>QEAR01000012.1:0-333595 GCA_006535965.1 Spizellomyces sp. 'palustris' | reverse complement strand
ATCTTGTCGATTGACTTTACACCTAACCCTAACCAAGTTCCATTATGCTAACTGATAGTAAGCAGCAACTACAGCTTGCAAGAATCCCCGCGAATTTGCTACGTGTGGTGGTTGATGATATTGTTGCGCACTGGAGTGGACTATAACATTAGGAGAATTGGATGTGGATGGCCCTTACAAGGATGCACGTTGTCTATTTCGATACATGAATCACTACTTTACGTTTCACCGTTACAACCCTTTCAGTCCTTATGGAACATGAGCTGATGACTTGAGCTCGCAGTACAATTCCTCATTCATCTTTAATTGCAAAACCCAATTTACTGATAGCATGCCGTCATAGGTCAGAATGCCAAGCGTGATTTTATGATTCGCCCGTCCGGAGCTTAAGCACGACGCACGCCTACACAGTCGAGGTGGCCATAGTGCTAGCCACAATGGTGGGGCGTTTGCTGTCCGGACCCTGCTTGCTAGCTACATGAGCTGCGGTGGCTCCCTCACCCCTATTGAAAATGGCAAGGTCAGAAACGCCAGGACAAAAGATTCACAGACCATTGCATATGTCAGCAAACACCTACCGCATGGAGTTCTGCTGAGACCCAGGAAGACTCCTTCCTCGAGATGAATTGTAAGTGACGGTGGTGTCATGCAACGCATTCGTGAAGGTTTCGAAAGCATTTTCGCAAGTGATGAAGGTGATGAGAAAGAGGCACGCGGTGGGGGTATCATACGAGGGTACGTCTGTCACACCAAGTTAATGATATCTCCATTACCGTTTACCAATGATATAGCTTACCAAACTTGAACATTTTGAATAGCGCAAAGTAAAGAATGATGGTGAATAGAAGGAATCCGCAAAGAATGTAGTTTGCAACTTCAAGGGATTGCATCCGGGTATCGTTTGCATCGCGGCGTACTTTGGTTCCGCTGGAGTTGAGTGCACGGCGAAGCTGTCCCGGAGAACGTAGAAAATGTCATTTTTTCCAGCCTTGCGGGACAGGATACATGCGAGAATTGGACACCTGCAGACGCCGCTCACCTGGAAACTGAAGGCTATTATTCCGGCAAAAGCATACAGAGAAGGCAGGACCAGGGAAAGTGCTGCGTGCTTCGCAGAATACACAGGAGTAACACCTGCAGGTGGCCTACGGGTTTTTGGAGTTTTTTGATTTCTGCATATTTAAATTAAATCACTACAACTTACGGGAATGGCCAGGTGCTGATTTCGTAGACGCCGTTGGCGAGAGTTGCGGCCCCAAAGGCGAATACGATTATGGAAGTGATGATTATGAAGATCCTCTTCTCGCGATTTTTTACACCGAAAGGAATCGAAAATCTGTTGACAGTATTTAGCTGCTTGCTTTTACGATTCACAAAAAACTTATTGTGGATGAACAATGCACTTTGCCGTCGTACCTGATGATTCCTGCCGAGCAGAGTCCAATCTATCAGAGAAAACAGAAGCGGACAGGGTTAGGGTTAAAAGATTCGCAGGTCCGTAGGTCCGCGAGCGGTCCCACTTACGATGCCAAGAACCCAACAAATGTATCCCACATAGGTGAGCCCCTTCGTTCGGCCATGAAACGCGGCGTTGATGATCGCAGCGGCCACCACCACCTGTGATGCTCCTGCAGTAAGGAGAAACCAGGAACGGATATTGGTTCTATTGGCGATCAAGCGATGAGTGGAGAGCAGTACATTGACGGTAATGATCGGCAATGCAGCGCCGGTTATGAGGCCGACGACAAGTGTGGTATCGAGCGCTGCTCTGAAGGCAGGTGGGAGGGACATGCTAACAGATGGTTGATTCAAAATGTTTCGGAAGGGATCTGCAAGGTCCTCGCGAAAACGTTTAGGCTTCCTACGTTGGTGAGACAACTACTGGTGCCAAACTCTTTATATGGTTTTCCTTGAATACGTTGGGGGGCTTTTGAATACTTCCATTTGTTTACCCGGTCATCCTATTTCATATAGATTTCCTTATGGACGGCCATCAATTCTCCCGTCAATTGTTCATCTGGACACCCAATCCTCGGTGCACAGTTGACTTTATTATAGAGCAATCGAGGCTATTTTCGGTAGCATTCGTCACGTTTCCAATCTCGGCGTCTCCAATCTTAAGGATCACGTATCCCGCTCACTGAGAACTGCATTGTCAGACCCTTACAGGGTTAAGGTTAGGGTTCGTCAATGGTTTGCGCTACATTCACTTACGGAGCATAGTAACAGCCCGCATACCGCAGGGTGATAATATATGGCATCCATTAAGTTTACTCGGACTTTCCCTTTTGTAGTACCGCTTGCAGCGTATCATGAATTTGTGAATCATAACTCTAACTCTAACAACTCGCTCTGCCGGGCTAACCACGGTGTCACCCATACAGCCAGGTTCTTGGCGCTGCTCAATGCGGTTGTGAATGTCACGGTGTAAGACCTAGCCAAAAAATAATCACAACTTTGAAGAATAATGTGGTAATTGGCAGCTAGTGGGTGTCACTAAATATCGGGAATTATTGAATGCAAATGTCCGGTAGAACGTAATCTGTAAAACCTGCGCAATGATGATTGAAGGATTTTGCTGGCATAGCCTGGGACCAGCGGGCGAACCGTAACTGCTGGCTCATTACGACCTCTTGAAAGTACCAGGAGGGTCACAGAAAGACATGGCTATGAAGTGGCTCGGACATGGTTCAATCCCAGAAAGGTCGCCGGACAATGGTCTTCCCCCGCTTTACGATGATCAAAAACAAAACAAAAAAATTCCATCCAATAGCTGTGTATAGCAATGAAAATAGAGCTGTTTCCCACATAACATTTTAGGCTACGGAAGTCAAGACCGAAAACGCTCTTTGAGAGCTCTAATAGCAGCTATATTGTGTCGGATTGTACAAACCAGGTAATTGGCTCGCTCTATGTAACAACGTACAACCGCTAATCTTAACTATAGATGATATATCCGAATGCACTGGCGTAATAACGCCCTACGGCAGAAAAGATACGCTTTCGATGATGACTACATCTGTTCCTGAACGACCAGAGCCTGTGCCAGTGGACGTCCCAGCGAATGCAGATTCCTTGATACCAAGGCAAGACGGCGCACCATTGGTAGTTGTAGCTCCAACCTGCTGGCTTGCCTGACTGCTTCCCAGTGTTCTGCTCCCATTAAATGCAACTGAGCTTCCATGTTTATTAGATTATGAATGAGGCTACATCAAATACCCAGACAGAAATAAAGGAAAGCAGCTGAGGTGCGGCCAGCTCTGCCAATGTAGCTGGTTGGGGTTGAGGATGCTGCAGTTATGCAGAGCGTGCGTACCTACGGTCATCTTTTAACGGCCGAACTCGGAAGGTACACTCAGGCGTTTGGACGAAGAGGTCCTTTTTCTTTGTTACGGTTCCTACTATTTCAAACTCAAATCTTCGCAGAGCATGGAAAAGGAACATTTTGGCAATTTTATCGCCAAAGAACTGTCCGACGCATTTGCGCGGACCTGAGCAAAGGATGAACTAGCGTTATTTTTGCGACATCACTTTTGGTATGCAAAGAGAATGCCAGCTGCTGGCAGGATAACATACCAATGCCAAACCTCCAGAAGGCGTAGCGATAATCCGTCGGTGAAATGCTTTCGAACCTTTCAGGACGATATGAGTCGCCGTCCGGCTGCCAGATGGGGGCGGTGCGGTTAAGAGTATTGGCGTCTATAAGCACCGACGTCTACAGTAGCCATTTCCAAACTTAGCCGATCAAGAAGAGTTCAGTTGTGTGCGAGAGAAACGCGCTGGATCTTACGTTTGCAGGAATGTGGTATCCGCAGATGATTTTCTCTTCTGCAGTAACCTCTGGAAGGGAGTAGACTTGGTCCGCACAGATTAGGTTGCAAGATCATTCATTTGTTACGGTGTTGAAGTGCTCACATAAAAGCGGTACCAATCTCGTGGCCTCCAAAACACAGTAGTGTAGGAAGGTGTTCTGCTTCTCAATGTACTTTGCGGTTCGTTCCTTCTCGTTTGCACCATATTCTGGTTTGTTAAGGGCCTCGTATAGTTCTTTACGGGCTTTTTCCTGTGCTGCAGGATTCTGCGCAAGGTGGATAAGGCCCCATGTTAAGGATGTCGAAGTTACATCGATGTTTGTATACAGAATCTCGTCTGCAGTTTGAAGAAGCTTTTGCCGCGAAGGCACCAACGTAAGAACCATGGCGTCGAATGCAACGGATTCGAGCCAATGCGGACCTACCTCTAAGAGTTCCATTTCACCGCTCTCAACTGATTTGTACATTTCGCTGATAGGACAAGGCTCATTTTGCTGCTCAATGACCTGTTCAGCATATTCATGCCCGCCCAATTGTTCCGAGTCCCGCTCGACCTCACCTTCTGCGCGCGTGAAATGATATCCAGGACCACAGCCTTCCACAACTCTTGGTAGTGGTCCATCCGTTTGTTCGCGGCCGTAGGTAGGAACCTGTACCAATGGTAGGAAGGAATTTGGTGCAGGAAGGCTGTTTCTACAAGTTTTTCGTGGATTTCGTTCATCTTGTACATTTTTTCAAAGTCCTAGGAAAGGACTGCATGTTAGAACCAGGTGCACTTATTATAGATTAAACATTTTCTATCACCTCTTCAGTCATGACGGGATCAAACAGAGCCCTGGCAACAACCTTGAATGGTGTTCGTTCGGCAACTTTCAGGCCGTCTATTTCAAACCAAATTGGCTCTTTGCTGGCGTTGCGTCTTGTGATCTCAGAATGCTTCTCCAACTTGGCGAACCAAGTACCAAAATCATCGTCCATCCTCCCAAGCAAGTTCTTGACGACACCCAACTGAAAGTGCGGGTCGACGATGCGTCGCACGCGGAACCAGTCGGTGTTGTGCATCGTTCCTACAGCTTTTCCCAAGAGACGACCAAAGTAGTAACCTAATCCCATTGCATGAGCTTTGCGGTGCACTCGACCGTCATTTTGATAATACCGTTTGACGGCTTCCGGGGTTGTGAGAACGCTGGAGAGTTTTCGATTCGTGAGTTAGCGAGTGAATGCTGTTGGGAAATAGAGGGAGCCTACAGTTCGGGAATAGTGTCGTTATAGACAATGTACACTGGGGCATACTTCTCGGCATAATCCCTTGTAATAGTCGATCTGGCAAGACACATATTCATGAGCGGATCTCTTTCGAGGTGACCTGGCTTAAGAAGCCAAAGCGGTGCTGATACTAACTGGTAATCGAATCGAGTGAACCGAGTCTCTACCAAGGGTCCAGGACCAGGTATCTCTTTTCCCTCCTCATTGACAATTTTTGGCCTGAGCAAGTACTGCCAGAAACCCAGATATCAGCATGCTTAGGAGTGAACCAGGCAGAAGCAGTTGGTAATAAAGCATACTGCTATGAGTTTTCGAACGTTGTTCAGCAGTTGTAGAAGGCGATATAGCTGCAGTCTGGTCGAGTATAAGAGCAAAATTGTGATCGCGGCGGCCAGTATTGGGGTGCTCATCATCGGGACTGACGATAGAATAGAAAAGCTCATGTTGTAATTGGCTCTGTCCTATGAGGCTAACCAAGACGCAAACAGTGGCGGGCCGATACCAGTTGGAAATGCCAGTCAAGCTCGGGTTTTAATCAACGGCCATTGAAGCTTCGCCTCTGCAGTCCGGGTGGACGAAGTGGATGAAAGGAGTGTGGTGGACTTTCCTATGCATTTTTGGGTCGCGTTGGCGGAGCCTACTAGGAAGCCCTGCTTTGAACCAGGAAATAAAACTTGTCCGTACGAGGCCCGACAAATGGTGCATAGCTAGTTTCGACTTGAGCAACACTCCTTCCGAGTGCTCTTACAGTATCAATTCATCTGCAATCCTCATATCCTCATCACCAGTGACCTCTTAAAGCTTACGGCATGATTCTATTGTGTCGTTACGTCTTTCTTTTGCTTGCGATTCATGTCTCATACCTCATTGCAATACCTCACGGCCGTGTTCGCACCTTTCATTGGAAAATTACGAATATCACAGACGCTCCTGATGGCATTCCTGTCTTTGCAATAGGGATAAATGGAAGAACAGGCGCTTCGACTGCCATTGGTGCGTGAACGTTCATGTGAGCTATGATGAATGCTTTTTGAACCTGCTGGATTGCTGGGGCGACCTAGATGTCAATATTGGAGACCTCGTCAAAGTACATGTCACGAATGCACTGGACATGCCAACAGCTGTACACTGGCATGGCATTCTGCAAGAAGGTAGGCATCCGATGGAAAGACACACGCATGACCCCAAATAAGGACTGATATCGCAAAGGTTCGGTGGATATGGATGGGCCTGCTATGGTCACCCAATGTCCTATTCCGCCAGCTGGCACTTACACGTATACTTGGCGAGCAACTGAAGCAGGAACATTTTGGTGGCATGGTCATTACCGAGGACAATGTACGACCCCTTTGTTGGTTTCTCTCTGTGTGAACAACCTTACACTTATGTGCGCATTTTCAAGTATCCGACGGCCTTCGTGGTCCGATCATTGTGCGAGGAGCTGAGAGTTTTAGTATGTAAATGAGCATTGTACTGGACGCGTTGCGAGTTCCCTCAATTGACCTGCTGGCTGCCGCAACCCCAAGACTACGATGAAGAGTATGTTGTTTTCTTGGAAGACCATTTCTATAGGACATCCGAACAAGAAATAGCCGATTACCTAGTGAGTAAACCCAGACTGCGAGAATACACGTCCGTTCACCATCGCATATTCAAACATCCACCAGATTCCGCGAGCCGTTGTGCCTCTTCCTGAATCTGGTCTCTTGAACCATAAAGGCTTTCCGCACGGCGGGTTGGATGGCGTTGGTGAACTTTCCAATCTGACTGACTTCATGTTTCAACGGAAAAAGCGTTACCTCCTACGCATCATCAATGCCGCTGCTGTCGTACCTTTCGAGTTCTCCATCGACAAACACAGAATGACAGTTGTCCAAGCAGATTCCACCGATGTCAAGAATATGACTGTGGACAGTATTTATATTGATATTGCACAACGATATTCCGTCATTGTCCATGCCGATCAACTGGTGGACCGATACTGGATGCGGGCCGTGAGTGTTCATACGCTTCGGCTTTCTATTTATGACATTACGGCTAACAATTTCGCACACTGACCATACGCTTTTTAATGGAAAGAAAATGCGTGAGTGAACACTTTAATAGAATTGTCTCGGGAAACATGTCGTGCTGATGTCGGGTTTGATCGCAGCGGTGTCAAAGCAAAAGCGCCCAATAGAAGTTCTTGCGACTATTACATACGATGGAACCGACAGACGTAAGTTTCCAATTACAAGTGCTACAGAAAATCCAGTTACTCTACCCGAAAATGGTCTGGCGCTGCAACCAATGGTCCCCCTGACGGCCCCACCCAAGGCCGAGAAGACGTACGTCTTTGCATGGGACTTTCATGCAGATGAAAGCGGGCGAGATGATAGCGAAGTCACTCGAGGATGGATCAGCGTGAACATAACTAGGCCACTGACTCGAAGTGACGGGCTCAGTTACGCGATGCCAAAACGGCCAACGCTATTCGACGTAGTGGACGGCAAGGACCCGGACACCCTGCCCAAAGAAAGCGTTGTTTTCACAGCAGAGGCTCAAGAAGTCGTTGATATTGTATTTATGAATCGAGAGTTTCGTACGTACCACTCGGAGAATATTCTTTGCTGAAATGCCAGGGCTTGTATTAACGAGGATATCCATTGATATTTCGGACTAGCACCTCATCCGTTTCACCTCCACGGCCACACGGTATGGGTCCTTGGCTACGGCACGGCCAAATCATATGCGGAAATTCCTTTTGAGAACTTCAATTTAACAAATCCTCTGCGCCGCGACACCTTTAGCGTTCCATCTGGAACATGGGATGGGCTCACGTTCGGGTGGACGGTGGTTCGTTTTATTGCCAATAATCCCGGTGTATGGTTTCTCCACTGCCACTTGGAGTTCCACATCATAGCAGGGCTTGCAATGACTCTGGTGGAAGACGCGACCACCCTGAGAAGAAGGGGAATATCGCCACAGAGCAGGCAGCTATGCAGCAGTTTTGAGGCATGGAGAGAAAAGCATGAACTTGGTGATGAACTGATGGACACTACCGAGAAGGAAGATCTGTTGGTTATGCAGCCATGAGTTAGTGGGAATGTCATAGAACTTTGGGTTTAGAGTTGGGTCCGTAGGTCTGTTGCGCTACTTGGACGAAGCTTAGGGTTAGGGTTAGGCATCACAATTGGTAACTTCAAGAATATTTGGTTCGAAGCTGTAATATATTTTACTATCATCCAAGTATCTTGGTGAATTTGCCGAGTTCCGCATCTTTCACAAGTCTTTCCATTGGGAGGGCTGTTAATCCGACCATCACTTCGATGCCTTGCCGTCCGGGGGCAGCCGGGAGAATTACAATTACCCCGTCACCAACTGTCGAACCGGGAGATACAAGAAAGGGACAACCTCCAGTACCAAAATGAAGTTTCTCTGCCTCATAAAATGGATACTTGCTCCACTGGGTAACTGCGACATCGTCACCAAAAACTTCTGTGTGGCTGGTACGAAGAAGCGGGAGCTGGGTCGCCGGGTCCAAGGAGAGCAGATAATCGATGCTGGAACGAATTCGTTCAGGAGAATGTCCCCGAATCGCTTGGCGCAACATGAGCGCCGTGGTACCCAGCGGCTGAGTGAGAAGGTCGTCCACAGTATGCGATACACATAGGCCACTTCCAACATAACAGTTTGCCTGTAAGTACAAAAGGTTTATACTGATTTTGAGGGATGCACTTACGTTATAAAGTTCCCAAAGTAGCCTTCACTCTCCGGGGCCAGTGCCTTGATCCGCTCCCGTCCATTCACCGCCAACCCTAGTTTGGTTGTACCATTTTTCCCTAGCTCGCGGGCTCTGCTAACCGCCCTCCAGAACAGTGCTGCAACAGCATCGTTGGTAGACACCCAGCAGCCATCGTTGAGACCAAGATGGGCATACTCTTTCAGATTTGCGAGAGCTTCGCTATCCAGGATAAATTGCTTGCCGTAAATGGGCTCTGGCTTGCGAGTCATTCCTGTATTCTCTGCACCAGTCCCTAGCCGGTATTCGTGGTTCACGTAGGAGGGTGCAGGCTGGATGACTTCAACGAGTTTGGCAAGGTTACGGACAAGGTGCTTCTGTTGAATGGATATCAGACCTTCTTGGACTTCCAATGAGTTTTTGCCGTGCACCTCACTCCACCGATATATGAAATCGAGAAATGCCGGTAAGTCGGCAACATGGTGGTGACGGCGGAATCCCACGGCTACTTTGCTTCCGGGGAACTGCGGAAACCGAATGGTTACCTATGACCGACCAGAAAGGATATGAACATAACTCAGCCAGCTTACCAATGTTATTTGAACGGCCAAAACTGTCTCTCCAGGTTTTGGAAACGGTCCTCGAGGAAAGAGGTTGGGATGGATGGTCTCTGGAGCAAACTGACCGTTCACCATTCGCTGAAAATCCTCTTCAGAGCCCTGTGCGTATACGAGCGTTGCTCCTTTATTGTTGAAAACGAGGCGAGGCACGGCACCATTTTCTTCAACAAGCTCTGCAGTCAGGGCAGGATATTCGCTCAAGGCGCGCTCCAAAGAGGACGAAATCGCGACTTGGTCTGAGAAGCGTCCATTCGGGTCATCAAATAAAAGTAAGAGAGCTGCGTAAACCTTTGGAACGACCAAGTCCAGAGGAGTTAGATTGACTGACAGCCCTGGAGGCTTTGTTTCAACGGATGGCCGAACGGTGGCCTGGGAAGTGACGCTGATCATGCTTGAAGTGGTCCAGTGCCCCGAGTTAAAACACACAGGATTGAAATATTGCAATGCTTGCTTCAAGCATAAATAGTTCTTCAAAAGACTCCTGCCCTCTAATCGGGGCAACCTTGATGCAGCGGACCGGATCGGTCCACCGCATCCACTTCATCCAAATAGCTTGCGCCTTGGCGGTCCTGGGCGCAATCCTCACGAATATATATGTCAGTGTGGAGATTTTCAATTTCTTTTTCTGGTTCAAAAATCCTCAATCCTCGCAAGCATGACCATCTTATCACAGCAAGGTTGGTCAGAATCGCGGATCGCTTCGGTTTCGCTGGCTATACGTAAGTATGAAACCGATTCCTTCGTAGCAGATGTGGCCCTGACATTTTTACAACATGCTGTGTACTTCACCAGTTTCTGTCACCCAATTTTTGGACTTCCTGAACCTATCCGCCCTCAATATTGCAATCCCTACGATCGCTGATGAACTCAAAATTGCCCCCGGGCTCGAAGGATGGATCCTCATCTCATACTCTTTGGCGCTATCCGCCTTCATGCTACCATTTGGGAAACTGGGAGACGCTTGGGGCCACAGGAACATATTTATTTGCGGCTTGCTGATCATGACGGTGGCGAATATCTTTAGTGCCATGGCACCGACCTTGCCAGTACTGGCTACATTTAGAGGCCTGCAGGGTTTGGGTGCTGCAGCAACAGTAAGTATCCTGTGCAGCTAGTAGTCATGCCACGCAGCTCAATAGTTTGTCTTGCTGAAGATGCCGAACGCCTCGGCTATTATCGCCCGGATATTTCCAGCAGGCGCTCCGCGTAACGCAGCATTTGCAAAGTGAGAATCGGTCTTTAGCCGCTCTTGAGAATATGATCTAACATCTTCGCAACCTATCCTAGACTTGGAGCTGCAAGTGCCATTGGAAGTGCCGCCGGGCTCATCGTTGGAGGTCTTTTTAGCGGGATAATTGGCTGGCGCTACGTCTTCTATGTTTTGGCACCGATTTGCCTCTTGGTGATGATCCTGTCTCTCGTATTCTTGCCGGCCGCGCAGGATGACGAGAGTGTTGATAAAGGCTTGAAGGATTTCGATATTAGTGGGACATTGACCTGGTTGGTGGGCATGTCTCTCATCGTATATGGTGAATATTCCTACATGGCTATCTCTACGTTGGCGTCTTGAGGCTAACAATTTGCGTTGTGCAGTGCTCTCAAGTACCAAGGGAACAGCCTGGAAGGAAGTTCAGACGATGGTACTTTTAGGCATCGGTTTCGCTAGCTTCGGTTCCTTCTTCTTCGTTGAACGCACTGCAGCTCGTCCACTCATTCCCCCATACTTGTGGAAAAACCATGTTATTGTGGTGAACTCGATTCTCATCGCCATGGTACGCGGGGGAGCGTCCATGTTTGTCTACCTCATGTCCCTCAAACTTCAGAGGATACTGTTACTATCTCCGTGGGAAACGGCATTGCAAAGTTTACCAATGGCAATTGTCGGATTCTTCTACTCTTTCTTTGTCGGCACCATCGTCAAAAAGCTTGGATTCAGCGTCCCCGTCATCCTCGGCTTCGGTATGGCGGTTTTCGGATCCGCTTACTTTTTGTTTAGCTTGCACGGTGCAGATGAGAATGGCAATAATGCCTCATCGTTTTGGACGTCTACCTTTCCGTCTAGTGTGGTTTTCGTCCTTGGAACTCCGATGGTGTTCATTTCAGCACAGCTCGCGATGCTCAACGTCGCGGAACCTCGTCAATATGCGGTGGTTGGAGCATTGTTCAACACTGCCGGGCAGATCGGCGGACCTGTGGCACTTGCACTTCTCACGGCAATTATGAATGTAGTGCTGGTCAATAAGGGAAGTGGCTGGTCCGAGAAAGAACGGCTGCTCGCCAGTTATGATGCCGGGAATTGGACAATTGTAGTTTGGGAATTGGCGGGGTTGGTCCTCGCGGGACTCTTTTGGTTGCGCCAAAAATTCAGCGAGGAAAAGCGGCATCTCTCTGTAGACGTGGAAAGTAACGAAGGGGAGAGGGAGCGACTCCTAGGAGATTCTTCCACCCCATAATTCTATGATTTTATTTGCGTTGTCTGAGATTCATTGAGTACATTGAACATGGAATAGTCCAATGTTAAAAATGTTCAGTTGAAAATAATTCTATGACCATCAAACCCTCCTCACCTGTGATTTCCCCCAAACCGCATGAAAACTGCGGAGTAATGACACTTAGAGTAATCACATACAGGGCAAGTACTATGCAAACAACTTGAAAATGGATGAACTCTCCGCAGCATCCGCTGTCCACTTCGTCCGCCCGGGTCCACTAAACAGCGGCGTCATCCAGATTATATGCCGTAGCAAAACGCCTGCATGGCTTATTAAACAACACCAGAAGGTCGAAATATGTCCACTATCTCTACGCGAGTCCACCTGTTTTCCCCGTCAAAAGCCGGATTGACTTTGGGGACAAAGGCTCGTCTTTACGCATCGCGACTATTTCGTCCTCAGGCTTGTCTCATATCGCATCGGAACGGTATTGCCTCTATATTGACGTTAAGGATGACGATCTCTACAATGCGAGCGTATCGATATGACAACACCGGAGGCCTTGACCAACTTCGACTACGAGAGGTCCCCAAGCCAGTCTTGCAACCTGGAGAAGCTTTAGTGAAAGTTAAAGCCAGTGGGGTCAATATGGTATGATGTACGATGACCCTGCAGGAAGCAACTGTTATTGACGTTTGCTTTGTGCAGTCCGATGTGGTTGGAATTTGCGGTTGGCTTCCTTTCGTCACAACACCCCGAGTGCCCGGTCGAGACTACGCCGGAATAGTGGAGGCGGTACGAGATCAGGATGACGGCCACTGGATTGGCAGCGAGGTGTGGGGGACTGGGGGTAATGTAGGCTTTACCGTGGACGGATCATGGGCAGAGTAAGTAGGTTATGAAAGGAAAAACACCATAACATCTTTGGTAATGTCTTTGGTTGCTCAACTTCTGAAGGTATATCAAGGTACCTGTGAAGGCTTTGAGTAAAAAGCCGACCAACCTCTCATTTGCTGCAGGGGCAACGGTTGGTTTGCCTTGGCTATGCGCCGATCAGGCAGTGGACGCCCTGGCGAGGGTTCGTAAGGATGATGCCGTGCTCATCATTGGCGCACGCGGTGCAATTGGGTCCGCGGCTGTCCAACTATGTCGATCTATCGGCGTACAAGAGCTATACGGCACGTTTTCCAGCAAGCCATCGGAATCCCCTCAATTGAAGGCTATCGATTTGAGTGCTGCAGATGGGTCCAACATCGGTGCATACGCCGAACTTTTCAAACGAACGATTAAGAAGGTCAACGTTGTCATCGATGCATACGGGTCAGACTTTGACGCGCATGTACTCAACGCCTCCCTCGACGTCCTGACGCCTGGTGGACGAGTGGTTGTGATGGCCGTGCACAGCAAGGTCAGTTTTGCCACGTTTCTGAATCTTAACGCTAGTCTTATTCTCTCAGTACAGTCAGGAGTATCGTGTCTCAATCTCCGCAAGTTTTATGCCAAGAGCCTCGTTTTATATGGATTAAGTTCGGGACAAGTGACTCAGGAAATGGGAGCACGGTTGCTCGATAGACTTGCGCCTGAATTTGAGAATGGGAATTTCACCAACGAGAGTAAACCTATGGCTCTGCTAAGGTTTTCCGATGAACAAGATGTGCAAGATGGTCTCATGGCCGTGTATGGGAAAAAGGGAAAGGAAAAATATGTAGTGACAATGGATTGTGAGTAGTCGCACTGCCAGTATGGTGGTGCCAGATGTATGGGAAAGGCTTGTGCTATACTCATCAATAACCAAGCCTGCTTTCGCTGACTGTCTCATGGATGTGGCTAATCGTCGAGCGCAAACGGTGTATGGAAGGGCATCATTCCCATCAATGCCGAAATAGTTGCTTTTGCCACTAAAAACAGCCCATACACATCAACCCACGCATTTCTTCATGCCAAGATTCCTTGCACTGCCCACGTCGCTATGCTTTTACTTTGACCTGCGGCACTTGTATAATCCTTTGAGCTGCCGGCGTCATTGACCCGGCCGCAGCATACAGGTTTGCAAACGAGAAAAATGGGTCCTGAGAGCTACCAGGTATCCTTTGGGTTACTAAATGACCTGTCGACAAAAGGGTACCTTTGTTACGGTATCATTAGAACAGCTCAAACAGTTGTAATAATCACTTTGGTTTCCAAGAATCAGTCACGTCTCGCCTGGGGCACTAATTTGGCAGCATCCCAACCGGGTGACTGGAGGAATTATGGTAAGCCTAGCTGGATTTCCCCTTGCAATTATAAGTTAATTATACTTTCCCATTAAGCTCAGGAAGTCTGATAATTCCACCACGAAGCAAGCCATCGTAGTCGTATATCATGCTGCTCAACAAACTGAGATGTTTGCCATTTGCACCCAATTACAAATCTATGCGTTTATCAATACCGAGCGTATATTTGGAGCAGGTCCATTTTTCAGGCCCTATAGCAATGACATCTAGACCGGGATAGCCTCTACGATACTAATCGCGCTCCTATTTTCATGCACGTCAACAATGCGGAATCCCGCGTCGTAGAATAACTTCTTAAACTGTTCTTCGGTTCTTTGTAGAGAGTTCACTAACGTCAGCATGTTGACGTCTACCATGTGCTTGACACGATTGGAGGTAGCGGTCATTACAAACTCGGCGGCGAAGAACCGACCGTCTTCAGAGATGGCTTGGCGAATGTGGTGAAGGATTCGTAGACAGTCGGCATCGCTCCAATTATGGAGACATTGTTTAATCAAGAAATATCGGTGTCGACCACCTTGAGGCTGAAAGAAGTCGTGAGGAGTAAAAGTAACGCGAGAAGACAGTTCGGCGTCGTCCTTTGCCCAAAACTGCAGCAAAGGGAGACGGCAGTTTAGTTGCTTTAATGGCAAAATCACAATCAAGCTGTGAGCTAACAAGCAAGCCAACCTTCGTAGCGTCATCAATGACGCTTGGCAGATCCTGAAGTTCGAAGCTGAGATTCGGCCACCGTTTGCACAGGGCGAGTTCAACTGCGCCAACTCCACAGCCAATATCCACCAGCGTGACGTTCTCGCCGAGAACAGACCAATCAAAGTCCTCGACAATCCCGTCTTGCAAACCACTGCTGTAATTCGACATCGCGCCGTTCACGCGTGTGGATAGTGCAGCATTTTCAGGCTGATGAATCCACTCATAAAAACTCTTTCCCATTTCCAGTTCCCACGGAGATTTACTTGCATTCGCAAGTCGAATAGCTTCAGCAAGCCGGTTGGCACCACGGTAACTATCATGGCCCCTACGACAGTGGACTGTCAGAAAGTATGACAGCTTGAAATTGATAGGTATCGTTTCTCTTACCAGTGAAGGACAAAATCTCTCATGCTTTGAGGATGGTCTGACCTTAAGGACGACGAAATGGAATTGTTGGCAAACTTTTCACCATTTTGGATAAAGACGCAGCGGTTGGCAAGCAGTGAAAGGATTTGTTCTTAACCGACGAGCATTAGTATACGACAATCATGGTATCGAGATCCGACGTACGAACTTACGCAATTTCCTCGGATCAGCATCTACCAGTTTCGCTATTTCGTCAATTGACAACTCCGAATCTTTAAGGGCATCCGCTATGCCGAGGTCTGCCGCTGCTGTCAATGCTTTTGACTCTAAGCAGCTGCCCACTATCAAGGTCAGTACGTCCTGTGGTGGAGCAAGCATGCTTGTCAACTTGTCGACGCCATCCCAACAGGACTGGAGAGCCTTGCGCGAATCGATATTCATGGCATTGTGCTTCTGCTTCAAATCTGACACACTCGTTTTAATGCTTTGCAGAGTAGAGATCAATTTATCGATTTCAGAAAGTACGCTTGCAGGCTCGGCGGCGACGGCCGGAGTTTCGATGGTCATAATGGAAGATAGTTTTTTTACTTACGGGAGTTGAGGTGGGATAATGGGTTTTAAGTATTTTCAAGGCTGGGTTCATGAATTGGCTCACATTCCTTAGAGTGGACACAGTGGGTTGCCCGCTTCAATCCGACCAATCCGCCTCGTCCACAGAAAATCGCAGCCCTCGTCACACACAAAAGCGAAGCAATTTGCGCAGCAACTGCTCACTGGTCACTTTTCCTTGCAGAGGTCTGCGATGACTACTAATTAGATTCACCTGGGAAGGAATAGAGCGGCGCCCAATGCTCTGAGCCATGTACCCAACCACGCTGAAAATTGGGCTTTCTAATAAGGAATGCAAGGTATATGCAAAATGAGACTGTGCATTGTATAAATGCCTGTTTTAAATATAGTTTGAAAGTAATCCTATATTTGCATGTACCGATACTTCATGACGTCAATAGATTTTGAGGTTATTGCCTGACACCTACAGGCAGAGGTGATGATGCTCGACATATCCGATACCCCACTCTGCCGAATCTGTCACCCTATCGTCTACAATGGAATGGCCATTCAGATCAACTTTAATACGGGTGGTCCCACCGGTATGCTGACAGTCTGATGAGATCCTATACTGCGCTGGGAGATGGAAATAACCTCGCTCTCCGCAGATGTCATAATTCAGCAGGTAACTTGTTAGAGCTGAATCACCCTGTCGAATTGGAATAAGGGAGACGTCTGCTGGGTTCCACAAGCTAAAGAGAGGGTCGTGATGGTGGGCTAAATATGCAGCAACGACCGAGTCTAGAGACATCAGAGTGGTTTTTAGGATTGTAGATCGCTACAGAGGTCGCATTGCTTGCGCACGTACCTTCACCATCAGGGGATGTGGACATTATGGCATTGATAGTGATATTCCAGCTATGTGCTCGCAGTATCGACCTGCGTTTCAAGTTCCGGCAATGATATAAGAGACGAGCTTGAGATTAAGCTTGAGATTACCACAACAACAACATGCGCAACAGACTCACCATTTATAATCCTTATTTGCCGGAGTAATTTGACCCCACCGATGACTCTACAAAAAGGACGAAGATTATTGACCAGTATACACCCACCGATTTTTAACTTTCAGAAACGACACTCTAAAGCGTCGGCACCTACGTGAAAGCCGACATTTTGAATTGTCCACCTTTCGCCATCGGCAAACTCTACCCATCCGTCGACGTGAGCACGGGGGATGGGGACAATGAAATTGAAATATGGGAAGACGCTGACCGAAGAGTCGTATTGTCGAGGAATGAATGGCATGGAAATCATACTTTCAGACAGCAAGATCGTTAGACACATCTGGCAATAGACGGTTGTTATACCTCCACTGGATTTAAACCCAGGACTTACTTTTCGTAGGTCAATCTAGCTCTAAAACCTTCTATCTCAATTTCCAGTTCGTAGTAGCTCATACCCGGCGTCCACGAAAATTTATTAGGTCCCATTATGAGTGAATGATTTCCTTGTTCGCTGTAGACTGGTGTCGACTTGACGCTCTTTGTCCAGTGAGTTCCATTGGGTAGACTATACTCTACGACGAAGACAGGATCGTACCCTCCGTGCGCAGGGTCGTTCAAAAACCAGTTGAAGAAGAACTCGGTGTTGTTTTGCAACAGCACCACATCGAAATGCCATGATTCGAAGGCACCTTCGTCAAAATGTCGCAAGCGCGGTGCATCGAAAGATCCATTTAATGCCAACGGAGGGGATTTCTGACAACTGCGGTAGGGAAGATCCAAGGCTGTCAAATATGGGTCCTCAATGAAAACATGCGAAGCGAGATTCGTTATGGAGGTTTGTTGGATGAGCGATGGTGTCGGTGCACCTGAGACGCCGCACAATAAGGCACAGAGGACAACTATGAGGATCATTTGTGTGATGAAGGCTTCAAAATTATGGCAAGAGGACAGTCCGAACGCTCGCTCATAAAAGTAAATGGACCTGGGCTTGCAGCTGGCGTTATCCACATCGTCCACCAGGACTAAAACGCGCCTGGTCCGCTGCGTCCAAACTGTTGCACTGCCATGGATTGAGAGAATGAATATTATATTCTGCAGCATATTTGTACAGCTTCGCTTGTCGCAAAGTATTTCAGTGCCAGGGTGCTTGATATCCCATTTGCTTTCTTGCTCGCAACTCCCAAGAAACTCTCCTTAGCGATGTGTGGGATCACTGCATTTGTTAATACGGAGGGCTGCCAAAGAGTCTCGCCAGCACAATTAGAGTCCGCTCTTGACCTCATTCATCATCGTGGACCAGACTCAAAGGGGATATTCATTACTCCGGATAGGAGAGTCGGTAAGATAACGGAAAGAAAATGGTGGATTTATGACCTTGTTGTTCTCTAAAGCAAAAGACCATACCATAGGTCTCGGACACAATCGTCTCGCCATTATGGGTTTGGCAACAGGGCAACAGCCAATTTCAAACGAAACTGGGGATATCCATGTTGTAGTGAATGGAGAGCTGTATGGATTCGAGGAAATCCGTTCTCAGCTACGCGCTGATGGCCATGTCTTCAAAACCGAAAGTGATAGCGAGATCGTAGTTCACCTGTACTTATTCCTTGTCAGCTTTTTCAGATCACTACAGGCAAAACTGACACTATTTATATTCAGATATGAGGAGCTTGGCCTGTCTTTTCTCGAGCGCCTCCGCGGCGAGTTTGCACTCTGTCTCTGGGACAGCCGAAAGGGACTTTTCATAGCGGCTCGGGACAGGTTCGGCATCAAACCACTGTACTATAGCGTAATCAACGGAGCACTTGTACTCGCCAGCGAAATGAAAGCGTTTCTTGCACTGGGATGGAAACCCACATGGGATGTTGAAAGCATTGTGCACGGCGGTTCCTCCTTTGATAACAGAACCGTATTCAAAGGTGTTAGCAAGGTCTGGTCGAACGTCTGCTCAAATTGCATGGAGGCCCACTCACCCTGTCATACGCATTAGCTGCCCGCTGGAAAATATATGACTGCGACACTCTCCGGCAGCATCGATATCCAAACGTACTGGGATGCAGACTACCCAGACAAGCGTGTACCTGATGTACGTACTGTAGAGGATATGATCCAGGGCGTTCGTGAGCGCCTCTTCGAATCTATCAGAGTACGAATGCGATCGGACGTGCCTTTGGCTATCTACTTAAGCGGAGGCATAGATAGCGCTGCTATCGCAGGAATTGCAATGGCTATTCTAAGGGAGACTGATTCTAAAGCAAGTATTGATGCTTTTACCATCGCATTTCCTGGGAAAGGTTCGTTTAGGTTTTCCTGCTCATGTACGCGCATTACTCTGGCCTGATTTTTGAATGGGTAGGAGCGGAACAGTTTGATGAAGGACCTATTGCGGAACGAATGGCAAGACATATCGGTGCCAGATTCCACAAGATTCCCATCACAGAGGATGACCTGGTTGCTGGATTTGAAGAAGCCATATGGCATTTCGAGCACCCGATGCCAGATCTGAACGCGATTGGAAAGTACCTACTTTCCAAAGAAGTTCGGGACCGAAAGTTTAAGGTACTGTGCTAGGTTGCAATCCACTGTCGGTCTGCCTCTGTCGCATATCTGATATGGCTCACACGTAATGTCATCATAGGTCGTGCTCACCGGTGAGGGAGCTGACGAACATTTCGCTGGATATGCTTTCTTTCTGGCCGATTACCTTCGAGAACCTGATGTCGCAGTTGAAAATCCTTTGTCGGATGTCCAACGAGAGGCTAAACTACAGGAAATCGAAGGAAAGACGGGCGGATCCTACGATACAGTCCTAGTCTCAAAAATGTCATACAATGACGCTTCGGTCGGACGACGAATGCTTAACGGAATAAGTAGTCACCGTCAACTGGCAGGGGCGGCCCAAATCCCGCAAGATATATTTCAGAGATCCCTTATAGAGAAAACTGGTGCCCCTGATGCGTGTACCGCCCTTGCGGCGGGATTGAGTGGAATAGCTAGGGAGAATGCAAGAACGAAGGTAATGGGTATTCGTTAGTGTGTCTATTCCCGAGTCATAAGCTCAAGCTTCCCGTACTCTGCTCTACTTCTGCTATCAGTGGCACCCTCTACACACGGCTTTGGTGAGGTCCTAATTATTGATACTCATTATCCCCCACCGCTATTTACTCGGGTTCTCAGTATGCGGAAAGTAGGACTTTTCTAGGAAACGTATTGTGTAACGTCTTAGGAGATCGTAGCGAAATGGCGCATTCTGTTGAGGGGCGCACTCCTTTCCTCGACCATCACCTTTGCGCATATGTAAACAGCCTCCCACCGTGAGTATATTCAGCCAGCTTCTTCTTATTAATTGTTCTAGCGGCTGACACGACTGAAATACGTTCGCAGCTCAGTAAAGATACGTGCGTCTGAAACGGGTGAATTGACTGAAAAATGGGTATTGCGGGAAGCAGCAAAGCCCTATATTTCAGAAGAAATTTACAATAGGCGTAAACATCCCTACTTGGCACCTGTGTCAAACCTCGCCGAATCTCCCGTGGGTGTCCTTCTCAGGCAACGTATCACTAAGGAATCTATCGGCAGGCTAGGATGGGCCCGATGGGAGGTAGTGGAACAATTGAAGAAATCATTTGAAACGACGGGGTCAACTATGGCTTTACGCACATTGCTGGTCATGTTGTCATTCGTTGTGATGAGCGAAAGGTTTAACGTGAAGACCTATGAAAAAAGTTCGACAGAACATGTCACAAACTTTGAGCATGGGCCTAATAATAATACGAGAGATGTGGAGTCCTGCCTTGAGAATCCTCCGCCGTCCTTTCAAGTAGAGACGAAGCTTCCTGACGAAGATCTATCAGTAATTTCTGGATTGAGATTCTATGTTCTAATATTCATGTAAGTCTATCCTGCGATGTGTAGTTTGAAGGCAGGCATCTCATATGAGCTCTTCTGCTCATATAGGTTGGGAATGGTTGTTTTCCTTGCGGCCCTTGACCAGGTGGGTAGTGTTTCTTGAGAATGGACTCTGATTGGTATCATATCATAAGTAACCAATGCGCTCTCCATGAAAGACCATAGTTGCCCCAGCGGTAGTCAGAATCGCCAATGAATTCAATGCTAGTTCACAGCTCTCGTTGATTGGCACCGCATATCTGTTGACATCGGTTAGCGTTCTCGGAAGATTGAGTTCAAGTATCAACAATTTCTGATGTTACGTATCACCTCCCTTAGACATGTGTTGCCCCACTCTACGGAAAATTGTCGGACATCTTTGGCCGGAAGCATGCCATTATCGGGGCAGTCCTACTGTTTTCGATTGGATCCTTGCTATGTGGAGCCGCAAACGGAATGGCGCTACTTACTGTTGGACGTGCAGTCGCCGGCTTGGGTAATCCTCGCTTTGCTTTGTTCCAGGGGTATAGAGCAAGTGGCTTACTTTCGAATATAGGAGGCGGAGGACTGATCACTCTCGTACTCATCATCATCGCCGATATTGTTGCAGTTGGTGAACGCGCCAAATACCAAGGTCTTATGGGAGGGGTTTTCGGTCTAGCTGCTGTCGTTGGTCCGCTGGTCGGAGGTGCATTTACTGATCACTTGAGCTGGAGGTGGTGCTTCTATATCAACCTTCCAATATGCGCTATCGCCACTACCGCGATATTTTTTCTTTTGCGAACACAATCTGGAGAACAGTCGGGCATGCTTCGAAAGCTGCAGCGGCTTGACTACATTGGCACGAGCTTGATCATTGTCGGATGTGTTTGCTTGCTGTTGCCTCTGCAGTTCGCTGGCGAACGATGGAAGTGGGACAGCCCACCAACCGTTATCCTGCTGATTCTAGGCGCGGTGTTTGCTGTAGCATTTGGATGGTCGGTAACGAAAGTCTCTGAACCGATCATCTCACCTCAACTTTTCAAAAACCGGACTGCCGTTGCCCTTCTTGCTACGTCCTTCTGCCTTGGTGTGTCTTTCTATGCAGAAGTATTCTACACCCCGTATGTGGCTCTAGCTAGTTTCCTTCTGTATCTATCGATGCCACTCCCATTGACATTTCCGCTCTTAGAATCTATTTCCAGGTTGTCGATGGAGCTTCCTCCACTGCTGCAGGATTATGGACAATCCCATTGATTATGGGTGTTGTCTTCATGAGCGTCACTTCAGGTACAGTCAAAACAGCAAAAGCCTGAACATTGGTGTAGCTGACTTTGAATTGTTTGTACGTGCAGGCCACCTCATTGCCAAAACAAACGTCTACCTCATTTATCCATTTATTGGTTCAGTCCTTTCTAGCATTGGGCTTGGCTTGATGTCCACGCTCAATGCGGATTCTAAGACTTGGCAGCGAATCATTTATCTCCTCATCGCCGGATTGGGAAGTGGCAGTATTGTTCAAACATCTGTGGTCGGTATACAGCACAGTGTGAGTCCCGATCTGATTGCAGTGGCCACCAGTGCCAATACCTTTGTCCAAATTCTTGGAGGGTAAGTTCTAGAATCTTATTCCGAGTAGGTGTTCACTCGAGCGTAACTCATGCTATTTTACTGCTTTTCAGTGTATTTGGCATAGCCATGTCCGGTGCTGTCTACAACAACGTTCTCAACCGTTGCCTCATATCCGATGCTCCTTCCGTCGACGCTGCCAAGTTGCAATCTGCCAACGAGCTCATACAGACTTTACCGGATAACGTCAGGCATGCGGTTGAGGCGTGCTTCACAACGAGCCTTCAAAAGACCTTCCTATCACTAGTACCATTTGCGGCACTTATCTTTGTTTTCATGCTGTTTACAAAGGGAAGGAAATTTTAGGGTGCTTAGTGACATTGGGGTTAAACTTTGAAAGGATGAGCATGTAGGGTTAGGGTTAGCGCTCCGAATGTCGCCATCAGTGTATTATACGTTATATCTATGCAATATGATCTCTTGCGGTAATTATGGCCTTGCTTCCTGGGTGTTGCCAACAAGTCACCATATCGCCCTCCTCATCGCACACGTCGTGGAATAATGTAAACAGGATTTGTTATCATCTCGAAGTGCAGGAGAGTTTGAACCTATCTGGTTTATTTGAAAGGGTGAGCATGTAGGGTTCGGGTTAGCGCCCCGAATCTCGCCATCTATGTATTATACGTTATATCTATGCAATATCATCTCTTGTGGTATTTATGGCCTTGCTTCAAGGGTGTTGCCAACAAGTCACCATATCGCCCTCCTCATCGCACACGTCGTGGAATAATGTAAACTGGATTTGTTATCATCTCGAAGTGCAGGAGAGTTTGAACATATCTTATTTATTGCAAGTCATAGTGACAAATTTGTCTAAAGAATCATAGAAGTCCTGAACGGTCCTAAATCTAAAAGTTCTCTGTTCTCGCTGAGAGAAGCAAAAAGTGGTAGCCAAAGCTTGAAAATAACAGCAGAAGAATCATCAAAGGAAGTCTATAAGCAAAGTTGCGTGAAAGTGCCCGAAGATAAAGAGAGCCTGTTCCTGTAATGCTGTTTTGTGATGCAGCTAATTGCTCTCCTTCTTTAATGGGTTTCCGACCAGTGATAGCATCTTTGCATTCGTCGAAGGTTTGAAGAATTATAGTTATTTTCGCTTTCTGGAAATTGTCATCCGTCGTGGAAAGCGTCAATGAGATCTTTCCATCGTCACTTCTCCATCGAAGCGACTCTTTCGAGATGGAAATATCCGTGCAAGTAGCAGTCGTTTTGGTGCTTTTTACCCCTTGCGCTGGATCCTTCGATGCAGAAAAGTCGGCGGATGATTTTCCATGCTTTGTGGACAGCGTCTTCTGCTTCCTAGGATTATGGACGGAAGAGACAGAGTTTTTCGTTTTTTTCGGCTCTTTGTTGTTTGTGGAATCGTTTGGATATGTGGTGCCGGAAAATGCTCTGTCTTCATGGGTATTTGGAGAAGACTTCTGCTTACTAGAATGGTCGGAGGTTATATGATCCTCCGCAGTCTGTGGGTTCTTGCCTTGCCTCTCTTGCGGGGAGTGACTTCCTTCTTCAAAAAAGCCTGGAAGAATCACACGTTGGCCGGCGCGGATTCTATCCTGTGTAATTGCAGCCAAGTGCCTAGGTCGTTCCAAAAACATGTGCTGCGGAACAAACAGATGCATTGCATCGTAAGAGGTTCCCAACTGATGGGAGAAGGCGATCAGTTTGCGATGTTCTTCATTCATGAATCGGAGGCCGTTACTCTTGAACGATTGAGAGAGAGGATCACCATCTTCAGTAATATCAGACGCATTCAACGGGAAAGGGTAGTTGGAATGCTGGGCGAAAAACGTGGTGATGACATCGTTGAAGTTGCAGGATAGGATTTGACTCACGGCATTCTTATTGTCCTGGCAATCGCAGTCGTCGTGCAGTCGGGACCACGGACCCTCTCCAGTGATACCGGAGACTAACTCGGAATTACCTCCGTCGAGGGAGTTTGCGATAATACAAATGTGCGGTTCATCCAGACAAGGATCAAAGCTAGTTGCTGTTTGAATAGCTAAAGGCTCCACGTGCTTGACGCTGAAAGTGATCTCGTTGCCGATTATGTAGCGACGCAGGGCATCTTCATCTGCATCATCTCCTGGCGGTGCCAAGGCTGTCGTGGGATGAGGTTCGATGCGAAAGTAATTGGCATGGTATCCTGCAGTTGGGCAGAAGGCAATCAATCCAATGCAACTGATCAGATAATACCAAAACATTAACAGACCTTGAGAACAAAAGCGATAAACTAACAAAAAGGTAGGAATATTTCTCATGACCCAGGCGTGCCTTATTGCAGGTATGGTCAAAAAGGTTGGAACGACCGCAATTCCACGAGCTGACACACGCACTGTCTCGCGAACCGCTCTATAAAAGTACAGAGATGTAAGCATTACCAGCAGAACCTATTAGGAAGCAGCATTGTTACGAAGCACTACCTTTCCACGTTTAGCGGCATTCCCATCGACCGACATAACTTCTCCATGAAACTGCACGATAGATGCGAAATCCATATCTGCATCATGGAGATCTCGTCGTTTATAAGGCGGGGTCCGTCTTTGCGGGCCCTGTACGTACATCTCGCTGGAGTGTGCACACAGCGGCAAGTCAGCTCTTCCCCGTCGCGAAGGACATGGGCATCGAAGGCACGCTGTTGTGAGACGCGATATATGAAGGCTTCTGCATCTGGTCGATGCAAACATGTTTTGAAACGAGAAAGAAAATTCGCGTAGACCAGAAAGCGAACGACAGTGCGGAAGTTCTTTACATCCCATATGGGATGTCCTTCGCTCGAAATTGCTTTAACCCGACCGCCGTTGCCTGCATGCCTGATCTGGGGCGAGCCGGGAGGCGTAGGAAGCTGACAGTTGGGAACGATCGGAATGGCAAGATCGGCGCTGCCACTTCCATGGACCTTGTTCGAGTGGATAATGTTTTCCAAGAAAAGGAGGCCGTCATAATTCTCAGGGTCAACCCATGTGGTAAACCATTCCGATAGACCGACTTTCCGATAGAACCCGTTGAGGGTTTCCTCCTTCTTGCTCAGCCCATTGATTTTCTCGACGGGGGTATTTTCATCACAAAGTTTTCGGTGTACTTCCATAGCTTTCGTCACCATAGCTTCCAGCTTTCTCTTGGTGAGATTGAATGCCTCCAGCGTTTGATCAGGATGTTTTCGGTACTCCCCAACTATCTCCATGAGAAGCATGGGGCGGATCTGGCATGCGCAGTCTCCAATGTGAGCATCAAAATCGAGGAAGCCATCCCACGAGTACGAATTGTCCTTGATATCAGTGACATGGCGACTCGACTCTCGGATGTCTTGCGGAGGAAACACGAGATTTTCGAAACTCTCCAGCGCATGAAGGGCATCTCTCGCTCCGCGGATAATCCGTCTAAGGTGGAAGGGATACAGCCTTTGTAAGAGAGGCTTCTCGCGAGCGGATTCATCGTCAAAAAGAAGAGTCGCCATTATGATAGTCAGCTAGCAGCGCGCTAACAAAACGGTGGAACACATATTCCCGCCGGACTAATTTATTAAGAAGACATGACAGTAAGGTCTGCCTGCGGATTGTTCTGTCCGCCTTTTGCGGGTGGCAGTGCTCTGTTTTCTGTCGTACATTGGATGATGGGGGCATTCCTCCGAGTCCACCACGTCCGCTCGCTTGGCGGCCGTGTACAGCCGTAAGCGCTGCCCCGTCATAGTTTTTGTTTGCGCCATCTTTGGCGCCAGCCGCTAGGTGAGGACGATTCTACATGACGGTCCTGCCATTCTGAAGTCTGGCAGACTCCGCCTGGAGTGAATGGGACTGAAAGCTACCAGACAAAATCCTGCCGCCCTTTTGCAAGGAAAGTCTCCATTCTCGCCCGAAATCAGATTTTACAGCAATGAAGGTGCCTCTTAAACTTTTGAAGTTCGCCCAACGATGCCGTTGGCTGGCAAAGCAGGCGAGCAGCCGGCAGCGCAACGAGACGGACATACGACAAATCCTCGTGAGATGCGCACGCCGGTATCCTGGTCGTGGCCTTTATTACGTTGCCAGCGTATCAGGAATAGAAAACCCTACTTTCACTACTTATATGGAGCTTCTCAACCGGGCGGTTCTCATCTCCAGCGCCCTGAAAGCGAAAGGTCTATCTCAAGGTCGCGTAATAGTCCTCTACTTCAGCAACCACCAGGACAACATCGAATATTTTTGGGGTGCATTGTTTGCGGGCTTGTTGCCCTGCGTGCTAGGGCCTTTAAACCCCAGCGTACCCGGAAAGAATAGCAAGATGGTCTCTTACCTCCACCGCCTGCTGAACAAGCCAGTGTTTCTCACACGCCAGTCACAATGCCAAGACCTTAGCAATGTGAACGAAGAAGATACGCTCGAAATCCTTACTGCTGACGAACTCGAATCAAAAGCAGTGATGACGAAGAGAACCACCTCGCATAGGCAACACGGCGGATCCCCGTACGACACGACTTTGCTACTTCTTACCTCCGGCTCGACTGGCATGCCCAAGGCTGTCGAGCTGACACATGGCAACGTTTTCGCCGCATCGCAGGCTAAAGCCGCCACTTACAACCTTACTGGTGATGACACCGTGCTCAACTGGGTTGGGTTTGACCATGTGGCATGCGCCGTTGAGAATCATATTACCCCAATGTGCGTAGGAGCAAATCAAGTGCACGTTCTGGCTCCCCTGCTTCTCAACGATGTCGGCTCGTTTTTCAAAATGATTGAGCATCATGGTATTACCCTGACATTCGCTCCAAATTTCCTTCTTGCAAAGATGAACTCTTGCCTGCGAGAGAATATGGAACAATATCGAGGAAAGCTCAATTTATCCAACTTGCGACGTATCAACTCTGGCGGGGAGGCCAATGTGGTGGAAACAGGTCAGCAGCTGCTGGAAGCGTTGGAGAAGGCCGATACAGGTTTTTCCGGGTGCATTACACCTGGATTTGGCATGACCGAAACCTGTGCTGGATGCATATACAATGTTGGCTACCCTTTGGTTGATGCTGGCAGAGAACTGGCCAGTGTTGGCCGCTGCGTGAAAAGTGCGCAGATGCGCATTGTGGACAAGGATGGGAAGGAGACGTCATCAGGGAGCGTCGGAGCGCTACAGATTCGGGGTCGTATGGTTTTCAAGGGCTATTTCAACAATCCTGTCGCCACTCGCGAATCTTTCACCGATGGATGGTTCAAAACGGGCGATTGCGGGTTTGTAGTGGATGGAGTACTTACATTGACCGGTAGAGCCAACGATAGCATCATCGTAAATGGCATCAACTACGGTACATCCGAACTTGAGAGACTCCTGGAAAATGTCCCGGGCATCACAAAGTCATTTGTGGCTGTCTTTACAACTCGTCCGCCAGGTTCAGGTCACGAACATTTGGCCATCGTTTACCTTCCCTCATTTGCCTATCCCGACGACGAAGAGACCCTCGTTAAAACCCACGCTGCCATCCGTGAACGTACTGTACTATACTGCTCGAAAGTCCCCGACCTCATCCTTCCGTTGCCACAAAAATCGATGGAAAAAACATCACTCGGCAAGCTCCCTCGCGGCCAACTACGGAAGCAGTTGGAAGGAGGTGGATTTGATCGACATCTGTCAAAGGTTGAAGAAATCTTTGCAAAACGACGACAGGGTTTGAAAGCATCACCTGTAACCCCAGCTGAAAATATGTTGGCGACGTTTTGGAGCCAGATTTTCGGGGTTCCTGAAGAAAGCTTGGACGCGGAGGAGAACTTTTTTGAGCGTGGCGGTTCTTCTCTGGAAGTAATAAGGTAAATAGTTGTGACTGCGAGGACATGCGACTTCCTAATTGGCACAAGTATATTCATTGCTACGATTTCCTGTGATCTGCGCAGATACAAGTCCATGATCGTTGAGCATTTCAGCCTTGAAGACAACTGGCCTGTAATCAGGATCATGCAATATCCAACGATCCGCAGCTTGGCTCATCATCTTACATCGGAGACGCAGCTCGCTGAGAATGTAAACCCAAATTCAAATTACGACCCCCTAATATGTTTGCAACCGACCGGCTCCAGGACACCTGTCTTCTTTATCCATCCTGGAGTGGGAGAGGTTCTCATTTTTGTAAACCTGGCAAAGTATTTTATCGGTGAACGCCCTTTCTATGCTCTTCGTGCCCGAGGATTCGACGAGGGTCAGACCTATTTTGAATCAATGGAAGAAATGGTTGAGACGTACACACGCGCAATTGAGCGGAAGCAACCTCATGGGCCGTATGCGCTCGCGGGATATTCTTACGGAGGTATTGTAGCATTTGAGATAGCAAAAAAACTCGAGGCCCGAAATGCAGAAGTCAAGTTCGTTGGACTGGTGAGTTCGCTTGAAGAAACCCTGATATTATTCTCCAGCTGACCACATGGTTATACTAGGTAAACATCCCCCCTCATATCAAGTCCAGAATGCTAGAGATCAATTGGACGGATGGCTTCCTTAATCTCTCATATTTTTTAGAATTCATTACAAAACCGGAGGCAATAGAGCTCGCTAGCCAGCTTCTTCCGCTGTCTCGCCGCGAGCAACTAGACTACGTGTGGCATCGTGCCCCAAAGGCCCGAAGGGCGGAGCTAGGTCTCGATGTGGAGCGCCTGGAAAAGTGGGTTGACCTCGCCCAATCGCTGCTCGCCTGCGGTCGCGCTTATGAACCCTCCGGAATGGTTCGTGGCTGCGACTTGACCGTATTCTATGCTGAGCCTCTTAAGGGAACAAAGACGGATTGGTTGGTAAACCAATTACAGGACTGGACGAAATATGCCCACCGAAATGTTCAGTATGTTGACGTGCCAGGATCCCATTATACGTTAATGAATCAAGTTTACGTAGCACACTTTCAGAAAATTTTTAAAGATAGCTTGGCTAATGCTGGTCTTTAACGATATGTTGTAATTACTCGATTAAGATTGGGAGGGACTTGGTGCTGCAGTAGCAAGGTTGTAATTTCTAGTTATATTTAGTCAGACCCAGTATACAAGTGCCATCGTGCACGGAAATGCGCTAGAGTCCTACATCTTTTAAAATCCATACTATTGGACGCTGAATAGTAAGTATCACGACTCAAAGGAAATATTGAAAAATGCTCTATAAGTGAATGCAATGACATTCTGATATATGAATGGTAAATACAAAATAATATTCTATTTCGAAAAACAAGTAAACAATTGTGCATAATGTCGCTGGAGCCGATATGATGCTTAGGGTGACGGGAAAAAGGCAAGAATGGGATCACCGTCACGCAACCCACAACCTCCAACAAGAGCGGCCTCCTTTAAAAGCCTGGGACGGAGGCCTTCCCAATACCAGAGCTGCATGTCATCCGGTGAATATGACGGAGAAAGCGGTATGTCTCCGTCCATTTTGGCACGTTTTCGAGGCGGACCTTGTTCTGACGGACCGTCGACAAATTTCATGTAGCGTAGAACGAGTTGCTTGAGTGACGAAATAGACATATGAGACAGGACTGGGATAGGAATACTCCATAATCGCGGGGGCGGGGATGGAGGCCGTGACTTGGAGGTATGCGGAATCGAAGGCTTGCTGTCGTGCATGATAACAGATATCCACACAACGGCCACATCTTCTTCCGGATTGAGGTTTGGAGTTGAAATTAGACTAGGCGCGTTTGCAGGGTGTGCACTTTCCTGCCGCGCCGGCGCGGCAGGAAAGTCCGCATTGTCCGCATTGTCCGGCGAGGAAAAATCGGAAGATGGTGTCGGTGGCAAGAACGACACAGGCATTGACGTTCCGTTGTGATTTTCAAGTGTCGCAGGCGTACATGCATTGAACTCGGGCATCGCGTAATGCTCCCCTAGTGGCTGGCAGAGCAGTGGAGATGCCATATCAGGAGCCGCCGACCAAACTACATCTTCATGCGTTTGAGAAACTGTTTCGCACGAATTTGGGCCTAAGAGTAGAGAATTAAGCCAATCGTCCCGAGAATCGCACAGCTCCCCTAGGTCGGAAGATACACTGGCAAGCGGCGAATCTGCTATGCCCTTGCCGTGCCCATCATTTGGCGAGAATGAAGAGCCGCTTTGATCAGAAGGTGGGGTCGCGCAAGCCAGCATTTCTTGAAGGGTGGTACAGCTCTCAAGCGGAGCATCCTGAGCAATTTTGCAGTTGGGTATGTGGGACGCCGCCTGTCGAAATCGTGCCAAGTTCCTTATCATGACAAAGCAGCAATTAAAGATAGGGTTAGGGTTAAGATAGACTGAAACTAAACAAAAGAAAAAAAAACTAACGCTCTGAGCTCCTACCTTCCGCAAAGGCAATGCCAATGTCTGGACCGCTTGGTCTCCCGATACACGCAGGGATACCACTTGCAGGCGAGGCAAACCTTGTCTCCTTTGAGCGAAACCAGGGAAAACAGCTTAGATATTCAGTGCGATGATGAGATAACGCTGGACTAATTAAGCTCACCGACTATTAGTAACTCGGAATCCCTTTTGGCATGGTCTTCGTGTAAATGAGGGCCCAGGTATTTGGCGGCCATGGGGTCGCCACAGAGTGGACATTGAATCTGGGTATCATCTGCAAAAGGGGATTTACCGGACAATATTGAAATTAATGACAGTAAATAAAAAAAAGAAAAGATTGGGCTCAGGCAGCCACAGTCCGCTTCATCACTGGGGGTTGGAAGAAACATTCACAATTGCTGTGTACCTTCGATCAAGAAGACTGCCGTTGTTGCAGTTACAAAATCTGAGAGCGGGATCCACGATGTGTAGCGTCGTCTGGCAACGAGGGGATTGTGTGGATGGAGTTGAAGCATAACGGCAAGGACAATTTCAGTAGTGGAGGACAAGCGGGACGTTGAGGAATTTTATAAAGCAAACCCATATGCTCGCGCCCTGTGGCAGCGAATAGGTAGGCACAGCAAACCGCCTTTGCCATGAAAATCTCCCCACCAACATCCCTAGGTGCACGTTTGGTGTTATTTTCTAGAGTGTACCCCATAAGTTATAGAAAATCAGAGGCGGAAGTGACTACCTAGGGACGAAAATGCGGTCTGCTGCGGGCGGCCCATGATACGCGTCAGCCTGGTCATTGTCAGATCCATCGTGTTTTGACGAGTAGGGCAGAGTAAAAAGGGAGGGAAGATGGCGGAGGCGCAATGGGGAATCGAGTAGAATTGCCCTTCAAAACGCTGCCAAAAAACTTGGAAATTCCAAAACTTTTGCTTATCAAACAGGATCGGAAGGAAAGCCACGTTGTCGGGTCAAAATTTCGGCTGATGATCGGAGCAATTCGTAAGCAAAAAAGTTAAATTCGTGGCTTTTGGGCCAAGACTGCGATGTGTTCCAAAATCCAACTTGGCTTTTGAAACCGAATTCGCGAGCCCGAATTCGCGAAACGTGGGCAGGTTGCCGTAAGGGTGCGTTGGGCTACGACAAAAAAAAAAAGAGAAAATAAAAAACAGCCAAAGTGCTTGACATATTGGAGCAGAATCTGGCAAATGAATGTGGCCGCATAGAAACAACTCGTGGCAAGTCACGGCTGGGGGTGGACGGAGTGGACCGGAACGGTTAACGCCCCCGACTTCTGCTTTTTAACGACGATTCCTCCTAAAGTCATTCCCTTTCATTAGCTTTTTATTTTATTTCCAAAACCTCTTAAACGGCTAGAAATGTCTGCAAAGTGGGACGCCCGTTATGCAACCGCTGTTCCGCATGACAACGTATACTATGCAAAGTGCTTCATGTCAGGCATCCTCGCCTGCGGGTTGACACATAGCGCTATTACGCCACTCGATGTGACAAAGTGTAGTATGCAGGAAAGTATCTTTCACCTCGTCGCTGTTAAAAGGTGCGAGGAAAACTCATCCTTTTCGCAACAGGTCAACCCTGCCAAATACCGTGGTCTCATCCCTGGGCTTCGTACCATCGTTGCCGAGGAAGGTGCTCGGGCTGTTTGGAAAGGATTGGTTCCGACAGGTGCGTCCTGTCTGTTTGCAAGTTGCGTCTGACCCATTCTGTGGCGCGTCCCAACGGTCTTGCACTTTGCAGCTATCGGATACTCTGCTCAAGGAGCTTTCAAGTTTGGTCTATACGAGTATTTTAAGGACTTTTACTCCAATTTGGTTGGAGAAGAGAATGCGAAACAATACAAGCAACTCATCTGTGAGTGTCCCTCTCTTACATTGTTCATCCCTCCTTCTTCCTATAACAGTTCGTTACAAAACAGGGTGTGCGGGTTCCGCTTCATCAGAGTTCTTTGCCGACATTGCGTTGTGTCCTATGGAAATGACAAAAGTCAAAGTGCAGACATCTCCTGCAGGAACCTTCCCGACCGCATTTGTTCCAGCACTCAAGGAAATGATCGCCAGACGAGCGGAAACGCGCTTCCCCTACGGTTCTCTGGTGCCGCTGTGGTGTCGTCAGTAAGTAACATTCTAGTTCGATTGGACATGCTTGGTTAAAACTAATCGTTCATTATCCAGAATCCCCTACAATGTCTCCAAGTTCTTCTTCTTTGAGCAAATCGTGTCTTCCTTCTATACCTACGTCCTGACGGAGCCGAAAGACTCTTACTCCAAGACCACACAGCTTGGAGTGACCTTCTCCTCTGGATACCTTGCCGGTGTGATCTGTGCCTTAGTCTCGCATCCCGCGGACTCGATCGTGTCCCTCATGGCCAAGCCCGACAACAAAGGGAAGAGCGTTAGCCAAATCGCCCGCGAGACGGGAATGAAGAGACTCTTGACTGCTGGCCTTGGTACCCGTGTGCTCATGATTGGAACCTTGACGGGTGAGTTCACATTACATAGTATATAGTTGCTACGACTTTACTGAAATTTATCACTTTGCAGGTCTCCAATGGTGGATTTATGATACTCTCAAGACGGCAATGGGCATGGGCACAACAGGTGGTGCGGAACCCAAGAAATAGAGGATGATCTCCCTCTAAGTAATCAACCTTGTGGCAGAATATTAGTAGCCTGTTTAGATAGGAATGCTGGATTTTGGAAGATGATATATATTCCCCATATTGTTTATTCTTGAGCAGTATACAAGACAGATTAGGGTGCCTGTCTAAATGTTTTTACAAGAAAACAGTTGTAGGCGGGTTGCAACTTGCACAAGTAGGTACAGCAGTGACATACAAATGTTCCCTTCTCCATATTCAACGCCGGATGCATTGGCGTCTATTTCGAAAAGCATCACGGCAACTGGTCAAGTTGCATTGATTAGATTGTGCCCTATACCATTGTAAGCAGTTTTTCTGGCAGTGGGATCTTGAATTTGATGGAAGATCATGCCGGAACAACCTTCAGATTTCATCGACTACTTTGCCAGCTTGAGGATGTTTTAGCGTAATGGAGCTTTCCGCCAACAAATTGTTCGGATCAGTCACGGTGCTTCAAACTTTTCATTATTATGTACAAGATCATGCAAATTCATCTCCTTCCAGCATTCCACAGCTCAGATTCATCTTATCGTCATCCTCAGCCACCTCTGTCATCGGTGTGGCAGGTCCAGCATCGTGCATCGGTTCAGATTTTAGGATACCTGATCCAAAAGGCCCCAGTGCCCCCTCTGATCCCCGCAAGTACTTTAGTTTCCTTTTCTCCGTTGGACTCAGTTCCTGAAGAGTAGTTGTTCCTATCGTCGATATTTGATCTGGAACCTGCTTTTTCGTCTTCTTTCCTTTACGTTTCTCTTCCGATGGTTGCTGTAGCCGCAGCTTAACGGTTTGAAAGTACTTGCGCTGCGTCCTTTCCGTCCATGGTGAAAGAACGCCGCCGACCACGAATCCCGCGCAGCCGTAAACAAACATCAGTGTATATGCTTTTTCGGTCTTTGCTATCATGGGTATCAGAACCGCAGCAGACAGATCAATTCCAGCGCATGCAACCGCATATGGGCCGCGAACACACTCTGAAGAACTGCGTGCAATCATGAAATTAATGTGTAAAAAAAGTGCAGATATGCATCCAGCTAGCGCCGCGCCGTGATAACCCCCGCCCGTCGCCTCTTGCAGCACATGTGAGCCATGCCGGATCAGTCCCAGATTTGCTCCTTGAATGAAAAGGTAACAGAGTGTAACGCAGATTTGTTGCCGTCTAGGACGGACTTTGCTTAAGCCGGGGATCCATGTTGACCCTAACGCAACCAAACATGCGCCAGGGATGATAGCACCAAAGCCCATCAGCATCCAAAAGTCTAACGGCTCGTTGCCGTGGTACCTGATATCAGCAGATGTGAACTGATTGTTGATAATGGCTACCCAAGCTCACTACTTTTCACATACTTACTTTACAAATAATCCGAGAAATGATAACCAAGCAGATGCTATAGTTGAAAGGTAGGTGATTCTCGCATCGACGAGTGAACTCCCAGAGTACTCGATGCAGAATCTTCTTTCTAGATCCGCATCATCAAACTTTTGTGCCATGGCTAACCGGTACTGCCTAACAGCGTGAAGCTTGGCGGTTGTCATCCATGCGGGTATAAGCCAGCATCGAGATCGACCGTCCCGCGAAATATCGGGTAGGGAGTTATGCACGCTTGAGCTGCCCTCAGCAGCAAAGAGGTAACTGATTTTTGCTCGCCACTCCCGTATATAAGCTGACCGCAAAGTGAGGACAACACCGAGTGCTAGCTGGAGAGCCGGTTCCCAATCACCACCAAACAAGAATGCTGGAGCAAAGATCCAACGGGCTGCAATCCGCGCAGATATTAGATATACAATTGACGTGAAAGCTTTGTATCGGAACTCGACTTGTAAGCCGACGATCGAAAGCCACGTAATGCCTAGTTCTGTAGGTGCAAGCATCCTGGCATTCGCCAGAGGAACATCCTATCGCAAATATGATGAGTGCACATATCCTGTATGAGAAGCTCATAGATCACGCTTTCCTTACAGGAGTAGCAAAATACTCTAGTCCTCCAACAGGAATCGCAACATAGGCAATGCAGAGGAAAGTGAAGAGAAGCAGACAAAGGATTGCAGATGAAAAGGTCGGTGATGGCCATTGAGTCCGCATTTGGAACAGCAGTAAAACGATGGCAAGCAGTGGGCAGGCCAGCATGATCTGCATCTTTGCATGTCAAAAACAATGTTCCTCCCGCGAAAGCGGAAAGATGTTACGCACCCAGATTATGCGAAACATATATCTTCCATCAAGCTGACCATGAGCCTCAGCGGCCCTGGCTATGGCGACATTTCCAGCGCAAGCGCAACTGGCGATAACTGTGAACGAGATCTTATTGAGTGTCCACCCTGTTGCCCCGTCTGCCGTGGCGCAGGACGCAGTTCTTACACATGACCATGATAGTGTTGCGTCTCCATCTCGGCCAATTCAAATGGGTGAAGCTTTTGATCGACGGTAGTAGGTTCGCATCAGTGAACCTCTATGTGTTCTTGCAAAATGCAAACGGATCCAAGAACACACCTGTCAGCAGTATCAGGGTTCTGGAATATCAGTGAAACTGTGGAGATCTTCTGCCGATCATTCCCGTCATGTTCCACAGTACCCAAGTCTTCAGTTCCAAGGATCAGGCCACTCAGGGCCCTTGGGAGACCTTTAAACGACACTGATGCTGGCCGGGTTTTCATGATGAGGGATCAGGTAGAGTAAAACACGAATGTTGGGGTATTCAGTGGTATTCACTTCCGATCGGACCTTTCAGCGCGGACGCTTACGTAGGCTGCATTGACTCTATGCTTTTCCCTGTTGGAAGGTTCCAATTCTGGCTTCTAGTTTGATCTTCCATGTGGGCGTCCACAGATCGCGGACCTGGTTCAGTATCGTATCTACTTTTAGCATCGCGCTTCATCGAACTGGATGAGCTCGTTTGGTTTTCTGGATTGAACACCTCCTTTTTCTATTAATAGTTTCTCAAGGGCACGTTCGTTCGGTCTTTTCTGTCATTAACTTCATATTTCGAGGCACATGTGCAACATACTGGACCGCATATCCGTGGGTCCCCGGAAGCCACGGCATTAATGAACAATACATGGATCAGACGTGATTCACTACTCCAGGTGCATTCATCGCGGCATTTTTCCAGAACGTGTACCGAAATAGATTGGACTAGCAGCTTTTCTTTAACTTTATTTCACGCGAGTACCCGGCAAAGATTCCGTTAGCTGGTTGCATTTACCATACCGTCGAACTTCCGTAAAAATATCTACCACAGCCTCATTTTTTGTAAAGACAATACGTACGGCTATCTAGAATAGTAAGATGCATATTGAAGCCGCAAGTATCGGATCTTTGTCATAATATCCATCACAGCCTCATTTTATGTAATGACAATACTTGCGGCTATCTAGAATAGCAAGACGCTTATAGATGCCGCAAATATCGGATCTTTGGATGGTTCTCCAAGTTGGCGGATTGCCACTTTTACACCACGCGACAGATGTCAAATTGAGCCGGTCTTAGCAATCGAGAAGCAGTTAGAGGGATATAAAGGGGAAAGAGATGTGCTCTTTTCTTCCGTCAGCAAATTGGAGTTTCCCATCCGTAGCAAAGTGTGCAGTGCAAGATGAACTCAGTGTCGCTTCCTCCGTTCCTCTCGGCCACGTTGCTTATCACGATCCCGGCGCTCGGCTTTCTAAGTCGAGGTCTCAACCGATGGATTCCCAATAACGGCGCCGATCAGAAAAAGAGGCTACGAGGAGTCACGTTCATCGCGTTCGGTATACTTCGCTCTGTGATCCTGGGATTGGGGTTGTGGAAGGCTCCCGAGTTCTTTGGAAACTGGTTCACGCCCACGAACGCGTCCGATGAGCTCCAGAGCATCATTCTGTATACGACCGGGCTGTATTGCTCTATGCTGAGTACGCATCCTTCAGTGCGCGGTATTGCTTCATGTGGCCTTCCAACTTACATGTGATTTTGTAGTTTACGAGTTAACTGTGAATGACCTCTCCTGGGTTTCCATTGTGCACCACACCGCGGCTTTGATCGGCAACGGCATCCTTCTGGTTGGCATCGAATTGCACCCTCTGTACCCCTTCTTCGTTCACCTCTACAGGATGGGGACTCTTATGGCGACACCGATCTTCTTTTCTATTGCTTACTTTTACCTTGGACAAGATAAGAAGCCAGCCCTTCGATTGAAACTGAGTTCTCTTCGCCTCACCTGCGTCGAGTTGAACATCGCTTGCATCATGTCAAACTCGATTGGATTGGCATTCTACTTCACTCACTTCAACTCGTTACCGAACGTTTTGCGTGTTCTCCTTCTGGTTTGCAACGCAGCCTTCATTCCCGAACAGATCCAAACCAGCAAAGTTATGGGACAGGTAGATATTGATTGGGTTTTCACTTTTTGATGCTTAGGATATATTCTAATCACAGTTTTGCAGTGGCAACGAAAGCTCTCTATCGAAATTAAGAGACGCCTATCAAGTCCAGTGCTTACGACTTTCCCGGCCCTCTCTGCCTTGCACATGTCCTCTGCAATCCAGAGGCCCTCTTCTTCGATCAAGCGTATCCGAGTGACCCACACGAAATCTTTGTCTTTGGATATGTCCGTACTCAACCGTCGTGTGTCCTTGGCCAATTCCGCTCTACCTCTTGCCTCTCCTGCAAGCGCTGCATAGAATTCTATTTGTTCATATCCGCTATACTTAGATCTTCCGAACCTATTACCTTACCTACCGCCGTATTAGATTTTAATTGGTGCTCTATTAGTATATTAGATTCATACTGAACCTCCTACTTTTTATCGTATGTATCGATGCATACCTATTCATTAGATACATGTTACTCTCGTTTTCTTCGGGAAATCAATAGATTTTAAATTTTACCTTCGAATGAAAAGCACTCACTATACTCTTTATGATTTCTTAAAAGTGGCCGTGCTCTGATGTAGTTGACTTAAAAGGTCGTTCCTATAAAAAGCTGCCGGAATGCGTTCGCTCTTCGTCATTGCGAACAGTCAAGGTTCTTGACACGATAAGCACTGCGGACACTATGAAAGTTCGAAGGTACGCTTCAATTCTAGCACTGCCTTGATTATCATCTAAGTTGAGCTTGGAGCTTCCTTCCGCATGTCTGACGTAATAATTAATTGATTCTGAATAAGGTTATATAAGCCTAGTGACTGTGCCGATTGGTGAGTCAGCATGACGTTGCGCGTATCATCGCTTAAACGTTGGAGTTTGTATTTGTCGCTGCTTTACAATTCTGAGTTCTAGGACGTCGCGAAAACCTAACAATGCCCCATCACGCACATCCATCAGCGTTGTTAGACAGATACACTCTTGAAGATGTTTTGAAGGACAAGCCGGCGGAAAAACTGGTGCAAGTACATGCCGACGCCAGTGCACTGGACGCTCTGACCTTGATGAAAAATCATCATATTTTGGGTATGCTGGATCATGAAATGCTGTCTGGATCGTTGACTGACCAACCCCTTTGCAGCTGTACCTGTTTATGGGGAAAAGGGTCGGTGGTTAGGGGCCGGAGGAACGGAGGCTTATGCTGGCTCTCAGCAATACATTGGTGTCGTCAGCGTACGTATTTCACCTCATATGTCTACCAACCGATGTCCGCTGCCAAAGAACTCATGCAATCCAGCAGATTCTGGATATTGCATATTTCATTACAACCCTTCTTCCGGATGACTTGGGGGCACCGCTTCCGTCTCATGCGACAACGGGTCCGCATCCAGACCTCTCTCACATTCGCGTGATGGATCTCATTGGCGAAACCATCGAAAGTCGTTCCCTGTGGGTCGCGCGTCCGGATGTGCCTTTGCGGCGATCTCTAGAACCTATGGGACGAGGCGTACACCGGTTGCTTGTGCCCACGCGACCGGATATTGCCGATGCCGCACTAGGAGCTCATGGTCCAGCTTCCATTGCACTTGAAGATGGTCCAGATGCAATGTCGAATGAGTTTAGAATCGTCACACAGACGGACGTAATTCGATTTCTGCTGCATCGCTTGAATGAAGACCCAGAGTTAGCGAAGATCTGCTCAGCAAGCTTGGAGCGTCTTAGGCTGGCCGACCAGTCAAACTCTGTCATTATAACAGCCGACATATCTGCCCCTCTTGCTACCATTATCAAGCAAATGACGCTGCACAACCTCAATGCTATTCCCGTCACCAACTCTCATCTGAACGGCACAGTGGTCGCGACTCTTTCCATATCTGATCTCCGCCCATTTCTCATATCCGAAACAGATCTCGTCGATATTGTTAGAGATTTAAGACGATTGACAGTAGGAGAATTTTTAACAATGGTCAAGGGAGATTGGTCTCGGGAAGTTGGTGGTGAGAAGACTGGTGTGCAATGCAGAGCGGAAGCATCGCTACGAAGCGTGATGGAATTGGGTGTTGAAAAGGCCGTGCACAGAGTGTGGGTTGTGGACAGGGAGGGGGTGCCTATCGGTGTTGTGACATTTACGGATGTGATCAGATTGGTAGAAGCTGAGGTTTTGTCGAGAAGTTGAACTTGGGGATCCATTTTGCTTATGTAACAACCGTCCAATGATTAGATGCATTTATCCACATTTCAATGTAAATCCGTCATTTACGAACTTTCCGCATGGAACTGGGATTGGACGATGTAGAGTAATAAAATGGGCAAGAATACGGACAAGCTATATGTAACCCACTCGGAGCACGCCGCTGGGCCGGGGTAGGTGGAACCATTCTGTCGTCAACTCAGAGAAGCTGGATTAACTCTGGGTTTTAGGGGTGCCAAGCGAAGAAAGGGATCTGAATTCAAAAGGTTGCCCTTTTACTGCTGTTCTCTTTCCTTGCAGCCCTTCGAACATCCGGTGTGCACAAAGGACGGGATGGTGTTTGATCTCATGTAGGTATGAGTGTCCGTGAACTGCAAAAGAGCAAAGTGATCGCCGTGAAACCAAATGCTTAGAATTCCTACCCTCAGGAACATCATTCCTTTCCTGAAAAAGTTCAACAATAAGAACCCAGTAAGCGGAGAGACCCTCATGCCAAAAGACCTTTTAAAACTGCACTTTCACAAAAACGGCGATGGGGAATACCACTGCCCGATAACCTTTAAAGTCTTCAACGAGAACACTCACATTGTTGCCATCGCCACGTCCGGCAATGTCTATTCGTATGAGGCAATCGAACGTCTCAACATTCAAACGAAACACTGGGCTGATCTGCTGACGGATGAGCCTTTCAAGCGGAAAGATATGATAACGATACAAGATCCCCACGAAATTTCCAAACGGAATATATCAGAATTCTTTTACATTAAGAACGATATGAAAGTGGAAGATGAGGAGGCCAAAAAGCTTGAAAAGGAAATCGGGTTCAAGATAAATGCTATGGGGGCGACTGCTCGGGTGCTGAAAGCCGTGCGTAAAAAGGACTCCGAAGCGGCTGAGGCCTTGACGTCGTCAGCAACGTCAAGCCGTAATGAATCAGCCACACCGTCATTTGTCTCCAAAGAAAAAAAGGCATACAATGCAGCGCATTACTCTACCGGTGTTGCATCCGCATCGTTCACATCGACTGCTGTACCGGTCGAGACGAAGAATGCAGATGCCATCATTAATGAAGAGGAGTATATGTTTCAAAGGATCATAGAGAAGGGGTACGCGCAAGTCCGCACGAATCTGGGCAACGTCAACTTGGAAATTTACTGCGGGGACACTCCGCGCACAGCGTATAATTTCATTCAACTGGCGAAGAAGGGTGTGTTCGTGACTCGTTAAATGTATCAGCGAACCTTGTTAAGTGTTAAGCCGCTTTTCTTTAGGATACTACAAAAATAGTAGTTTCCATCGGTCCGTTAAGAATTTCATGATTCAAGGTGGGGACCCAACGGGAACCGGACGAGGAGGCGAATCGTTCTGGGGTAAACCCTTCCACGATGAATTCAAATCCAACTTGACGCACACCGGGAGGGGCGTTTTGTCCATGGCAAACAAGGGCAAGAACACGAATACTTCGCAATTGTAAGTGGTGATGTGGAGTTCTTGCTTTACATGCATGTTTAGTATTTAATGAACGAACCTATTTTCGTTGAAGCTTTATGACTTATCGGTCTTGCCAACATCTCGATAACAAGCACACCATTTTTGGGAAAGTGGTCGGAGGAATGGATGTTTTGACGAAAATGGAATCTATCGAAACGGACGATGGGGACAAACCGAAGGTAACATGGTCATACCCACGTCATAGAATATGGGCGTGTGTTTAATCTTCCTTGCAGCAAGATATTCGCATAATAGACATTGAAGTGTTTGTTGACCCATTCGAGACGTTCCGAGAGAGCCTTGCAAAGCAGTTGGAAACAGGAGAATCTGGGCCTACCAAAAAGGGCAAGCGAAAGCAAAAGGACGACGAAAAGAATAGTGGTGGTGGGGGAGGAGTAGGAAAATACTTGAAGCGAGACGTGAATGCGGGCGGAATTGACTGGGGTACGCATGTCGGAGAAGTCCAGAAGAAACAGAAGACCACAAGTGGAGGTTTTGGTGATTTCAGTTCTTGGTGAACCTTTATGAATTGGGTTAGAGATCTATACATTACCTGTACATACCATTTTTTGTATTCTTATTTTATGGTCCCCGAGATGGAAGACTGATGCCGCGGTCGAGCTATGTGGCTTTGCCCTGCTGACGTAACACGTTTCGTCATGATGATCGGACTGCTGGCTTTGGAGTAAAAGCTCGGCCCACCGCCTGTCTTCCAGAATTATTCTAACCTCTCTGTGCTTTCAACTTGCCATTTGCTTGAATTTTACTTTCCCAGAATCCGTCAATTTACAACCATCGCAATGCCCTCTTCTGATCTGATGGAAGCGCTCAAGGTAACCAATGTGTGAGATGTTGCCATCCATAGGCAATGGAAACCTTACCTCATCTTTATTCCACACGCACAAGGCATTTGGCCCCATCGACGGCCCCAATGCTAGCGACACAGGGCCATGGGACCTGGACGCCACCCGTACCTCCAATCCAGAGTCCGCAGCCCGCCTGCAGCAAACTCTAGCTCAAAACCGGCCTTCACCGTATACACATAACCCACAAACACACCCGCCGCGGGACAGTCGTATACAGTATTATGATGCAACACGCACCACTGATCCCGAAGAGCATCGGAAGATCATCTCAGTCGTGGATCCTGGGCGGGATGTGGACACTGGACTCGGGGCGAGAACAAAGGCAGTCGTAGAGGGTGCGAAGGAAGCTGCTAGGGACGGAGTTGAAAAGGTTAGGAATATTGCTGAGGAAGGGGTAGAAAAGGCTAAGAATATTGCTGGAGGAGTTGCGGACAAGGCCAAGGAGGTTTGGAATGAGGGAAGGAGCAAGTTGTAGGTTCTGTACTGAATTGCTGCGTAATGTATTGTCTTTCGCATGATAATATACATTACGCCTACTGCCTATGAGACGGCACTCCCTGGTGGATAGGGACTCGTCTGCGTCATTAGAAAGCAAGTATCCGGAAGGGTTTGTGCAGCGACCTCACAAATCTACATAGCCACGAAAATGTTGCTGAAACACAATGTGCTAGAATGTATTCCATCGCGTATAGCTTGCACCAACTAATGAGCTAAACAAACGGCCGTTGGATCCACCTTCCTTCTGCTAAAACTTCCCTTGTTTCCTTTCTTATCTTCAATGAATACTGTCCAGTTCTGCCGATCTTCCAAGAGGGGAAAGTACTATTAACGCTCGGATTCTGCGCGTCGGTGTCCAAGTTAACCTGTTGGATCTTGACGCTTTCCTGTAAGGGTGCACACGACTTGGGGCGGGGTGGTGCTGGATGTCCTGCTCGGGATTTGGTGTGCGAGCATCCGAAAGGCGCCATTGAGGAAGGAGACGGCTGCGACGATGTTTGCCTAAGACAAGAGAGGGACGATGACACTAGTTTCGCAGACTTTATAGGTTTTGCGAGACATGATAAGGACGAGGATGCACGAGGTTTCATTGTGTGCGGCTCTCTAGTCAGATTGGGTAGTACTCTGACGGTTGCGCCTGGTGTCAGCGATCGCAGCATGTCTACCCGTTTCTGGTCGACCGGCTCTAGATGAGTCCAATCGTGTAATAGACGTGTTGCATAAGTGGTTGAGTTGAGGTAAGGAAGTTGTTGCGCTCGGCAAGCGGGTGGAACGAGGCGAATAAAATTTCCTCGACGAGAGTGCTTGAAGGTGGCTGCACGTTAGGTCCGTGCCTTATATTACCTGATAACTTTATAGCTTACCTCGTCCTCAGATTCTTGAAGGAGGAGAATGTCTTGCACGCTTAGCGGTCCTAATTTAACATGGCGGTCCTTTTCCAGTAAACTGGACTTGCACCGGGCCTTTTCGAGAGGGAAGCTTGATGGTGACGAGCAGGAGGAAGCCGACGGACTCCTCCGTCGCTCCCAACTTGATTCACTAAAAGAGCAACATTTTGTTTATCTCAATATCTGCCACAAGAGAAATTACCAACACTTACGACTTGTCTGTCTTCCCAAATGCACATTTCTCGATATCACATACCCTCACCCCAACCAAGTTCAAAATATCCGTTACTACGCTGCTCTTTATCTTCCAATCCAAATCACATGAGGCTTTTAGTGACGGAGAAATGTTGACTTCCATTAACCAGGGTTTAAGGGCAGAATCCAGTAGGATGTCAAAACCGAAAAGTTCGTAGCAGCTGGTCCTACTCCACATATTTATGTTGAATTCCCTCATTCGTTGCCGAGGAATGTCAAATCATTATTGTGAACGTACCGGCTCTGAGTATACAGTCTCATGCCACTGGCATTTGAAGCATGGCCGCAAATAATGGTGTTCACCACAATACGTTGGATTTCTTTGTAGACGGGCACAAAGTCGATGCCAATTAGTGAGAAATAGTCTTGCAGAGCCGAAAAGGACCTTTAGATACAAGTTTGCAAGTTCGAGCCCTCTTTAGTTCATCCGCGTGTATTCTGGCGTTTTACAAAGCGGCAACATACCTACCACTTATTTGCGGTAGTACTAAACCTGGGATCGCCCAAGAGAAAACTCTGCTCCTCGTTTTCCCTTGGGCGGGAAGAGTCTTTTGAGCGCTTATTGATGCTATAGTTGGTGAGGTGTATGAAGCGATTGCTGGCTGATTTCGGTGAGTTGGTATATCTACGAAATAGCCAAGGCATTTGTCAACACAGTCTTGTAATAAGCAGCATGGTAAAACATGATCGGGAATTAAGTTTTCTTCACTTGCCTTTGACCAGCGAATCTTACGATTCCCTCGCTAGCCAGATAAACTCTCAAAGGTTCCCAAGAAGTAACGAGGACATAAAGCCGTATGTCAAATTTCCTCCCGCCAATGAGAAATGGTTTGGTGATGTACTTTGAAATGACCGCTTGTTTCTTTTTGGGCAGCTTTTTCGGGGTATTGATGACTTTGATGCCCTGACCACGAGCCGATGCAGGAGGTTTGATAATCCAGAGCGGGTGTATTGAGAAAGTGCGTAGGAGGGATGGGAGATGTGCTGGAAGGAGGTAAGTATCTGGGATAAAATTAAAGTGCTGATGAGGGTTAGGCCAGAAAGGTTTCGTTCGGGAGGTAAGAAACACCTGCTCATAAAGCACGACCAACCTCATGTCCCCACACACCCCGACATCTCACGTAGTTTCCCCATAATTTATCCTTCCGGCCGATTTGGAAGCTCATCGGGAAGTGGTTGATTTTCTGCCATGATTGAACGCACTTGAAGCGAGATGGGGAGCAGGGATGTTTTCCCCAATACCCAATCCAAGTTTTTCCTTTTCTAATCAGCGAGAAGTTGGCACGTAGTAGGGCCGCTATACAATAGTACGAATGTGAGCGTCTCTTGATGGACACTGACATGTAGTTCCGAAATATGACGAAAACTAACCTCGAACTACTTTGGGTGTGAAGCCGCTGATTTTCCACCTCAGCGCTTCTTGTAACCTGTCCGGCAAAAGAGAGACTGATCACAATCTTTCGCAAGTTCGTTCTTTATCCTCCACCGTCGAGTGAAATCATTTGGCATGGACATTACCCTTCTCCCCAACTGGCGGAAACACCAGTACATCCTCTCCTTGCGAAAAGAGACTTTTTCGAATGGGATCTCTCGATATTTCTTTGCGCAGATCATAACCAAAGAATTCGAACGCTTGCATGTCCTCATAATCGGCCACAACAGTGGGAGTGGAGGAAACAGTCAGATCTTCCTCTTCATCCTCTTCTTCTTCTTCTCCATCTTGGTCAAAGTCACCGTCTTCTTCTAGCTCATCATCATGATCCACAATAGACTCTGAGTCAGTTTCTGCTTCGTTGCCAGATAAATCATCAGCATCATCGTAGCCACAATGAATTTGCTGGGCACTCCATTTGGCATCACGCTCGGATATCCTGAGGGGCACGATCATTTGCACACACACAACTCTTTACACAAGATTCCAGGAAATAAGAAAGCAGCAAGATTTGGTTGGTTCCGTGACTGCAAATACGTGGATACTTTGGGCGGAAATGGGGGGAAAATTGCCCGATCTAAAGAAATCCTTGGGATAGTCCCTTTTGGCTTACGATAGGCGCGAACGGTCCATCTGAGAAGAATTACTCTTAGAAAAAAGGTAGATGTCGTCTACTCACAACTCTCATAAAGAGTCATGTCGCATATCTCGCTTATAGCGTACATCATGTAGATAATGTGATTCAAGATATACGATGGACTTGGTCATTAAGTGATGTGATGGAGGAAGTGCAGGTGCCATCTGAGCTGCTCGAGAAGCACAATTTGGCTATCAGTAATTTCAGGTCCTGAAGTCCGTTTCCTAGAATCAATGACTGTTTAGAGTGCCATATGCAAGGTAGTTTTGGGTCGTCGGAGGAGCTTACTTGATTGCTCGTCACGTGGGCCTAAGAAACGCATTTGCAGATTGGAGATTTCCCTTTGCAAAGCTGCAATCTTTTTGTTCCGATGCAACTTCTTTCCCTTCCAGTGGAATTACTCCTTCATGTGGGTCTGCGAAAGACTGGACCTACATTGAGAGCGAATGTTAACCATCTTGGATGCGTCTAGATTGTTGAGTACGCGATATCCAGTGACCCCACTGCGTTCTTGCATCTCGTTCACGCTAGCCCAAAGACGTTCAAGCTGTTCACAGCGGAGCCCTTCATTCGTCTATGGCGCTTTCATGCTGCACACGCTCTGGGTTGGTCGTCCGCCCAGGATCTCGAGGCCTATCTCAGACAAAGTTTTGACAATAGGATGGCAGTAAATTCCTTCCCGAAGAATGCAAAGTCATTGTGTTGGTGGCGAGTGTTTGCCCTTCGCAATCAGCTGTGTCAGTTTTGCTGCTCGAATCTTGAGTTGGTCGCTTGTAAAGCATCTAGCGACGGTGATCTACAAAGACTCGCGTTGACACGGCTTCTGGGTGATTGGTGGGGGACCGATGGACCATGTCCGTGCTGCGTTACAACCTCTCCAGGCCTCTTTGATATCAATACTTGTGGGAGCTGTGGTAGCCAGTACTGCTGGACCTGCGCGGTAGACAGCGCCAAAGTAAAGCACTGCTGCTCCTGTTCAGATAGTTGGGAAAAATTCTGTCCTCGATGTTGGTGGTATGTCTTTCCACGGTGTAATCAGTGTGGAGTTCGAGCGTGTAGCTTTTGTGAGACGGACGTTGAGGCTGGGAGGAAATACATTTGCGCAGACTGCCGAGATTAAGACGTGATTGCGAGTACATGGAATGATGGGTCATGCCGCTCATTAATGAGCTGGACTTTAACATTCGGTTGTGACGAAGAGGATGCATTGAGAACTATTTGCAGGCACCTGTCGGGTGCCGGGGAAACCACTGTTGCCCTTATTGTAATCTTTCAAGTGACAATTGGGATACGTGCAACAGAAGCGCAGTGCTGTCTGCAACCATTCAATAAGTTCATAATTGCGGAAGCACATCAGTCTAATTGTGGGTTTCTTCCCGGTGTCGCAAGGTGTCAAGTTCAATCTCCCAAGTTCAACGCATCACAAACCATGTTGAAGCCACCGCACTGTCCATGGAGCGTTGTTTTATATTCGTACAGAACTCTTTTCCTTTTGTTTCCCTGGACGAGCAACATATATTTGCATGGATATACCCAAAGAACGTATTGACAGCATGCTACAATAGTAAAATATCAGTTGATCTGGAGAAACGAGTGATCTGGCAAGGTCGAAATGAATTGCACCGCCACCCGCCAGCGCGCTCGTTGCCCGCAAAAGCGTTGACCGCGATCGGCAGATGCACATTCGTGGCCGGCGTTTATCCCGGTGCTCCCTTCGACAATATCCCTGAGTAGGGATCTGGCTCCATAATGTCTCTGGCACTGGAGCCAGAATTGCTGGACCAATGGGCAGAGCAGGCCCTCGCCTTATTCCCTCACGTTACAAAAAACAAGATTCTAGTAGATTTACGAAAAACTCATAGCCTGGAGTTAACTGTCAATAGAATTGTGGACGGACAGGTACGAAACAATTGGGCCGCAAAGACGGGGCTAGATCTTTATTCTGTCAGCGTTCCTAGTTTTTGGAAGGAACGTACTTGGACCCGAGCTACGATGTCATCCTGTCCAACGAGCTCTCACCACCGCGGTCGAAGCATTCTGAGATAGGACTAGAACTAGGACCACCGAACTTTTCGCGATCCAATACGTTTCCGACCGATTCCCACGCGCCTCCTGCTTTTTCCTGTTCGAATAGCTTTTCGTCCTTGGGCAACGCGTCAGCGGCAATCGAGCTAGATTCGCCAGAAAAGACGTCCGATTTTCGAGCTCGTGTTGCAGGACGACAACTTCCAAAGTAAACTGCTTTCTTCCATGTCTCTTGGATTGGGGATTACCGTGACTGACGACATCTTCTATCAGCCATACCGCCACAGATATACCGCCAGGGAACATTGATGATAGCGAAACCGACACTCATGAATTGACAGTGAGTCCGATCGGCTACTTACTATATGAACTGTGGTTAAACTCCTGCGTTATGTGATTAGGATAGCGACTGCGACGTTATTGACCTGAGTCAGGATACGCTTGCGGTGGGCTTGGCATTGGAACAGGTGCATGCCGCCGGGAGTGCTGTCGGATCAACCCATTCCCAACCAATGATCCCGCCAAGTGGCGGAATTCCTGGCCGTAAAATGACCGTACGTGTTTACCTGCTTCCGAACGCACGTAGAGACTGGTTTAATTCTTGATGCAGCTCGAAGATCCCGATGACCCACCTGATGATGATGAGGAGCTGATAGATCTCAGTCAGAGCAGCTTCTCTTCATATCTGGAGACGGATCAGCATCATATCGATCGTAGCGACGAACTAATCAGCAGCCTACGTAAAAATCGTTCATCGTCTCGACGTCATATTCCAAGCGCACAGTCCCACCACCATCCGATAATATCCAACTCAAAGGATTGCTCCGACGAAAAGCGGAAAACATCGAGTATGGGCCTAAAATCATCGACCCATTCAACTGTTATTCTCAATGGCAGCCATCAATCTTCTCAGCAAGTCTTCGTCACCATTCTATCAGACACAGAGGATGAACTTGAAACATATAGGCCGCAATTCAGGAGCCTGGTAAACACCTTCAAACAGTCTAAACCAATATTTTCCGCAGAGCGGACGGCCAGTCATGGTAAGGAGTTGGCGCGGACCTCATGTTTTCTTTACACTGTTTGACAATGTTTTCAAACTCATATTATCAAGGTCAACCCAAAAAACTTGGCTGTATCAGCTCAAGTAGCTTTCGTAACGGGATGACAGATCTCCGCACAGAGAATGCGGAAATACAGAATCAATCTACCGCGAAAACATCGTCACTGCCTTCATTACGCAATACGGATTTCGCGGGGTCACCTACCCACTCAACAGGCACGCGAAATGCACTCTCATCCGAGGGCCCAACCGTTGGAAGTCAGTCGACATCGAAACGAAAGAAGCCAACTGATAAGAGCAATCGGTGCCCCAGCATGGGAGAAGGTAACCATGAGGACCATGAAAAAACAACAGATCAGGTATGTGGAAGGGCAAATTCACTGTAGAGAGGATTGGAAATACATAACGTTATCCTATGCTCTAGAGTGAGAAGCCAAATGCAGCACCAACAGCAAGGGCGGAAAGGCAACGCGAAAAGGTAAACACCGTGGTCCGCGCCCTTAGACATTGGTACTGACATGGATGGTCGTCCAGGAAGAAAGAATGAAGCGAAAGAAGGAAGAGGGCGAAGTTCGGAAGGCCATGCGAAATGTCAACACAATCCGATCGAAATCAGATTGCATAACAGAGATGATTGTGGAAATTTCCTGCGATTTTGTTTCTGATGAAGAAAATGCACTATTGCTCGCCACTTTGAGGGAAGCCGGTGCACAAGCAAGCTTGGTGTCTCTTCCTATTCCTCGCTCTTTAAGATGGTCAAGGAAGGTAGCCCGAGAATGGAACGCTGCTGACGAATGTTGGGAACCCTGCTCGGAGAAAATCGAAAGTGAGCCTTTTGTTCTCGTTAGACTCACCGGGGATCAATTTGCGGAAGTCCTTGCGCGCGCAAATGGAAACCTTCTGCCGTATAACCAGACTATTCGTACGGCCTTTCCTGATACTAAAATCATATACCTCATGGAGGGCCTGGAGTCGTACTACAAACGCAAGAATAGGACCAAGGCTGCCGCGAAACGTGCGAACGATGAAGAAAATGACGAGCAGGACAGCGGAAGAAAGAGAAAGCGGAAGCCGGCTTCAGATCTTACACTGCCAACTCCATTGGAAATGGAAGAACAGCTTTTGATGCTGCAACTTGAGGAAGAACGCAATGTGTATGTACATTTGTCAAAAAGCCCTAAAGAGACTATCGAGTGGATTGGTAGCTTCACAGAGCAGATATCTATGGTACCAGAATTGAGGTAAGGAGATACGGTGGCGGTCGTTTATATGTTGTGGGTAGGGCTTATCCAGCTGTGCGTTTAACAGACATCGCAGCGAACAAGCATGGCAGCTAAACTTTGGAGATAAGATCCGATCAGGGGCTGATGACGCCAATACATGGGTAAAGATGCTAGAACAAATCCAAATGTGTACAGAAAGCCGTGCGAAAGCGATCGTCCAAGTGTATCCGTCATTACAGTCTTTGTATTGCGCGTACGAGCGGTGTACATCAGCAACCGAAGCACGGAACCTCCTGGCAAAAATTCAGGTGCGTATTTCTCGACAGTTGATACGGACCGACCTGGCTATGGAGCGGTTAAATATAATCTTATCTGTAGGTCAACTCTGGGACCGCTGCGAATCCCAATTTGCGGAATATTGGTCCTCAGCTATCTAAACGGGTCTACGCAGCAGTAATGGAGGAGGATCCATCCAAAGTGTTGATGGAGTAGCTACTCTGATTGAAGCTAGATGTGGAAAGTAACAAGAATCGTCATGTACATGTATATATTGATCAGTACGCCGCGCCTATTTACAAACAAAGAGAGGATTGTCTTATCTATGTCACCCACGCCTATGCATATTTCCGCTTGAAAAAAGGACTGCTTGATATTAATTGGCCACAGCTGCCTTGCCGCCTTTCATCAAGATGGCAGTAACTAATGGATCAGCCTCGGTCGTGAAAGCAGTAACAGCTAAAGTACTAACAGTCTCGAGGTTGGTTACCTCTTCGACTACTTGGACCTTGTCAGTTACAACCGTTATTCGGTGTTCCTTAAGCGTTGACAATGAGCTGTCATCTGTGAGCGGATCCTTATCCGTCTCAGCTCCGCTCGACTGTTCCAACGCCTCCACAAGTTCATCCGGACTATGAGTACTACCGTCTGACGGGCTTGGCCGCGCTTCAGATGTCTCATTTGTCCTCCGTCTGAGAGATGCAGAGTCATCCTCCCTTTCGTCTGTTTGCATCTTCTTGCGCTTATTCCTCTTGCATGTTTCGCATGTACATGGCTCGCCATTCTGTTCGCATCGAAGATGAAGCGCCAACATCTTGGCAGAGCGGAAAATCCCGTGAAATCCCTGATGTGGCAAATGAACCACACATTGTTATCGTCCAAAGTAGCTATTAGAGCGAAACGACGGAGAACTACCTTTCTCAGGACATAGTAATCAAAGACTTTGCTTCTGGACTGCTTTTGGAATCGCTCCACTTTCACCATTCTGAACTCCTCAGGAATGTCTCGCCATCCAACAGTCTTAAGCCATCGTCTTTTATTGGTCTCATCTGCCTTTTCCAACACTTGAAATCGGTTCGGGGCATCTTCGAAGCCGTTCCGCTCGAATAGATGGCCTCGCCAATACCAGTCGCCGTACGAAACCAAGAGCTCTTCATCTTGGCGGATGTCTCTCAAAGCTGTCACCACTACTATTCCATCTTTTTCTTTGAATTCCACATTGCAAGGTTCTTTCCGAATAATGGGCGCTTGGTCATCTGAGGATAGTACGACGCTGTCATTAATGTATCTCCCGGGAATGTATGAATGCGGAACTATGACATTGCTATCCTTCAGCCAGAAGGAGTCGTCATTGGATGTGTGTCTATTATTCGCCTGCGAGTGGGACATTGTTTCTCCGTGATAGTGATCGATACAAGCACCCGCTGGAATAACCTCTTGGTCGCAAAAGAGACCTTTCCCATGATACTTTGACTTTTGGGCCTGTAGGTGGACGACGATCCCGCTACCAATCCAAGTAACTTTAAACCTCTTGTCATTATTTGGTAGGTCCTCTATCTCGTATGTTACGAGTGGTATGTCCTTTGTGCACGGCCGAGCGACGTTGTATGTGCCGCTTGCTGGTCGTGGCCTCGTCATGGAAGTTTACAGTCGCACACAACGGTGCCTACAGCTCAACGGTGTCAATCACTTGGTGCTGCTCTTGGTCCTCTGCAGCTCTCGGCTCCCCAATGTCCTCGACGATGGCAAATCTCCAGCTCTTCCAATGCGTCAAAGAACGCACTGGTTGCAGGAAGGCGAACAACCTCGCAAATGGCACAGTCATGTAGCTTCCAACTGGCACAGTCACCATTCGCCAACGTCATCGACAAATCTGTGGGGCGCATGTGGCTTAGATGTCTTCGAATATCCGCGCTGCTGCCTTTGGGCGAAGGGAAACCCTTCCCGCTCTCGACGGCTCTAACGGTCCATCTCACCTTGTTACGTAGTAGACTTTGGCTTGTCCTGCGCTTAAATCCGACGTATATTACCCTTGCGAACGCAATATTGTGTCTACCAGCTTGGAAACCCTGCGACGCTGGACGTGCGGTACGTTGTGCGTGGTGGTAACCCATTCTCAACAGGCGACCGACTGCCTCTGTGAGGCTGTGAATGACCGGCATATCTTTGCTAACACCTAGGCCAAGACACGCATATCTGCATTTAAGGACGAGGTGAGCATGCGCTTTCGCTGGAACGAGAAATTAGTACAGATTGCTGATGCAATTTGCCATGGTGGGTCGCAGTTGCTCTACCTGGTGACTTCCGTCCTGGGCTTGACCAATTCATCTTTGCTCCGACTCGGGAAAGTCTTTTGATAGGCGGTATATCCCTCTCGATTTTTTCTCGTTCAGCCGTCATGGAAACACCCCCATCTGTCCCTGTGTCGGTTCCCGCTAACGGGGCTTCGGGAGGTGGGCCAACCATCTATTCGGCCATCTACAGTGGCGTGCCGGTTTATGAAATGATGTGTCGGGACACTCCTGTTATGCGTCGTATGGCGGATGCTTATATGAACGCAACTCAAATCCTAAAGGTGGCTGGGTTCACGAAGCCAAAGAGGACAAAGATCTTGGAGAGAGAGGTTCTCCAAGGCGAACACGAAAAAATACAAGGTGGATACGGAAAATATCAAGGAACATGGTGTGCATGGGCTGGTGTCTATGTTATAATGATAGGGAATGAAAAGAAATGATTGACACCCTTTGTCTTAGGATACCCCTATCAGAGAGCCGCATGCTTGCAAGCCGATACAATGTGGATATTGAACTGCGTCCCCTATTTGATTTCGATCCACAAACTGGATCTGTTGCCCCCAAACCACCGACATTGAGAACCCCTCACGTAGACCTCGCTGGAGATGGCCTTGCATCACCGAGTTCACCGTCACCGCCACCGCATCATCCGTTAGATTACTTCTCCCCAGTCGACGGGCCGTCTCACCTATTATCAGAGTTCAACAGCCCTGATGGCAGCATTACGCCGCAGGGCACTGTAACCCCTCCGCCGGGAATAAATGAGGAAGCACCACAGCCGACATGGAGGGATAACCTGAATCTATCTTCCATGGCACGTGAAGCGGCTTCACAACCTCTTGATCAACCGCACTTAACCTCTCAAGTACAGTCTATACTAAATTCTTTCGGCATGCAGCATTTACTACAACATCCGTCTACCAATGGCGCTATCAGCAACACAGAATCATCTTCCACTGCAAACTCAGTGAACGAGACGGAAGCCGCCAGTATGACAAAGTCACAGGAACCGAGCAGGAAGACAAACGCAAGTCAACAAAGCGGCCCCACACCATCTAGTCGACCTGCGCAATCACAAGCGACATCGATTGAGGCGGAATACTATCAAAAGCTTCAACAAGGACTGCTATTGGACGAGACTACTACACAGAATTATGTCGCGCATATTCAGCAAATTCTCCGCACGCAAGACATGCAACAATTTCAGCAAGCACAGCAATATTCTAGTTACCTGCAGGCTGGGTCTTACCCAGCTGTGCAAAGTGCCTATCAGCAGTTGGCCATGTTGAACTTGCTTAGTCTCGCCGCCCAGCATGCGTACACATATCCGAATGGATATCCTTCCTTGGATAGTTGGTTTAAGCAGACCGAGGGTGCTGCGTCTAAGTCCCTCAGTGGGGTAGGGCAGCCGATAACTGGCCAGCGTTCTCAGGTGTCAAGTTCTCCCGAGCAGTCCAAAGTGCCACCAAATGATCGACGACAATCAGGAATGGAGGAGGATCATGATACTCCTGAACACGATTCACGGCATACATCTGCGCATCAGCTCCGACAACGAGAGGTTTTGACAAACCTGTACCTATATAGCGATTCCCAGCTTCATAAGATTATCGACAGTCTAAGGAGTCCAACTAATCCACGAAAGCTCGACGTAAACTTGGTCCTTGAAGGGAAGCGGGGAAGTACTCTGCTACATTTCGCGGCGGCTCTTGGCCGGGAGAAGCTTGTCAAAGCTCTGATAAGTAATGGAGCCAATCCGGCCAATGCAGCCAACGGCGGAGAAACTCCGCTCATGCGTGCCGTATATCATGTTGGCTGCTACGACCTACAGACGTTTTCCCAGATTGCTGACTGGCTGCGCGATTCGGTCTACTTGACGGATACGAGTCGGCGGACAGTTCTCCATCACATCGCAAAGGCCAGCAAAAAGCGGGATCTTTGGGCGGCAGCAGGATATTATGTGCGCTGTATTGCTCAAGTTATTCAGGAAGAATATTCCGAAGCAAAGAATCTCATTCCTCAGGTTGTCAATGCTCAGGATGCATATGGCAACACGGCACTTCATTATGCATGCAGATATGCCAGCAGAAGTGTCGTGGAGGTGCTTCTTAAGCTTGGTGCGACGCATGAAATCACAAATCATGCCGGGGAGACGCCTGTCGATCTTGCTCGGTATGAGCCTAAACTACTCGCTTTGCTGTTTAGGGAGATCGAAAGGGTGAGTATTTCGTAGCATCGTTGAGCAAGTCTACTGCCCATATTTGCTGACATCTGGCTCAGGAGGACGTGGCGGCTTGGGATGATTTTGATGAAGACGGCGATATTCTGATGCGTGATTTTGACGATGGAACGGACTCGGACGACGACGATTTTGAAAGATCTCCGAGTCCTAATCCAGTAGAGCGAAGCATGCACGAGCAGACGATGAACACCTTGGACAAGTTCTACGGAGAAAAAGTGGAAAATAGTAAGTCCTGCTGCTACCGCGAGGATGTCACCATAAATACTTAATGCATTATGTGATCAGTTTTATCAAATCTCACTCCCTCCGTTACCAACGTGGTAAAAGCGGGTGTCGACCAATTGCGCAATGATCTGATGAGCCAGTATCGTGAGCAGGAAGCCCGGGTGGAGATAACTCAACTTGAGCTGGAGCAGGCCAAAGAACAGCTGGCCAATGCCAAACAAGAGCTTTCAGAGTTGCAGGAAAAGAGGAAGCGGATGGATGAATTGGTTGATCTTGCCAATGAACTTGAAGACAAGCTCGAGCAGCACGCGACGCGGATGATAAGGAAGACCAAGGGAAAACGCGTTGTGGAACCCTCCATCAGTTCAGATGACGATAAGCAAGACGACGACACGCATGATCCTGACATGGTGGGAGAGGAAGGTACCCAATCGGGTCCGTCAGCCGAGGACGAATTGGTCACGAGACCGTTGGAAGACGATCCGTCCAAACCTAGCCGCGACCCATCAGACAGCACACGAATGGACAACGAACCGGTCCCATCCCAATCAACTGACCCAGAATCATCAATATCACTAGCATCAATCACCAAACGTAAACGATCTGCGTCACTCACGGATGACGAGGATACCGTCTCAGACGCCGCCGCACACTCCTCTGACACATCGCATACCAGCAAACTTCGCAAACTGATGCCCAGCGATCGGACACGAACGCGATCTGGCCGACAAGCGGAGGTACGTCTTAAAGCCGAACTGGCGGGCCTTCAGCAAGAAGTCGAACGAAGCGAGCAAAATCGACTGAAAATGTTCCATGAGATTGAGAATATTCGGGCACATCGGGAGGAGAAAGATCGTAAATTTAAGCGGATTATTGCCGCATGTGTGCGGATGCCAATGGATAAGATTGATGAGCTGATTGAACCGCTCGTTCATGAATTGGAGTAAAAGACGGCGGTGAAGAGAAACGATTGTGCTACCCGGTGGGATTGGACACCGCGATTTTTTGATGGGATAAATTAGTGTCAGATTACTGCAATTACCGTTCCTTTTTTTTTCTTTGTATAAATGATTTCCCAACAATCTTTGAATTCGTAACTAGTAATATGGTATATCTCGTATACTTCTCTTGGCCATTATAGAACGCATTACTGATATTTATTACAATCGTCCAACACAACACGGATTATCCCAAAAACCCACTATGCTACACACAGCCGCAAATACAGATGTATTGTTCAGTCACTGTCAACTTCAACATTGAACAATGTCATCAAATCGCCCAAAGTCAACCGTCCACCCTTTCCAAATGCACTACTGCCTTCGCCCAAGGCCGCTTCAAAAAGCTGTTGTTTCTTCTCTTGCAGGGCCAGAATCCGGTTTTCAATCGTCTTCTTGATGGTAATGCGGTGGACATGGACCTCTCTGTCGGGAGAATAGTATTTAGTATATGAGCCATGTGAGAGTAGGACGTGAACCCACTTTTGTTGTCCAAAGCGATGAACGCGGTCAATGGCTTGATTTTCTACAGCCGGATTCCACCTACAAGATAACAATGGAGGCGATGAGTGCCATCCCATGCATGTTATGACGAGAAACGTCACAAAAGGACCCTACCAGGCATCCAATAAAATAACCCGATTTGCACATGTCAGGTTCAGGCCCAGACTGCCACATTTCAGACTGACCAGAAGAATCGTGGTTTGAGAATCGTTTTTTAGTTTGCTCAGGGATGCATCACGTTGGTCGGCGCTCATTTTGCCGTCATACTGTGGGGATCGGCGGTGAGGTAAGATTAAAAGCTTGCGATGGACGTGGTCTACTTACTCGAGTGAACTTGTATCCCTTCCTGACAAGGGCATCTCCGCAAAGATCTAACGTAACCGAGAGTACCCTAGGTAAGCATGAAAATGATTGTACAATAAAGAGCTATATGCCATTTACCAAGCATTGTCGTGAACTGCGAGAACACTACACATAAAAGTCATGTTAGACAAATGTTGTTACCCCATTGGCATCAAACACCCCGACATACCGATTGTCTTGTCTCCAGGTGCCTCTTTTCTAGCCTGGTCCAAAATACGCAGCATCTCCTCAATCTTGCTGCTGGTGAGACCCTTTTCCTCCGGATCAGGCGCAAAAAAGTCGTTGTCAAAATCCTCGTCGAACAGCCAGTTCTGGATGGGTTCTTTGCCTTTGCCATTGGTTCCTTCTTCTCTCCTAAAGGTCTTTCGGTAGAACGAAACTGGGACAAGAGCATCCAAGTCTATCGCTGCTCTGCGTGGAGAAGGAGTGTTAGGCCCACTAACGCATGGAACGCTAGGGCTCCTCTAAGAGCAGGTCGCCTTACCGGCAGGTAGGACAGCGTCTATCGCCGGCCAATCTAGCTTGACTCGTCACTGCCTCCGTCAAACACTCTCTGAATGTAGAACGACATGAATAAAAACCTCCAAACTGGGTGTTCTCGGTGTATTGCTCACCTGCAAAAAGCATGGCCACAGCTGCTGACAACAGCATCTGTCATACTGAATTACAACAGTTAATACCAATAGCGCAGTCCATGGTGGAGTACCAGTACTCACGCATCAAGGCAAATTATGCATTCTTGATCAAAATCAGCAGCCAAAAGACGATTCTTGACTTCGGGATCAAACCGTGCAAAAATTTGGTTGTAGTGCTCTTCTTGCGTCGTAGCCGCCATTGAGTCGGCCGGATCTGCTGGCTCAAAATCCTTGGCGACAAGGGAAGGATGGCAGCTAGAAAAGGCCCGACATATATAAAAGACTCGAACGACGCCATTTACAGACATTGATTGCCATACCATGCTTGCCGGAGTCTTAGCAGCAGAACCAGGATGTTGGTATAATTTTTCATCACGGTCCCTGCACGCAGCTGTCGATACAGTATCAAGATGAGACTATTGGCCAAAGAAGAACGAAAATTGTCGGCCGCGTACATAGGCATTAAACCGCAGCTGTACACGTTCTTCAAGTGATCTGTAGAAATCGCGCTCCGCTGCAGTGAAGTCGATTTCAACGTGGTTAGTGTTTCGTTCCGGAAGTTGAATGATCGGTTGACCGTCTATCGTGCTCTTCTTGGTGCGGCGCAAACAGATTGCTGTAAGAGGAGCACTGCGTTCGTAAATATGGTACGCAGCAAGTCATAGAAAGCAAAATGTACCTTGCAAAAGGCCCTGCACGCGGGCTATTGCACGCTTATGTCGACCCCGTTTAAATGGTTGTTCTATCTTTTTCTTAAACTCATCCCATTCGCAAAAAGGCTATCATGGTGGAGACGCTTCAAGTTAGACGTTGCACTGCTGGAAAATAAGAGGCGACCTCCTACTGACCTTAATTTGAAGGAAATACACAAGACTGTATAATTCGCCAATGTTATTCTGAATGGGGGTTCCCGTGAGACACCAGCGATATTGAGCATCCAGTCTTTGGCAAGCTTTTGCACAACGGGTCCTTTTGTTTTTAATCACATGCGCTTCATCAAGTATCACCCTATGGCCATGGTATGAATGTCCCAATGCAATGCATAACCAGATTTTAGGGGCTCCATCCTGCGTACCTGCACCATTTAATTTTGAAGAGTGGCCCGGCAGATTTCCGCAGCGTAAGATCTTCCCATTCGTCGTCCTTGCGCTCTTTCTCGTATTCTGCATCTTCCATCGCCTGCCTTTCGTTGCGATCCATAGTCATCTCCAACTGTCCTTTCCGCTTTTTTTCTGACTTTGGCCATTCGAGAGCGACAACTGACAAGCAACGAGGTCAGCACTCGGTAAACCAACTTCAGTTTCAAGGCTCACTAGGACTCACGCGAATAACTTGTGATTACCACATCGTACGTCCTGATCTTGTTGTGACTTCTCTCACGTTTTGGACCATAGTAGATGAGCACACGTAGCGTGTTGGGTTTTGTTTTCTCTTCAATCTCCTTCTCCCACTGCCAGGGTATGGTTGAGATCATTGTCTACCAATGCGACCTGAGTCAGGAATCCTACCTGGAGTATAAGCGACACGGGAGCTATAATGAGAGTGGGTTGCAGCCTGCCGCCCCTATTGGAAACAATGACGGAAAGACTCTGCGTGGAACATCAATGTCAGTGGGATCTGACGCAACTACAAGATACTGAACGACTACACCACCTGAATTGTTTTGCCCAAGCCCATATCATCGGCCAAGACTTTAGATAATCAACCCGGTTCATTAGTTATCCCACTGACTGCACAGAGACATAAAAGGTGCACATACTTCCTCCTTTGTTGGTCCCTTGTTCCATCTTCAGCATCCACTCCAGTCCTACATGGGAGAGTATCCAGTTGAGAAGACAAGTCATCATCGTTGTAAATGAGACGATTACCGAGTTTTTGATGCTCCAAGAGCTCAATTCTCAAATGGGGTGGTGTTGGCATTCGTCGCTCGGGCGGTGCAAGGTCTGCAGTATGCTGCACGTTCTCCAGCAGCGCTCTCAATTGCTCTTCTGTTTCTTTCTGCATTCAAAAGCAAATCATCTTAATGAAATCCGTCTCAGGAACCGCCTGCTATTGATATACTGACCTGATTGAGTGGTGCTTCCCATTCTACTTCCATATCTTCCTGATTCACAAAGGACGGTAGAGGCGGAGGGTATGGTACATTACCGTCCACGCTAGGAACTGGCAAACGGGGATAGTTGTGGTGCGGAAATTCGTGCGACGTCCTCCAGTTGGGTAGATTGGCATAAATAGGATCATCTGCGTCCAAGTCGTCTGAAAGAATCAATGCAGAAGAAGGGCCAGCTTGGCAAGGTCTCGCCAGATTGAGTTGTGCGTGAATTGGAGATGGTTTGAAAGGTGATGGCAGGGAACTCTTCCCAGAGTGTTGATGGTGGCTTGGCGTTGATGGGAAGATTGGTGGCAGTTGAGGGGGCAGCGCATTATTTGAGAAAGTTGCCGGTGTGTTGTTATTAGGTGTTGTCGCAGGTAGCTGCGGATGATAGGGCGCTGGCGGGACATGTGTACCACCCAAAACCATATGAAACATATCCTGCATATCCCTTGCATCCAAGGAGGTCAGATTCATTGGCTCGTCATCAAAGTCATCGTCCCAAAACTCATCGTCTAGCGCAGCTAGTGGCTGCTGGGGGTCGCCAGCAAGCTCACGATCCATACGCTGTTCCTCCTCAGCCAACTCTCGAGCAAAATCAGCATCTGCCTCCTCCTGTCGCCTGCGGGTTTCTTCCTCTTCTTCCTGTCGTTGCCTAGCTTCTTCATCTTCAGGTCCCCGATTCCATTCTTCTTGAAGTCTTCGTGCTAATTCTTCGTCATTGCTAATATCTATTCCATCCTAAATATGATTCGTGAGTAATGACCGATGCGCGGTAACATCTAAATATACGTACGGGCTGGATTGAGGATTCATCCTGAGCTGTCAAGTCAATAAGGGGTGCGTCATTGTGAACTTGTTCAGCTTCCATATTGAATTGCGCCTGCAGCCATCGCGCATACTCTTCGTCTGACGAAAAGGTGGGCTCCTGTATTTCGCTTCCCTCACTGTTCTCGGCAGCAGTCAAATCAATGTGTTCATGCTTGGGCCTTTTGTGAGACTCTGCCAATGCGTTATCTGGCAAAGACCTCGATGAGAAGAAAGGGGCGATAATCCTAGTGATAAAAGAGCCTGTGGAACCGCTGCTAGCGGCTTCGGACTCTTCATTGTCACGTTTTGACCTTTTCATACTGCTGGCGGAATAATTCCACGTCTGGTTCTCCACGTCATGGAGCTTATCGGTAACAAGGTCCGCAATCTGGTTGCAAGAAAGCTCGGATGCAAGTGCTTTGCAGCAGATGGCTCGTTCCTTTGGTACTTTAAAAAGTTCCCACGAAGCTTGTTGCGAGCTTAAAATGAAATACCCAGCCACCCAGCTGCGCAAATGGTTAATGGCTGGAATGTGGCTAGAATCCAACTTGGCGTGGATGAAACCAACGCAGCCACAAAAAGCGCCTCGTGTGTCGCTTCCTGCTTTGGATAAAGTTTATAAGTTTCCATTTGGAAAGGTCCTTTTCGGAGCAACGGTTTTTTTATTTTTTTGAAAGCGGCATTTTCCATCTCGTCAGATTCTCGCATTCCCATCGCCAAACGTCTTTCACCTTCACTCACCCGTCGGCCTACCTGCGACTCCCTACGACAGTCCAATGACTTACGCAAAGGTTAATGACGCGTACGGCAGCAGTGAGTGGGCTCCGCCACAAGCTGTTCCGCCCTACCATCAAGCTGCTGGACAGCAGTATGCCCAGTACGGAGCCCCCAGTTACCCTCCACAAGGCTACCCAACCCCATACGGTCAACCACCTCAATCTACGTACGGTCAGCCCCCACAGGCTCCGTACGGTCAGGCCCCCTACGCACAACCAGCTCTGTATACAGCGCCTTACAATGCGCCTTCCTACCCACCACCAGCAAACCCGCCACCACCGCAGTCGGTTGGAAACAGCGGTGAAAAGTTTAATAAGGAACCAAAGTACAAGGTGGGTTTTGCAAAAGAATTTACTAATGGGAACGGGTTGATCTGTAGATTTCGCAAGTCAATAACTGAACGACCTGCTTGTGAATTTTAGGATTTATGGGCTACAATCCTGTTTATCCTCACGCTCCTTGGATTCGCCGCTACCGCTGTCATCGGTATCAAGAATATCCACCTAAGCTCGGGCAATACGCCTGAAAACCAGCCAAATAATGGAAACAACAACAACTTTGTGGTTCCTCCTCCAAAAGATATTGTTGGCATTCTGATTTCTGTTGTTGGAGGTGGATTCGTTATTAGCGCAGTGGTGAGTATTACGCCTGGAGATTCATGCGACTAGTGAAACTATTCTGATCTTTTTGCATTTCGTCAGTACTTTCTCCTGATGCAACGGTATATATTGTTCTTGGTAAAGTTACGCAAATACGGGCTCCTGATATCCATTCTTTCTTTAGATTTGCCGGAAAGTTGATCAAAGTATCCATGGTTCTAACCATTCTTGTCATGGTCGCCCTTGGTGCATATTATATTGTTGCGGGTTCAACCGTGGGAGGCATCATTGTTCTCCTCTTTGCAGGCTTGTATGGTATGTTGTTATCCTGTTTTATTCCTTTTCCGTACTGCACGCATATTGACATATGTTATTATCAGCATTCTTCTTGTGGTCATGGAGGTCTCGAATTCCATTTGCAAAAGTTCTCCTGAAAACTGTTACATCTATCACTGGCCAATACCCAGCAACTCTGTTTGTGGGTTTCGTTGGATTAATTTTGGAAACTGCTTTTACGGCACTGTGGATCGCCAGTTTTGCGGGGATGATGCAATATTTCGATAGCGATAAGGCCAGCAATGGACTCCGATATGTAACAATTGTGTTTATGGTGAGTGAAACCGATCACTGGCCCGATAGGTGAAGCTATTCTAACGGTTGTATCTGTATATAGCTGTTTGCGTTATACTATGTCACCCAAGTCATTTCAAACACAATTCATGTTACTGTCTCGGGACTGTTTGCCACCTATTACTTTATGGGTACTCGCCAGCCGGACGGAAAAGTTACTGTACCCGTACGGAACCCGACCGCTTCATCAGCAAAGCGTGCCGTTACCACGAGTTTTGGGCCCATCTGTTTCGGAAGTTTGATCATTGCGATTATCCAAACCATCCGTGCGTTGCTCCGCATGGCATCACAATCTGCGGCTGAGGACGGCAACATTGCTGGTGCCTTGTGTGCTGCCTGTGCCGGATGTTTCCTGAGCTGCATTGAAGGGTTGGTGGAGTACTTTAACAAGTACGCTTTTGTGCAAGTTGCAGTTTACGGCAAGGTAAAATGTTGTGTGTGTTGCATGCAATGGTGTCGTTCATGGCTGACGCATATTTTTCACCAGGATTACATTCGTGCAGCAAAAGACACTTGGGAGCTTTGCAAGTCTCGTGGTATTGATGCCATCATCAATGACAGTCTTGTTGGCTCTGTGCTCACGATTGGCGGTCTGCTGGTCGGATTTATCTGCGGTTTCGTGGCTTACCTCTATGTCCGTAAGTATCAATATCACTGTCAAGTTGTTGTTTTTTCTAAATAATTAAGATGTGGCCATAACACCATTTGCAAACCAGGATTCTCTGACAACATCCCGTCGGATGGGCTACACTATGGCGTTTTTATTAGCGTGGGCATTCTGATTGGCTTGTCAGAGTTTTTCGTGCTCTCAACGGTGATTGACAGCGGTGTCACTACCACGTTTGTCTGTTTGGCGGAGGATCCCGCTGCTCTTTATCGCACCAAGCCGGAATTGTATGAGCGGATCCGGCAGGCAAGTACTCCCGCGCGCAATTGTGTTGTTCTGAGCTGCATGGTTAACAAACTGTTTATATGATAGGTGTATCCTCAGATTGCTTTCCCAGTGTGATTGGAGGAGGACGAGGGGGGTTATTTAGATTATGTGAGATGCCTAGTGTTTTTTTTGGGATCCATTTGCTTGTGATGTATTGCTGCTGCTGCCGTTATCAATATTCAATGACAGTCAAAAGAAGCAATTAATTGTCCACGTGGCCAAATGTCCCTTCCCCATAATGTGGGCCTAGACTTTGTTGTATCCACAACCTTGAAGAATTGGGTCCGCCGGTTCTCGTCCGTTACCGAGTCCGTGGATCTGGAACCGTGTGCCACACGATCGCACCGCTGGATAACAACAGCCGATTTGCAATTCCGCTTTCCCCCCACACCCACAGTTTTTTTTATTTTTTTTTTTTAGACAAGGCCTCGTTCGACGTGCGGAGTAAAGTTGAGGTATTTAAAGGCTTCCCTTGCTGCCAGTTCCCCCCCACGTAGCGAACTGCATCTGCGCACCCCGCCCCGCGTGTATGGTCCTCGCAACACGACATTCGTTTTATATCTCTCCCCCAATACAACAACCACACACCCGCTGTTCACTGCCAAATTAGCACTCAGCTCATGAACCTGAATGGGAAGAAACTATTGTTGTGGGTCGTCACTCATTTTTTATCCGTGCACACTTTTGGGATATACCGATGACAAGAGTTTCTTGTCTCTTGGTTTCTCATTGTTTTGTGTGCACGGTATAAAGTAATGCAGACACTGCTGATCAATTAGAGAGCTTGACTGGTAATTTGGCTGCTGAATAGCACGTGTTTCTATTTTTTGGGGGGCATCCGGCAGGGTAAGGCTTATTTATGCGTTCAGTAAGTATTCCGGGTATCGTATTGCTTCTTCTTATTCACACACACACACATCTAGTAAAACATACGGCCTAGTAAAAGATGCCTACTACTTACTCTACTTGGACACCATGTTGACATCGGACAGCAAACTCCTCACACACATCCGCCATGACCGTCTCTAGGACCCGCTGCTTTTGATGCTTGGCCCATTTTCCCACCAGCCCGTCATCTCCGGCTACGACAACAACCGACTGCGATACGCTCGTTGCAACGTGCATCGTGTCTCCCGACACGAGGACAATGTAATATTGCAAGTGTGGCTGTGGGTCAGAGAGGAGGGACGTGAGCGTTGTTGTAAAAGGTTGGATGACCAGGAACACGGCTTGGGAGGCTGTTGGAATGGGCTCGCTCGAGTCTGATAGTTTATGTAGGCGTTCAATGGTGGACTGGAAAATGCAAAACTAAATGAGCAGATAAAACATTGGGTATTGTAAACGGGGTCGACATACTTCGACGATTTTGGTCGCCTCTTGTAAACTATCGGCGATTTTGGGTTCAGGATGCTTGACGCTGTTCACCGAGACCTTGTCACAAAGGCGAGGTCGCGAGTTGAGCCACATTTCATTCACAGTGGACTGCACAAAGTCGTGGAGGTTGTCCAAATCTGCCGCGCCTGACGCCTCGCCGCAGAACCAGACTGTTACATTTGACGCAAACACTGCTGTGCTGGGGTGATCTCCTCTGCCTATTGGAGGCGCAATCGTGTCAACAACACTTTGTGTAAGTCGCGTAATATCTGTGCCTGTAGTTGGTGTGTGAGATGCCCGTTCGCCAGGTTTTTCCAGAAAAAAAAAAAACTTTTTCCACCTACCCAATTTCTCAAACTGCTCCTTATTCACATTAGATATAATTCCCTTGACTTTTTCATTCGTGGATACCGCTTTGGCAGTCTCTTCCGCCATGGCTTTCGCCGTTTCCAATCCCTTTGTCAAGGACGTCGCAGCTGCACCGCTCACCTTGGCAGCTTGTGACCAGATATTTCCCCACCCCCATGCATCTCCCCTGACAGTAGATGATGTATCCGTTGATTGATAAGAAGGTTGTATGAGAGGGACGTTTGTCTGTTGGGGAACTGTTTGCTGCGATGTGACTGGTGACGGAGCTAGGATTGAAAATCCTTGCGGCGGTCGCTGGGATGTAATTAAAGGAGGACGGTGCGATACGGAAGAGGTAGCGGCATACGGATTGGCCTGCCCAGGCTGCTTCGATACGGGTGGACCAACAGGAGGAGCCTGACTTGGTACTGTGGTTGGAGGAGGGCTTCCGCTTGGGACAGGTGGTGCATCCAGTTCGTTGAGAAAGCTCAACACATCCTGTGATGACGCCGCATGGGTGGTAGGAGTTGCACTCTGAGTGACGCTTGTTGTTGGTCCGCCGGTAGCTTCTCCTGGGACGATAGAATCCAAGTCTTGCAGAAATCTGAAGTTGGTGGGACTTTGTTATACTGCGGCGAGTTGATGAACACGAATGAGTGACATTTCCAACTCACTGTAGAACCTCTTGATGCGCATTTGGTTCCGTCATCCTTGTCCGTAGTTGGCTTTAACAAAAAAGCTCAAAGAGATTGTTGGAAAGAAGCAACCGCAAAGGAAACGCGGCGCGAAGGGCCCAACGTCACATTGAAATGTCATGTGACCAATCGGAATCGTTGATGCTAATGTGGCTTAGTGTGAATCCAACTGAAGGGGCAAATGGTCGGCCATTAAAGAAACGGAGATTTGAAAGATGCTTTTGCTCGCTGGGGTTCTGAGCAAGAAAGTGTACCTGGTGGAACCTTTGCTCCACCTTGGGTTCAAATACGTTCAAAAAGGAGATGATTATACTTTTCATTAGGATACTCAACATCCTTGCCCAAAGTGGTACGATTGCATGGCCAATCCCATTGTCCTAGGAAGCTGTACAGTTATGCAATGAAATGGGTGCCGCTGGTCTGCACCACTACAACGTCGTGCTAAGAGACTGTCATGGGAGGGCCAGCCGTCCCTTCAAGAAACCACTACAGCGGGGTCTCGTGTAAAACCCGACCGATCCAAAACACGTTGCACATATTGACGTGTCCCGTCCTGCCATCATTTATTTTGTTCCTTTGAATAGTACGGTCCCACTTGGGATTTGCTCACTGGATCAGAGCAGCATTACCCGGCCTGCATATGCTCTAGAAAGTGTGGGGATCATGGATTTGGAACGGGGCTTTTCGAGCAGATGCAAGTGGGGACTGCCACCATCCAGGGCGTTTTTGGAGTCCCTGCAATATGAAAGTGACCAGGGTCCTGAACGTCAGCAATGTGTTGGGTCGATACTGGCCCCAAACATAGAGTGATCATTGCCATATCTGAAAAGTCAACGTTATATCTAGACTCGGGACGTATACTCCTCTGGATTTTGGCAAGATGCTTTCGACATTGGTGGCCAACGACTCTGTAACCTGCACCCAAGACTCGTTCAAGTCTTTTATGTCTACGTCGGGGTCTGAATCAGACGTCCATGGGGTCGGAATGAGACCCATCAGACGTTTGAGATGATTCCGGCATCTGGTTCCCAAAAAAAAAAAGTTATAAAAGGCGAGCATTTTCTCCCTCTCACTCTCATCATTACAAGCAACCTACAAGTTAGAAACGCTCAGACAGCGCATACATCTCTTACAGCTATCTTAAAGCGATCAAAACGAGCCAGTATGAAGTCTTTCACTACCCTGCTCATTGCCGCCGTCGCCCTTCTTGCCGCCCCTATGGTTAACGCAGCGGGCAAATGCCCCCCTGGCCAAATGGAAACCTACGGGTCTGTACTCCTAGCTGCAATTTTGCTCCAAACGTTCATCATTCTGACTCTTCCTACTTTAACTTTTGCAGCGGGGGTTTGTTCCCCAAGTTTAACGGATGTATGGACATCGCAACGTTCTGTAAAGGAACTGGGGCTGTACAGTCGGGAAAGACCACTTTGGAAGCTTGCATCAAGCGCGAAGGCGGTTAAGAACTCGTCAAGCTTTGGCACCTCGTCAACTTTTGTGTATAAGAGGGTGTAACAATTGTAGATCTGTACAATACGTGCCTTGTGAATATATATTGCTCTCTTTTTTGTTCATATTCCAAGTTTTTATGATTGCAAAGTCTTGGGAAGAGTGAATGGTTTTTTTAGTGGAGAGATTCACCAGATACCTGAACAAATGATGTAGGAAAAGACCACAAGCGAGTCCTGTGCAAAGACCCCCAAAACCATAGGTATACCACACCAGCCAAATGGCCGGGAGTCGTCTGCGCCAAGGGAAACGTAGTGCCAAAGGCGATCTCTTGCAGGGGCCCCTCAATCCAACGTCCCAGTTCAGTGTATACTCTCCAACGCTTTTGGGCAACAAAATGTACGTGTCCCTCCGAAACGACCGTATTAAAACAAGTTTGCCCTTCTTTCAACCCTGCAGGAGCGTCTTATAGAGTGCGGAAGACATCCAGAGCACATACCTGTTGCTGATCGCACATAAAAAGTGCACTGGCTGAGTGCTCTCCTTCAAAGCTCGCGCGACGCGGCGTTTTGCCTTGGACAACCCCAGTCATAAGGCGCAAAAAGTCCCTGATGCCATATCCCACCTGCTTTCCCAAATGGGTGCTGTTGATCCTGCGTCCGAGGAGGGCTTGCAGCCAGTTGCCAGTGCGCCCCTCCACAAAGATGAGTCAGGTCATAAACGACCATCAAAAGCTGCCCACCCCAAAGCGCAAACCTTGTTGCTTTCTTGTGCTCTTCTTCTTCTTCAGTTCTTTTTTCTAAAACATGTACGCAAGTGACATTAACCCACGCCAAGCTCCAATGAAACAAAAGCTCATCAATGAGCTGAAAACATCTCTGAATGCGCCTGTTCAGAATTTGATCAATGACCGCCAGACTAGGGACATGACTGAGCACCTTCGCTCCAGGTGTGACTTACATGTCAATGTCGATGCATATGTCATGGCTTTTATCTTTTGCTGATGCTGGCAGAATCGTCAAATTAGAGTACGTCCTTCTAAGCTGGGCCCGGCTTTGGTTTGCATTCCAGAGACCGCTACTGTTTCCGAAGCTTTTGCATTATTGAAGCAGCATAACCTGTTGGGTAGTATATATTGCCTTCTTTTGCATGTTTGTCCCCGGAGATCATGACTTACGGTCTTGGTGATGGGTATACCGCAGCACTACCGGTTTACCGCTTGACCGAGTCGGGTCACAAGAGTTTCCAGACAATCATTTCGGTTATTGATCTTCTCCATGCTACCCTACTTGGACCTGCCTTTGACGACCTTGGTCTGGTAGGTATCAAATCAAACGCCTTCACCTTGATATTGTTACCTTTCTCAATTTGCCGAATGACACAGTCTCAGGAATCATCCAACACTGATTTGGAGAAACAGCTTTCTACTTGGATGGACAAGCATGTGGATATGTTTAAAAACATTACTGTCAAGGACGCTATGGGCTGCACTCCCGAATCCAAGGCCTTGATCACTGTCCAAACTACAGAACCTCTAAGTCGCTTATTGGACATCATGACGAGCAATGTTCACAGGGTTCTGGTTTACGATAAAGATCATGAAGGAGACGAAAACTGGTAACCCAACGGATTCATGTTACGATCTGTTTCAAATTCAGGATGACAGAGTCGCTTGTTATTATAAAGGTACACGATCGTATCGCAAACCGATGTAGTATGGTACCTCCACATCAATCGAAACAAACTCCCTTCTTCGATTTTTGAGACGAAAGCCTCAGACATTATGCAATCTGCGGAAAAGCCCATCCCTCATCCTTATCTAATGTATGATCTCGATACTGGAGCGAGCAAGGCGTGTCCGATTTCGTTAATGGAGAATACACCAACGGCCATGGCTGTGAGGTTGATGGCATTGTTTAATACCTCGTGCGTTGGCATCGTTGACGAACAAGGGGAATTAGCTGGAAATCTGAGCGGTATGCCATGTGAATGAACAGCTACTTTCACGTTAAGATTCAACTGGATAACTTTTTAATATCAGGTGCCGATTTCCGCGGGTTCAATGAGCAAGCCATCCGCAAAATTCTTGACCCAGTTCTGCAATACATCCATGAGGTCCACAATGTCGATCCGGCTGAGCGCAGCCCCACCTGTGAACCCGAGAACAATCTCGAGGAATGCATGCAAGCCGTTTTGAGTAAGGGCGTCCATCGTCTTTGGGTATGTCCTCCTGGTGATAAGATGCCTATTGGTTTGATCACACTCTCCGATATGCTGGTCATGTTCAAAAATCCTGTCGCGTCTGTGGCCTCCGTTGAGGAGTAGGGCAATGTGTACTGGAGGAAACATCTCATTACGCGGTTTCAGATCGCTGTTGAGTCTGTACATACACTGAACAGAACTGCGGTTCATGTATATTTTTTGATAATTGGCAGTACGTACCTGAATAGCTTATTCTCTACTTCATTTAACTGCACTTTTTCGTTTTTCATTCTGCTGCATCACTTACTGTTCATTTAATCTATCGCGGTCAACATGTTTGTTTATATTCAGTCACCAGGACGTGAATTGATCTTGTCTGTGCACCTTGGACTCCGAACAATTGACAAAAACATCATCTTTCATGCCTGCTAGCTTTTTTGGAATTGTTCAAGATGCTTCTTGACGATACTAGGAATTTTTTCATGCCGTCATTTGATTACAGCACTTGTGGCCATCGCACCAAGTCGTCAAGGTGGAATCGGACGTCTTTCGACGATAATCCGATTTATGAAATTCAAATGGCTAACGATAATGTGGCCCTGCCAGCAATCCAACGATTAGCAAAATTCATACAAAACGACGAAAAGCCGTCCCACCTCTTCCTTGTGCACGTGACTGATGGCACAGGACGTTGATGACAACACTTTAGGACATTGCGGTTTTCCTTTGGCCATTTTGACGGGAGATCGCGACAGCACACGATGCCCAACTCGCTCTATGTGGGCGGCGGCCACCGTCCAAGGAAGCACATTCATGTTTCCATAACATACAAAACGCAAAGGATTGACACGTTTGCGATCGACCCCTCTGCGTCACTCACAAGCATTGTAAAGGAGTTATGCATCTCCCATTTTGCCTGTGGGAACCCTGCAAATTATTGTCTACGACTGGTAGAGACAGAAGAGCTGGTTACTCAAGAGGTAACCACGCCCCAATGTATATATGCGCCGCTTACCTTCTTATGCTGAATCGAATATCTTGGGAGTGTAGAGACTACGGAGAAAGCTTCGGGATGCCTCGAACCTCAAACTCGTTTCCTCTCCAGCCATCATGGCTGCCGATATGGTCAAAGACTTGACCCCAGAAGATCAAACTCTCCTAAAGCGAACCATATTTTTGCTGCAAAAATACCTCAAGGTAAACCCGACCGTCATTTAGAACTTTTCGTGCAACTGCTGCTTATCGTTAAGTGCGTAGGAGGATGAATTTGTGGACGAGTTCATTGCCAGATCCGGACTGGAAAAGCTACAGGACGTGATAATAACGACGCAAGGGAATACTTTAGCATATGCATTGACCTCACTGCAGACTCTAATGGAGCATGATCGGGGCTGGGATACCTTCAGTCCATCCTTTATCAGCACAGTAAGTTTACCTTCGATAATGAGAGTGATTCTATGTCAAATATTAAAGACTTTCTTTCGCAGCTCGTCTCTATCATCGTAAAACAAAATCTCGTCAATATCTGCCGACCAGCAACAGCGATTATCATCAAACTGGTCGTAGCCGACCCAAGCAATCCATCATCTGCCATCCAGTGCTATGGCTTTGATGTTGTTAATCGGGCGATATCAGCCCAGTCGTCCTTTTTACCAACCCTTGTGCATCGCCTTTCTGCAACCGACTATCTCCTTCAACTCAACTCGATGCATCTGATAAATTCTCTATTTCGGCATGTGACCGAACGAGCACGGATGGGCTTCGTCGAAATGTTGGACGCGCTGGATATTCGCACAGTAGTCTTAAGACTGATGCAAAGTAGTCCAGCGGACGAACTCAAGGCGCAAGTAGTGGAGTTTCAGCGGCTACTGATTTTGGAAGGGCATAGGAGGAAGAGGACGCCAGTGAGAGTGCATAATCATGAACATGCAAAATCTTTGAAGGGGCTATGGGAGTGGTCGGAGATTGACCCTGAGGAAGCCCCTGATTGGCAGCGGTTAGGGTTTACGGTATGTTAATCGTCGAGTTTGTGCGCTATATGTGCAGTCTTGCTGAGTCTCAGATTTCTGCAGAGTACCTTTCCTCATCGTGACCTGAGTCGCGTGGGTGTTCTTGGGCTGGGGGCATTACACAATTATGCCCAACGAAATCGCGAAGCTTACCCAAAGGTATGCAGTCAATCGCACTTCGTATGGTTTTCCACATCGCTCAGATCATGATGTTCTTCAAAGTTTTTTAAAAAGCAGCAGGAACAGGCACCAGAAAAGCGATGTCCGTTTGCCCGCGCAGGTATCGAAGTCTGCGAAATACTCTCCGACTTTTGGGAAGTCAGCACAGGGTGTACGTACCAGGGAGGTTGGAAGCCATAGACATTCAGGAAGCTAATTTTACCATCTTAGATTCCACAACGACATCGTATCAGCCTCTTCTACTTACTTTCCAAGAAGTGTTCGCTATAACTCTTCAGACGTTCTTTCGATTGTGGGATGAAATGGAAGCTGACGCCACGGGGGATGACATAAATCGTGTTTCCGCTCTTGTTCGATCTCAGTTCAAACACTCTGCATCAGCTGGCAAGCCGCTTGATCCAAATCTACTCTCATTCTTCAGGACTGAGATGCTAGAAACGCCGTACAGCATTGTTAGAGAACGGCAGTTGAAGAATTTAGAGGTTGAAGATGATCTGATGACTAAACTTCCCGTCAGGTGTGGCAGTCTGAAGTGGTGTTCGGAGAAAACTCATCTAACCTACTGTTTTTGAAGAAACCTCCGCGAACGTTCTTACAAAGACAGCTATGAAACAGTAAAGCGGCAAAGAATATCGTGTTTGACGAAGGGCGCGTGGTTCCCAGTGATACGTGAGAAGGGAAGAGTAAAGGGGTTATATCGATTTTATCGGCTTGGAGCAAATCATAAATTCCTGCATTACGGAGAATTCTCTGAAGTGCTAAATAGACGGCCTTTGCCAGATGAGCTCAGCGAGCGCAGTGAGTATTGGTCCCTGCAGTCTACTTCACCCATCTGCTAAACTGGTTGTCTTGTCATCAGTCGACATGTCTCTTGCAACGGACCTCCTTACGGGCCAATCTTCTCCAATATTCCGATCCAGGAAGAACGCAGGAGAAAACCCTTCCCTTTCCTTCTCCCTTGTGTCCTCATCATCGTCCGATCAAGCAAACCCTTCCATGGCTGATTTCGTCTGTTCTTCTGCAGTGCAATATTCCGAGTGGACTGACGGGTTCAACATGCTTCTAGATAAAAACATTGCCAACCGCGACACTGCCGAATATATTCAGCACCTCACAGATGTAGCGGTCAAGCTCGCGTTACTTGATTTGACGGGAGATGGAATCGACGTTGCTGCGGTATCCACAGTTGATGTACCTGATTTGCCGACTTCTAATACTTTCTGGTATGATGATGGTGCCGGAGTGGCCGGTGGTGCGCTCTTAGCGGCTCTAGGCGATGGACGGGCAGCTACGCCTGTTACCAATGGAGAGGAAGATGAAGCGTTTTCAGAGGCGGGGGGGTCAGTGTACGAGGTTGCTTCTACGGACTCCTTTTTGGATTGTTATACGTGATAGATTTTTTATTTAGAGTGCACTGTAAAGCTACTTGTATGTATTTTTTGTATAATGTATATTCTTTGCTGCAGAGACCGTCGACATCTGAACGAAGGAATAAAAACAAATGCTCTCCCTAGCCACGTGAAAGTGAGACCAAGTCATCTTGGAACCGACCTGATCGCCCGACCAATTTACTTTTCACCACGCAAACAACATGTACCGAGGCTCGATAGAAGAAGAGTTTGATCGCCTCCCACTGCTCAGTCGACAAAGTGATGGTAGCAACATGGACGCATTGAGGTACCTGTAGGGTCCACTACTCACAACTTTACGTCACGAAGCTTATCCGTCCTTTCGCACAGGATGAGAGCCAAAGATATTCAACGGCGATTTTACGACCATATTCTCGAGCAAGTAGGTACGGGCTCTCGCAGTCAACCCGTTCATCCCGAAATTTCTTTTAACGCCGCGCTCTCAAAATGCCCAGTTTAATAGATTGCAAAAAGTTGACCAAACAGAACGAACCGAATATCACTTCGATCCGGTGTTAGCCAAGCTGCGTATGTATGCATACTGGATTTTCGGTTCGTACAATAGATGGGCTCTCAACTTTCTTTGGTTTGCCAGGTAAGCTGCGGGAGGGCATAACTTCCACGGCCGTGTATGATGAGTTCGCCGTAAATGGTAAGACCCAATAGCGTACTTTTTGGTGAATTAAATATATGGATAATTCACAGTCTAAACAACAAGTGTACGAAACATCCGTGGACGTCTGTCTGCTTGCGAAGAATTTTGCAGAACTGCTCAAGTCGTTGGTTCAAATCTTGGGAACAGTCTACCCAAGGATCATTGTGGATAAACAGGTATGGGAAGACATGCAATCTTACCATATAACAGAGTTAAGAGATGACCAATTTGTCGGTTTTTTGGATGTCAGAGGGACCGGCCAATATCCTGTTTCGCAGGTTTAGAGCCGGAAAGAGCCTCTGTTGAGAAGGAATACTGGCGACGGCGGAGGTTAAGCGGACCGACAAGCGATTCAGAACCAGACGCTGTGACGATGATGCGGTTCCAGACGTTTTGTAGCGACGGTTCTTCCGGGGAGCCAAAGGTACCACTTGTTCAAATTGCTGGCAGTTATGAAGCGTTAAAGCTTTCAGCAGGAAGAGCTCCTCTCCCGCAGAGCAGAACTGACTGGTTACATGCTTCTCTATCTAATATGCTATACCGCAAGGGGACCAAAATGCTATGGCGACGCAAACAAAGTGATGGAGTATTACCGGGATCTGCCGACCGATCTCCAACGGGACCAATGTGTTACTTTTGCTCTTAAAGTATTCAAAGCCCTGCATGCTGACATTGATTACGTATCACTGGCACATTTGTGGTATGAGGCGTCACCAAATCAGCAAGCTCTTCTTCAGGTGCGTCTCTAGCCAAACGTGTTCTGACATTTCACATCTTCTAAAGCGGGAACACCAACAATAGACTGTTTGGCCTTTGGCGCGACAACGAATATATGACGTTTTGAGTAAGGCCTACTATACATATCCCGAGAAGGAACTGCGCTTGTCGTTAAGGTTAGAGGTACAGGACCAATTTACAAAGTTTATGAGTAAGCAGATAGGGTCGGACTCGATTGCGTCGAGAATAAACAATGGAACTGTGCAACTTCGCGTACCAAAGAGGGTCAAACAGAGATAGCAGTTGGACCGAGAAAGAGAGCTATGAAATCTGTGTGTGTACACGAGTTCCTATTGAATCATTTGGCCCGCGAATCGCTCGGCCTTCGCCTTATGATCAGAAGGATTTGCTGCGAGCTAGTACAATAGCATCTCAGTCACCCAATGTGATTGCTTAATGTGTGTCTTGAACGCGCAGGCCAACGCCTACCTCGTATATGGTTATGATTGGGTCCTTGTTTATCTCCATCCACTCCCCCTTCAATCCAATGTAGTAGATCCTCGATATATCGTCACCAAAATTCTCGGGAAAGTACAAAGTAAGGTTGCGGATATTGGAGAACTTGGCAATACGTGTGGGATATTCGGCCAATTGCCCTTTTGGGACATCTCGTACAAGCTCCCATTCCTGGGTCGGTTCCGTGGTATCCGCTGTATCAAAATCCACATCGTCGCGGTTGATGTAGCTAGAGTAATATGTACAGTGAGAGAGATGCAGTACCTTGGTGAAGAGGTAGGTAGGACATACGCTTTCATGCGTGAAGGAGTCTTATCTCCAGGGCCCCCAAAGATTGCTATTGACTTCAGTTTGATGCTGGCTGTGAATCTAGATATCCAAATGAACAAGCGCCATAGAAAGCGCGGTTAGGAACAACAGACATTTCTACCAGAAGACGGACGCAACAAAAGTACGGGAAGCTTACGGTATATTGATAATTAACTGTTCGTCCGCGTCGCTTTCCACATACTGAAGGATATCCACAAGTAAAATAGCTTAAGTACAGGGAAGTATTACGGAAAAACACACACCAATCATCAATAGTCGCGCAAAAAACATATCCCCACCTTTGTCAAGTCTGCTCTCTGTTCCCACGTTTTGAAAACTGTCTTGGCAGCTCCTTCCATGCTTTCATTCAGGCATCGGACGTTGTCTATATCTATCTGTTTGTATAGGGTATATTCTGCTCCGCGATCTGGTCCATCGTGGTCGTGATCGTGGCCGTGATCGTGACTGTGATCGTCGTGGTCGTGGTCGTGGTGTTCGTCGCGGCAGTGAGACATTCCAGTTCCTGGTCTTCGACCATTGTAGGCAGAGGTGACGTTCAGCTCGACCCTGTTACCTCATAGCAACGCGGTTGTCAAGTGCCTGACCATCAAGCGCATCGAACTTGCACGGCACTTCATCGGAAGGAACAAGAAATAATGAGGAATGCAGACGAGGCACTTTTATTTAAGATATTGGTTTGTATATTCTAGTTTTCTATCTAGCTTAATTTATCAATAGGTGCACATTATTGTTTTTCGTTTTCACTAATAGTTGCGATCATAATAGGGGGTTTTTTGCGTTAGGTGACGACGCTCTTTCTAACTCTTACGGTTTTCTAGTTTTTGAGATTTTTGTGGAAGCCTTTCAAAATACACCTTTAGAGAGTTACTTTAGTTACTGTGTTTAATTTCTTGTTTATAATTAGCCCTTGAGGACGGGGTTGGGGTTCTGCACGAAGCGATATTTGAGATAGTCCTGGTAGGAACTCGAGTTCTTCGCCCAGTCTTGGAGGGCGAGCGTCCAGCTGAGAGGCGAAAGATTCCAGAGACCGTACGCTTGCTGGGTTGTATATTCCAAGTCATACGCGACCTTGTCTTCTGCGTTGTCTTTCACTAGGTCAGACCAGTACTGAGTCCATTTAACGAGACCCCCAAAGCCGAAGCGACTAGTGTCGTAGGAGTAAACACGCAGAGCAGGGTTGTTTTCACCAATGATACTAGGGCCCTGCGAGCTGACGTGCAGAATGCAAGTGTTGTCAAAGTCGATGCTGGGGACAGTGTCGGTAACTGTCGAAATGAAGAAGGGGCCGTCTTGAGGCGAGCTGGTATTGTTTGTGTACACATACGAAATGTAATCCTTGTTTGTGTGCCCGTAGAACGATCCAAGTATAACGTCGGAGAACGATCCGAGGATGTTGGTATAGTCGTTGTGGCAAGTTGGGTAATAGAGTTTTTTACCAGAGTGGTCCAACGGGGGGATGTGCTGCATGACATACGCTTTTTGACCGGCACTGCGAAGCTGAGAAAGCTGGTTGCGCAACCATGTGAGCATGCCAGCACCCGCGCTGCCGTCAACTGCACAGTCCTTGGTCAGGACATTGGAGGCGAACAAAAGCATGCTGTTCAAGTTCAAAACGACGAGACCGGGTTTGACTTCGTAGGCGAAGTAACCGCCATTGAGCCAGTCTTGGTTCTTGTCCAAGCCAAGTTTGTAGGGTGCCCAGATCTGGGTGAGGTTGGCGATAATCGGGTCGGTAACGGGTGCCATTTTGTTGTAATCAAGCTCGTCGTTATTACCAAAAGTAGGGATGAATTTGGTTTTGGAGGTATCAAAGGCACTGCAATTCAACTGTCAGGACCGACGTATTGCATGTGACGGACGCTGCATCCAATACCTTATAACTTTATCAACAACAATCTTGTGTTCATTCAACACTTCAGAGTGTTGACGAGGGACCGTCTTGTCACGGTCATGACGGGCAGAATCACCAGTATACAGGATGAAATCAACGTCGGCGGTATTTTTCTTGATCCAGTCGAAAGTAGCATCTAACATCACTTGAGGGGTATCACAGATACTTGACAAAGTACCGTATTTTCCAGCAACGTTCAGGGCAGCGTTGGTAGCACTTGGCCGGTGACACATGGTACCAGCGGGGTCGGTACCTTCTTTGTAGAGTTCATCAATATGGATATCCTGAGTTTTGGAAAGAGGATAAACAAAAAGTTCGCAAGCCAAATCTTTGACAACTTTAAAGCATACCGAAATGTGCATAAATTTGCCATTCAAGCCAGTTGCCCACTTGGGCCATTGAATGGGCGCAAGGTAGGGTCCATTGTATGCGCTCGCACCGAGACACTTGATGGTCTTTTGCAGCGAGCCGAAATCCGCAGCTGGCAAGGCAGCTGTAGGTCCAGCAAGCGCAAGTGCTGCGACCATGCAGGCAATCTTTGAATTGCTTTTTTTGTTGGGCATTGTTGACGATCAAAGAAAAGAAAAGACAAGAGAAATGGGTATTGAATGATGAGAAGGGGAAAGAGGCAGTGCGGTCCCCTCTTTATAGCCCGCAGGATATCCAGAACTTTTTAATTTCATCTCGCTACGGCATCTGGAAGCGCGGCCCAAACTCTGATCAAGATCTCTACGTCAACGTTGGTTTTTTTTCTGGTTGCTTTGGACAACAAGGCGGCGCTCTGTCTAAAAGCAGAAACCTCTAGGTGAATCAAACAATGGCCAAACGTGAGTTCTGGAATAGTAGTTTGGATGATGCGAGACATTAAAGTGTCTGGGTAGAGTTTCTACCCGAGGCTTGTCAAACACATTAACCTTCCATTGAATTTTGATTCCAGAAATACACATAATGGATGACCCCCAAATTTGGTCGCATTTTGCGATGAGGTTGCGTTTCCCAACAACTGGCCTTGTCATTGAGCCACATTCCGGGTTCAATAGAGATGGGGCCACGCCTTCAAAAGTTTAAGGCATAACAATGATAATATTTCTGGAACGAAAACATTCCGCGTTTTCGATGCGTCGCAACAATAATGGTCACCAGCTTTACTGGAAACAAAGAGGTGTTAATTATTTGTCCGGGCTTCAGCGGATAACAGATCGTAAACAAGCGCCTCGCAGTGGACATCAACAGGGAGACGCCTGTGCTCTGGGTAATGTACAGGGCGGGTACAGGTCGGATCACCATGGAGTTCTGGAAGCTTATGCTTGGGTACTTTCTGGGTACTCACTTAACCCACTCCCACCGACAGACCCATGCTGAAATTCAAAGACGTCGTGCTTCTGGAATGTTTCACCGCGGGGATTGAACGGAGATGCATCCCCAAACGATGTCTTTCTAACTTGGAAATGTGTCCTTCGGTATACCTGTGTCCATCTCAAAATAACTCTCCGTGGCGGGTCCATTTCGTTCAATAAATTTCCTGCCGTAGTTGCAAATTCCTTCCATTCCACTCTCATCGCCAACAGTGGAGCTTACGCAAAGATGCGGCTTAATAGTCTACTATTACTCTTGCTGGCAACTGCCAGCCAACTGGTTTCCTGCTGGCCTAATGGAAATTTCACTTATCGAGTACCATTCGCTCCGGGTGGCGGGTCTGCGGGTATCGCAGAAATGCAGTCGAGATATATCCCTCAAGCGAAGCTCTTTTACAAGTCCATATTCAGTGGAGCTACTGCCTGGGCGGACATGAAGAATGATCCCAAAGATGGTTCAATTGTAAGTAGAGAACACTTACTCTTCGTCCAAAGTTTTCTATACGCTTAATGACCACTCTTCAGATTACTTTAATCAACCTGCCACATATTTATATTCAACCCTACGTTCCTGACCTTCACGCCAATTACACACCAGATGACATTGCTATCGCCTATATTCACACAGTATGTAGTTGTGTCACTCGGTCGCAACTGGACTGCCGTCGCTGATGACTGGGTACCTTTTATTTTGGCCAGTATACTCCATTGGCTCTTCTCGTACCTAAAAACAGCACTATTCTGACTTGGTCAGACTTTGTCGCCGCATGTAATTCGCGACATATAACTGTTTCCGGTGCTGGAACCGGAACCGTCTTCGAAACTGGCTCGGGTCGTTTGAGACAATTGGCCCGCATCAAGTTCGATTATCAGTCCGCCGGAACAGGTGCCACTGTAGCCATCACTGCGATGCTCAACGGAACGTACGATGCTGCGTGGACAACCACACCTGTCGTCAAAGACCGAACAGATGTGCGTGTACTGGCGATTGCTTCAGGTTGGTGCGATAAATCTTTTCGCAACTTGCCTTACGGTATTAGCTAACTTTTATTTTGTATCCTTCAGAATACGAGTTTCCCACAGTAAGTTGAAGCTGCACACATGGTGTTCTCTTTTGCCAATACTTAACAAGCTGTTCGTTGCAGATTGACGCCCCCACTTTCCGGACTTTGGGCATTAACTACATTGATGGTATCTACCGTGGTGTTGGTTTGCCAGCTGGAACACCAGAAAGCGTCATGAAGGTATGCAAAGCCTACATTCAGTATTATGCTGACGGTTACTCAACATAGTTGCGCAATACAGGAGGTTTCGGATTACTTCAATGCATTGAACCGCAACAAGACCTTCATCGCTGAGGTCCAGGCAGACAACGGCGCCTTAATGTTCATGCCGTATAACTCGCCTTCTTTGAACTTCTTCACTGCGACGTACCGAAAATCTATTTACAATGTGCTATTCCCTCCCGACCCGATCTCCCGTGGTTCGATCTACGCCTTCTTTGGTAAATACCATCATGATGATACTTAAGCATGAAAATGCCGGTGATTAGAGTTAAAATTAAACTTGTGACATTCTAGCTTTTGGCGGCCTGGGGATTGTGCTATGCGTGGCAGCTGCTATTTTCACCTTCATATTCCGTAACACTCCCGTCATCAAAGGCTCCAGTTACTTTTTCAACAACATTATTATCTTCGGCATTGTTCTGGCGTATGCCTCGGTGATCGTTTCGAGTCTTCAAATGCCATTGAAGGGAGTCACTGAACGTACCATCAGCGCTGGCTGCAAAGCCCTTCCCTGGCTGCTTGGCTTGGGCTTCGATATCACGTTTTCGGCCATCATTGTCAAATCATACCGGCTTTATCGGTAAGATAGACATTGTACTCCATGAAGAACAGCAATGACATCTGTGCTCACTAACGGTCCTGTTTAGATTGTTCTTGTTTACTGCTTCCAAGATCGTCCAGTTCGACGCAAGCAACCTCGCGATTCTGAAATGGGTGTTTGGAATCTGCGGCATCAACGCCATCGTCTACCTGGTGTGGACAATCCAAGACCCACTTTCTGCTGAGCTAGTGAGCATGGATGGAGACGACACCTTTTATTACAGCTGCACTTCCGAAAACGCATCCGCGTACTTGGGTGTTGTGCTGTTATTGAAATACATCATGCTATGCAGCTGCATCTTCTTCAGCGTGAAGCTCAGGGATCTCAACGCCATGTTGAACGAGGTAAGAAGCGAGTTCCATTCCTTTCACCTTTTGAGAAATATCGGAAAATATTCAGTAAGCATGGCAATTCCTTTAGACTAAAGCTATTACCGCCGCAACATTCTCCACCACCTTCGTCTTGACTGTTTGCTTGGCTGTATATGCCCTCGTGAGCAACTTCGAAGGACGATACGTTATTCTGGTCGGGGGTACGACTGTCGGTGCCACAACCTGCCTAGTAGCTCTCTTCCTTCCCAAAGCTATGGTAGCCCTCTTTAACCCCGACGCCAACACTTTTGACTACATTCGCCGTGTTGTCAAGGGCTCCGACATGTCTCGTGGAGCTTCCTCTGGTGGAGAAGGTGCTCGATCGGGCTCGATTGACGCCAGATCAACTGGACGTGGATCAATGGACCTTTTCACATCGAATCCTGTTCTCTTACACCCACAAAGCACCATCAGTAATTCGTCAGTGGCGCCTATTTACGTGCAGGAGGGGCGTGCGTTCAGCCGTGACCACCGTGACCGAATCAATGCCCTTGCTCGTGTTATATCCAACACTGCCACTGAAGGCCGTGTGAGCGAATTTCATAACCATGTGGGCAAATTGGCCCAGTTTGCCTCTCGGATCCGCGTTATGGCTGCTGCTAAGAGCCGTACTTTCTCTGTACCCAGCAACGCCCCGATCAAGTCAACGGAGCACATTGCTGAAGATGCTGATGAGCCTTAGAAGGATGCCAATTTCTGGGATGGTGTTTCGGCTTGTAAAGATACCTTTAGTTAGACTACTTGTTTTTGTTCCCACTAATAGCGTTTCTCAACGTCTTCTCCTGCAAGTATTGAATCTGTGAAAAGGCAGTGTTGATGACGGAGATCTTTTGGGCCTTGATTGTCAAGAATATTAAATATAGCAGCCAAAGTTGCGAGAAAGGCTGATACGTCACTGCTACATTGGCGCATTGCTGGCCCTCCAAGGTAACTGCCGCCCTTATGAATTCCGCGCACAGGTAGCATGTTTGGAAGGCGGTATGCCAGTATCGTGCAGAGACCTATCATCCTTTTCTCGCAAGGAGGCAGTGGCACTCTCTCGAGTGGCCGCGCTTATTAAGGCATATAGACAAAATACGTACAATAACTACCTAGGGGTTTATATACAAGTTGCGAGCACACGACCACATTAATCCATCATGTCAAGCTGCAACAACTAGATTAGTATCTGTGGCCGACAAAAAGGAAATCGCAGCGTACACACAAAATACGTACAATAACTACCTAGGGGTTTATATACAAGTTGCGAGCACACGACCACATTAATCCATCATGTCAAGCTGCAACAACTAGATTAGTATCTGTGGCCGACGAAAAGGAAATCGCAGCGTACACACCAAATCTTCTTCCTCCACCTCATCCTCGTCACCTCTGGATATAGCTGCTGACGGCTCCTCCTCTGCCCGGAGAAACTGTGAAAGGGGAGCGAAAAGGTTGAGAAATTAACAAGGATACATACTGCCAAAAGGTCACCGCATCATACCGCATCGGCTTCTTCTCTTGTAACGTTGCTATCACCTGCTTCATCTTTAGTGATGAGTGAGATCTGCTGGTCAACGACCCGCCGCCAAAATGGTGCGTGACGAACGGACTCTCCGACAGACAGGAGATGCTTCAGCCCACGTAACCAATTGTTGAACTGGTCGGATTCGTCGTTTTCGGCAGAGACCTTGCGTAGAACAACGAGGCAATTCGTCGCTTTGTCATAAAGCTGATCGCCAAAGGACTCTGTAACTAATTTTACGATGACATCGCACATTTGCTCCACCGCTTCGCAGATCATGGTTTCAGATTAACAAAAGATTTCGAATACATGCAATTTGGCCTACCTTTTGTGACCAAGTCAATGTCTCTTCTCCCGACCATGGCATTGAAATCGCCAATGGGATCAACTGTGGAAACTTTCTCAACATTGCGCGTTGTTAGATCGGTCAAGTTTTCTGGCATTGGTTCTTCGACTTTGATTCGCTTTTCAGCTGGACCATTATCGGGGCGATTAAGCACCTCTTCTGCATCTATCCTATTAGCAGATCTAGCGGCCCAAGCACGTTTTCCTGAGCCTTTCTGCTTTTCAACTGTTGAAAAGATCAGCACAAAGCGTAACATGATCGACTTCGTCGCGTTTCGGTACCTCGAGTTATCTTGAAAGCGTCTTTCAATTTTTCTGCTGCTAATTTTGCTTTTTCAACAACGTCTGGTAGTGGTTCAATGCACGCCATGATTTGCGGGTTAACAGGTGGCAGTTCTGCACTGTCAGGATGGATAGCACGATAGGCAATGCACTGGTATAAACGCTGCCAGCCTGGATTGAATACGTCCTTTGGTCTAAAGGCTTCCCTCTTGTGGCTGCAAGCTTCGTCAGCATCCAAGGCGCCCAAGACTTGTCGCTTTTAACATGTTCTCACCCATCTTCATCCTCCACAGCGTCCGTCAAATCCATTGCGTCGATAAAAGCGTCCATGCGCCTCATTGCCTCGTCAGCGGGGACTTGACGAGCATCGAGCTTATGTTTCTTCTTGTTTGAACTAGCAGGCGAGTCAGTATGAGATTGGGTATCATTAGAAGGGGAGAGTGTCGAAACAGCCAAGGTTGAGTTAGACGAGGATGTGTCTTCAGCTAGCAGGTAATCCAAAGGTGCAAAGGAATAAGGTCGTAAATCCTCTGCAAAGGGAATCTGTGCCGGCCGTCAGGAATCAAACTGTGGTGTTGGATACGAAATGTGACACGCACTTGTGCCCACCATCCCCACCCCTTTCTGGCAGGTACCAACACACCGAGCTTCGGATTGGCGTCATTAACACGGACATAACGGACGAGGGCCGCATTCTGCTTTTCGTCAAGCGCCGCGATCAATGTGTAGAATGCTTGCGCCGCTCGTGTATTGCCTGGTTCGGGAACAACAGCCAACACATTTGACATCAAGTGATGACGGGGTATCTGATACCGTATTTAATAACGGCGATATTCAGAAGCATAGCGAACAGTAATACCTCGCTCTGTTTGACGAAGCCTAAAATTGACATCCCTTTGGAAGTACGTAGTTTCATTGCTTCTTCGTCTTCGGACGAGAAAGGTACCAGGCTTTTGCCATATCTATAAGCCCTCACAAGATCATCCTTTGATATGCTCTTATCCTGCCCGTTTTGATCCTTCTGCAAGTCAGCATCTCCCAAAGCAGGTTTGTAGGTTCGCTGCATTTCGACTGCCCCATACGTGGCGCCATTGCGCTCCCCTTCGGAAATAGCTTCTGCGAGCGCAGACCACTTTTTGGCGGAGGGCAGTTTCATCTCTGCCGTCTTGTTATAGACCCAAACAGGGATTTCAAGTGACTCCGCAGGATGACTCTCAGGGTCACCTAATGTAAGTGGTCCTCGAAATACGGTAACTGGTTTTACTGACTTTGAGCGCAAGCGCTCTAGCAACTCGGAAGCTTCATCTCCACTGAATATGTTCCCTTCCGCCCTCTCGGTGAAGCCCCGTAGAAACTCTTCATTGATCGCCTGATAGAATGTTGGCATAACCAGACTGCTTATGGGTAGCAAGCATGAACCCTGCTTACCTTCACATCGGACTTATGCTCGTGCTTGATTCCGTGATCTGGATCATCGAAATCGTACCCGCTGCATATCCAACGGGAAAGCCTGGTGAGAATGTACCAAGATTGAGCCCTACAGCATATGATCCCATTCATACATCAGATTGAATGTGACTCCCAGTTCTTTTACTTTCTCGGCAACAGCATCGCTGCCCTCGGTATCCACGGGATTCTCGGCATCCGTGAACACGTAGATTTTTTTTTCGTACTTTAGCTTCCTGCAATGTTGCTCGAGCATATGTAGACCCAGTATGATGGCATCGATGACTGCCGAAGATGTATGTTGTTAAATATGGGAGACGCGTGTCATCCTAGCAGCAGTCATACCTACCATCACCATTAGCAGTCCCTTCTTCCGTACCCCTTTCTACATATTTCAAAAGCTCCAGATCCGGCTGCCTGAAGAGAGCAGCCTCGTCCTCTTCGAAGGAATACGCCTTGATGTGCTGATATTGCTCACCCTCCGCCAAGATGTTATCTGACTCTGAAGTGGGCAGACCGTTATCTGACTGTCGGGTGAGAGAAACCCATTGCTCTCCTACCTTCTGTGCCAACCAACAATAATGCAACCTGGTCCGTCTTTCGCCCTGGTATTATCTGAATTGACTGAAAAGTCAGAATAGGTTGAATTGCTGGACGATGGGTCACACGTGTGTACGAGACCTTTGAATGAAGAATTTGGAATAGGGCTTCGTGAGCTCTTTGATGGTTTGTTTTGCCCCCTTCCTCCTTCTTCGTTCGCATCGAGGGATTGACATCCACAATGAGAACCGTTGCCTCCTTGCTCGCCATCTTGTCGTCAAATTGTGGTAGAAGATGCACGACAGACAACAGCCCATCTATAGCATACCATGGCAACAGTGTAATGGAATGCACCGCCACTCGTGGTGATCGTCGGAGTTTTGCTCCGCGACTGAGGATCAATACGGGAGAAGATTCCTGAAGCTCACTGAAAACCCTTGTGTACCTACCCGAAGTTTTCAATAGCGTTACCGAAATGAAATGAATCACTGAAAACCCTTTGTGTATACCTACCCGAAGTTTCAATAGCGTTACCGAATGAAATGAATCACTGAAAACCCTTTGTGTATACCTACCCAAAGTTTCAATAGCGTTACCGAAATGAAATGAATCACTGAAAACCCTTTGTGTATACCTACCCGAAGTTTCAATAGCGTTACCGAAATGAAATGAATCACTGAAAACCCTTTGTGTCGAAATCTTCAATAGCGTTACCGACATGAAATGAATGTTGGGTTCCCGCCGCAGCGCCCCAGAGGTCCGGAAGATGCTATTGTTTTCCACAAACAACTGTATACCACCTATTCATTTCCGGCAGAATGATGTCAACAACGGTGCACTATTCTTAGTAAATTCAGATATCTTCAACAAATGAACCGGTTGCCTATAAGAGCGACGGGCTCTGTGCTGAACCCCTCTCTCCCTTGTAAGTTACCATCGGTAGCCTAACAACGACACTCTTTGTGTGTGTGATCACACGTACCCCGATATCCTCTTTTTACCCTCGTGCGCCATGCGCGTATTTACCGTCGTTGTTATTATCCTCGGCCTGATTGGTGAGTTCCATCACTTACATATATCTGCTCTATTACTACCGTCCCGCTGATCACAAGTTCTCCCTTAACGACAGGCAGGACTGTTGCTGCTCCCAGTGGTAGCAATACATGCCCTACTTGCATTGCAACACCAGGGAGTAACGCATGTGACATTACCACGTCATGTATTGGTGTTACACTCAAAACCTCTGAGACAAAGCTCTTTTGTGCTTGTCGTCCTGGTTTCAAGGTATAATGCTGCCTTTTTATGCAATGCTTTCTTCCCATACTTACGAGTGAATGTGATCTAGGCTGCTGCTGGAAATAGCGAAGTGACAACCCACTTTCGTGCGGAATGGTCGACGGCTGGACAAGAGCACCGGGTCTTTGTTCGCCCCGTAAGTATCAGGTTGTCAAATGTCTCATATGGTGCCAGCAAGCTGACGGCTTTCCATTTGTTTAGGGCATTGTTTGCAACACACGTAAGTAAGATGAAAAACGCATTGAACGCACGACCACTGCTGATCGTCATCCAATACTTTCAATAGCATGTACCACTTATGGGGCAGATTCCTGCAGTGAAGTTTCTATACGTGATTTGACTGGTGTTTGCCCTGCAAGTGGTGGAGCAGGAGTAGCAGGAGCAACAACAACAACAACGTAAGAGGCTGCCTTTGACATCCTGTGCACTTGAGGTATCGCGGAAAGTGTACTTATCAATTGATGTACTCGCTGTGACACAGGAAAGCTGCTACCACCACGACTAAGGTACCAACAACAACGACCACGACAAAAGCTACCACCACTACAACGACTACCAAGGTTCCAACAACGACAACCACCACCAAAGCTCCAACAACGACCACAGCAGCGACGACCACGACGACCACCACCAAGGCTCCAACAGCAGCCATAGCAGCGACGACCACCACTACAACTACCACCAAAGTTCCGACAACGACCACAACGACCAAAGCGGTGACCACAACGTCAGTCGTCCCCTCCACGACGAGCGCCGCTCCTCAGCCCTCGTGGGGACCCACTCTAACAGGCATCTGTGGCAATTGTCCCATCAATGGAACAGTATGCGCGGGAACATCGATCTGCACCTCCACCGTCTACGGCCCAATGTGCGCTTGCCCCGATGGCTTCAAGGCCAGCACAGACAACCTTGATATTACAGTCCAATGGCGTCTCAACGGAATGGATACGAGCCGGGTGTATGTAGCTCGTGGTACCACCTGTGCTGTGCCTTGTCAGGGATCCCACTGTGGTAAGTCAAACGTTGAATTTTTATATATATCAATTTTAGCCGGAACTAACATCTTGTTGACCTTTAACAGAGGAGGTCGCAGCGTCTGATTGTGACGTGTAATCGGTAACATACCATGTCATATAGCTGGAACATGTTTTTTATGTAGTGAGATGCACTTAGATCTATTTAGAAGGATGTGATTTGAAGGACCATAGTAGTGGAGATACTGGATATTAACATTGGTAGTGAGGATTGAGGGAGACGTTCTGCTCATCACATTTACTGATGTGGGAACGCAACGATATAATATACCAAGCTCATCAGCATGAACATGGTGCTGAACATAGATGCCGAAACTCCCTGAAATATTATTGACTACTACCAACATGTAACGCAGACCACTGGTGCAAAAATCGCATTCGGTGAGAAATGACCTCCCTGCCTTTCACCTTTTTGAGGGATTCAATGGCCTGCTCATCACTTCCAAGCAACGTTGCATCTTCATCCAATGTAAAGATATGGCGTCGAACCTTGGAGCTCAGTTTCGCTACATCCAACCCAGCATCTAACAGCTTTCGCGCTTTTCCAATTACTCCGCCCGACATGTGAACCGCCCCGAGGCATTGATGACGGGTGAAGTCTTCAGATGAGTAGTCTTCACAGAGTTTATCGAATAGGGTAAAATATTGCGTCTTCACGGATTCCGCAACTTCTTGGTGAGGTGCTGGCGTTAGGACCACGCGGGGTATATTTGGGGACGGGGATTCGTGGGCAGGTTCGGGCAGTGGAACAGCCTTCTTTTTGATGACGCGCGAACTTGATGGCGACATTAGGAAAGGATTCTCGTCCGTCGTTCCCTCAGGTGCAGTCAGGTATTGCGTGTCAGAATTGTCCACTTCCATCGGTGCTTCTTCTGTTCCGCCCTCATCATCTGCGGCGACTCCTTTCGCAGCCGGTGCCATCTCCTCCACGTGTGCGTGCGTTTGGGCTAGCCTTGCCTGTTCCTCAAGTAAACTGTCCAATTCTTCCTCTGTTGAGCCAACCATTTCCACAGTTGGTGGAGCCTCATCTCGCTCCATCAAATCCGGACTTTCAACTTCTCTACTTCGGTTCCTCGAGATGCTGCTTCGGGTTTGTGACGCAGGCTGGGTATTGGGGTCTTGAGGGGAGGACAGCAATTGTTTCCGAGGCGTTGGATGGGGCGAGGTAACTTGGGATTGTGACTGTGTCTTGGATGGACTGTTTCGTAACATTGGTCGACGCGGACTTTGCGACGTGGCCTTTTCCGAACGGTCACTAGTGTTCCTGCCCAGCGGACTTGCCTGTGTGGCGATGGCAAGATTTTCCTCGGACGACTGTTCACCTTCATGGTCCTGCGTGTCAGAAATTGGTGCTTGAGTTTGCCATGGAGTGTCCTCTTCCACTTCCGCTTCTCGTTCTTCCGCTTGTTCGTCTCCCTCCTCTTCCTCTTCTTCCTCTCGTTCCTCCGCTTGTTTCTCTCCCTCCTCTTCCTCCTCATCTACAGCCGGAGCACTCTGAGGTTGCGTCATCCACATCCCAGTATCATCTTCCGTATCGTCGTCCGGAGGTGTCGTTTCCTGGGACCAATACTCCACATCTCGAACTTCTGCTTCCTCACGTTGCTTCGATGAAGGGGAGTGCGGTGCACCAGGTAATATTCTGGCATTTCCATTTTCGTTTAAGTCTTCAACGGTGTTTTTGCTTCTCACACTTTGCAAAACATCCTCGGCAACCCTTAAAACTGGAATTATTACTTTGATCGCATGCCCTCGCCAACTCTGTGCGCCGTGTTGGGGGTGCTGAGAGCGAGCAAGTACGTTAACAGGGTGCGGACCCATCACGGCTTCACATGCAGCAGTAGTGCTACATACCTTCACGCCAAAATCGAGCCAAAAGTTTGCACCTTTAATACCTGCGTCTCCCAACCTGTTGCGCGTGGTTTTCCTAATCAGTGCTTTATCACGCTCTGTGAATTCGTGACGAGCACCCTTGAGACGTATCGGTGGCGGTGCATCTGTGTCCAAGAGCGCATCTTCGTCTTCCATGTTAGGGATAATTTCCTCTTCTGCGTAGTGTTTCCATGAGGCTTGCGAATGGGCAGTGAACTAGGACCTGTATTAAGTCCTCAGGCAACAAAGCGAACTGTCAACGACAGTTGTGACTCACCTTCTCTGCCAAGGCACTGTACACTAGCTCGCGGTCCTTCTCGCGCGATATCCTCAAAAGCTCTTCCAATACCTCACGTTCGTACTTTGTAAACTGGTCCGACCACCCGCCCGCACCTTGACTTGTTACGGTAGACGTGTCGGCATCGACTGGGTTTCGTCCAGAATTTCGGATTTGCTCCGCCCGCTTGTCGATTCTCTTGGCCGCTGGAAGTGTAGGCAAGATATGCTTAACAGCGTGGTCCCTCCAGGATTGCCAAGTGTGGTGAGGGAACTTTTAAGTACAGCCATTAGTGAAATCCTACAAGGAACTTTGTATTGTATTAAGCCTACCAAAGAAGCAAGCTCCTTATATATTTCATTTCCGGAGATACGTTGTCCAGCTTTGATGTGCCTTTCTATATGATTTCTCAGCTGCAACTTGTCTTTTAAGGTGAACGCCTCGCGACTATAATGCAGCAATATTTAGACGACACCGAGTGCTGTGCGCAGAAAGAAGCCCATTCCACGTACCTTGTCCGCTTACCAGGAGCGAGCCCGTTCAAGGACAACGCATACGGTGAGCTATCAAGGATTTGCCCAGTCTGCACACAATCCACAACATATTCTGAGGAGTAGAGATCTACGGTAGCCGTTCGTAACCCTGGTTCTCCCAGCTTCATGAAACAATCTGATCCAGAAACATCTACGACCTGACCTCCGTATTCCTAGAGAAGAATTCCTTGTCAGGCCGTCCGGCACGGTTCTCGCTTCGTCGTCGCGCTCATGTTCACCTCAATTAGCTTCCTGATACGCTCGCGATGTAATCCACGCGTCACGTAGAACTTTAGTGGGTCACCGCGATAATCAGAAAAGAGTAGATTCTTGTTCCTTTTCGCCCTTGGTTCCTCTTTGACAATCACTCCTTGCGTCAACATGATTGCTATTGAACCCTCGGAAGCACGAGAGAAGCTTGTAAGCGATAACGACTGTGCCTCTGGAAATGGCGCGGTGACTGTAGATCAAGCCAAGCCATCTTTGGGGAGCGATATTTGCCCTCATTCCTGCATTTTTAAAACATTTGCACTCGACATGTACAGATTGCATATTCCGACCATACGATAGGATGAATGCTTCATCATGCATACCAATGATTAGGAGCAGTCCGTAAACATGCGAACGGGACTTTCAAGCGACCACTGTCAGCGAGATCATCTCCCCATTCAAACAGTATGCAGCGCATAACGCAGACTTTGACCCCAACACCCCCTGGCCACGACCACCAACCACCACCACCAGCATTGTCAACCTTGCCATATCTCTTTGTGCTCTTGAATCTTTAGCCCATCGCAAGGGCTTCCCATCTTACCAATCGCGTGCGTGGCTGCAGGTAAAAGTCGTGGAAATTGAACAACTTGAAAGTTTAAAAGTAGTTTATGACTGTGCCATGACATTATTCCATAAAAGGATAGATTGTGACAACCTTATTGGCGGAAATGTCCGACACCAGCAGCGATTGCAGACCCAAAGGTTGAGGACTTCCGACCGCATCGATGCAGTAGGTTAACCGCCCGAGAATGTGAAGTTTTGTTGTTTTTTTTTTCTTGCCCGGCTGACTGCGGAGCCTCGTCGCTGTCGATGTTTAAAAGCGACGGCTTTCGCGGCATCCCACCATCTTGTTTCTCGACGCGGTGCTGGGCTAGCTAGAGAGAGTGCTCTTGACGATAGGAGCCAGTATGCAGCGCGATAGCACTCAAGTGGACTTGGTCGGTTATCCCGACCATGAGAAAGCCGTTCCCCGGCCTTCGGGGGAGATTGCTGCGCAGAATGGTGTGAAAGCCCTCGATGCGGCTTACAAGCTGTTGACAAGGACAGAATTCGCCATCATCTATGTCGGGTATGGTTTAACGCTTAAAATGTGTGATAGGGACAAAAGATGCTAAATCGTACACATCGTATAGAATCTTTCTTGTGATCTTTGTCTACTCGTTGGACACCAATACCTACGGCACGCTTCTTCCCTTTATCACGTCGTCGTTCCAACAGCACTCTGGCCTCAGTCTGCTAATGGCAGTATCCGGCGTTGTAAATAGTGTTTGCAAAATGCCACTCGCAAAACTGGCCGATGTTTTTGGCCGGGCAGAGACATTTGCCTTTGCCGTGCTATGCTACATTGTTGGTTTGATCATCATGTGCGCTGTAGATACGTTTGGCGAGTTTGCTGTGAGTACCTACCTCTCCACGACAGGCGAGTCTCGAACCGGAAGTGGTCCCCTTCCCTAACTCTAGTTACTTTGTTACAGGCTGCAACGGTTTTGTACACGATCGGTACTTCTGGCGTGTATACCTTGCTGCAGATTGTCATCGCCGACACATCCTCCCTTGCCAACCGAGGTTTTTTTTCGAGTCTGATCGATCTTCCTTTTATCTTGAATATTTGGATCGGTCCACCAATTGCAAGGCACTTTCTCGAAAAGCAAGTCGACGGGAAATCCCAATGGCGCTGGGCTTTTGGAATGGTCATCATCCTGCTCTTCTGCTGTGCCCAACCCATCTTCATTGGTCTCAAGTGGCTTGAAAGGAAGGCCTCCCGAAATGGCCTGGTGGTGAAGAAGAAGAACGAATATCTCACGTGGAGTTTTTGGAAGAACTTGGTTTTGGATGTGGATCTTCTCGGTCTTCTGCTGTTTGGCGGAAGTCTCTTTCTCATCATTTTCCCCACGAACTGGTACCGGAATTACCCGAAGGAATGGAAAGACGGTACGTTTTCTTACGGCTCGTCAAGCAACGTATCAGTCGACTAACCCTTCCTTCAGGCCGCATCATTGCCATGCTTGTCATGGGCGGCGTTGGCTTTGTCATCTTCTTCCTTCAACAACGGCTTCTCTCCCGCGTCCCCATCTTCCCTGCTCGTTTCCTAAAGGACCGTACGGTCATTGGTGGCCTTCTTACTGGCTGCCTCATCTTTGTGTCCTACTATATCTACAGCAGTTTCCTCACCTCATACATTTACGTTTCTCGTGACCTCACGGTCGATCAATCTCAATGGGTTTTTAACTCTTGGAACGTTGGATCTGTGCTCAGCAGTATCCTTATCGGTCTCGCTATGAAACGCACTCGCAGTTACAAACTGTGGGCTTTGATTGGACTCGCCATCAACATCATTGGAAGCGGTGTCATGATTAATGTAAAGGGACCTGAAAACCCACTGGCCGAGATGATCTCTGCCCAAACAGTTATTGGGATTGGGCAAGGTATCACAACATGTGCAACCCAAGTTGGAGTGCAAGCTGCCGTAGCACATCAAGGTATCTAGATGGTCGTCACCGTATATCGAGCGTATTTTGGCAATCATCTGATCCTGCTGTACTTAGATCTCGGAACAATGACAGCCGTGTATCTAACAGTCACGTCCGTCGGCTACTCGATCGGAGCGTCCATAGCGGGCGCAATCTGGAAGGAACTTCTTCACGATCAACTTGTCGAAGCGCTTCCCGAGCTCCCTGAAGCCAACATTACAGCCTTGGTGGGTGACCACACCAAAGTCAGAATATGGTTGGACGGCGATCAACTGTCGCGAGCGCGTCACGCATATACCTACACGAGTAAAACGCTAAACATCATCTCGTGTTGCTTGTTGGTTCCAATATTCGGTACCATTGGCATGATGCGCAACATCACGCTGACGGACGGTGCGTAGCTATCTATTTACAGTTCTTTGGGACACAATGACTAAAATCTCCCTCCTGTTATTAGATGTTACGACTAAAGAAGCCGAAGAAGCTGCTATTACCGAAGGAAGCGTAGGCACAAGTGCCGACTACGGCAGATAATCCTTTCAGTTTTCAGACGACAACCATATATGTGCATGTACAATTGTGAATAATTTATTTGATCTTCTATGAATATAATTATAGAGTACCCTTAAGTCCCAATTATATCAATGTCCTCCTTGCTTAACGACCGGTGGTAGCAACGAGGTGGCACAGTCATAATGTGAAACTCGCGAGCTTCAAGTTTACAAGTTCGCACCCAGCGTTTACGCCGCCGCCGCCGTCGTAACCACAACTCCGCCAGCGCGATAGAACCCAACGGCGGCGGATTGGAGTTACCAAAGCGCTCATTGCTGAATAGACATGGATCTCCTCACCAAAGTGAGATCCCAAATAGAGAAATTAGGTCCTAGACGCTCTACGGGGAACCTTCTTCACAAGGTGTGTTCCTAAATGACTTATGTCACCCTACTTTGAACATAACCTTTGTCATTCTCTTGTTCAGTTTCAAATATGCTGGGATACGATAAACTTTGAAGTACAGGTGGAGTCCAACCTTTCCCGAAGTGTAGATCGAACAGAGATACCGCAAGCATTGCAACAAATGCTGGATATCTTGGTGAAGGAGCAGAGTATGGTAGACCGGGGTCTGGTATGTTTCTAAAGACAAATTCACCGTGATTCGCATGGATCGAACGTTATTTATACTGAAGCAAATTCTAGCATACGACTAACGGCTGTGCTGAAATGTTCTTGAACAACGATATGCTGGGTCAGTTAGTGAAACTGTCGCAAGCGGACGTTCCTTTGGGATTCAGAGGCGAGGTCATCCAGACGATATCCTCATTGATCAGCCTGCTGGAAGGAAAGAGCTTGTTTCATAAATCTGTCAATGGAGCTGCGGTGGCGTTGATGAGAAGCGCTCTGGCGAATCGGCATCACAAGTATGAGGATGCAATGCTGGAGGTTTGGTTCTTATTATTCGACAATGGCCAGACAAGCAGTGGTTGCTAACATGGAAACTTCAGTTAGAGTCCAATATTTCGACAAAGATTCATGAGCTGCCGGCACTGTTGCATCTCTTTTTTACAAAGCGACTCGTAACCTTGAACGTGTCCACGGAAGCTGTTGGCGGGCTCGTTGGCGCACGAGACGACGAGGACTCTGGACGAAACGAGGGCAGCTACGATTTCCCACTATTTGATCATCTGTTGCGCTACGTGCATATTGAAGGACGACGCGGTGATGTGGCACGGACGTCATGTTTGTTCCTACTTCAACTCCCGCAGGATGAACTGCAGGATTGCATAGCGAGGAGCGATTTTGCGATTACAGTGATTGCCGGTATTGGCGGACTGTTTTCTCAGTTGCCTCCTCAATTACCTGATCTGAATCTTGGGGGGCGTCAGGGGTATGCATTGGTGACTTTTACGAGAGATGTCGAGTCCCTGTGTAGTCTTTTGCGCTTTGTTCAAGATGTATTGGCAAAGTGCCCGTCACCGGATACATGCGAAGCCATTTTAAGAGAGTTTCGCGTGACCTTCTTGGAACATGTCGTGCAACCGCAGCTGATGACAGCGTCGGATTTCGATGGGACCACCGTGGCGGTTTTATACTATATTTGCAAAATGCTTGATGTCGTGTGGGAGGAACGATTTTCCTCTATATTCGTGAGGTTCCTATTGCAGGGCGATGATGTTTCTGACGATCAGGACGTTACGGCGATAGATGAAGTTGAATTGCATGTTCGCGATGTCCTCGTATCAAAATTGAATTCACTATCAGAGGACGTTGTGACGCAAACATTACGTTTTTTCCATAGCCTCTTGACGAAACACCGAGTACAAGTCTTGGCGCTCCTTTTGGAAACCATGTCCGAACCAAAGTTTGCGGAATTATCGTCCAATTTCACCATCGATGCTCATCAACATTTGGCTGTCGTTAGGCGGTATTTTGCTCTTATGAATACCGCCCATGAGGCGGTGGACCATGGGACTACCTTAGAGGCGTATCTTGAAGATGCAGAGACTGCACTCTTTTCATCCCGTATGACCTCTCGCGCGTCGTCCCCTACGAAAGACAAGACGAAAGGAGAGTGCATAACGATTGAAAATGCCGAGCTATTAGACCAGCTGGACAGGCTAGGTCGAGACGCAACCCTTCAAAAATTTATCGGCAAACTATCGACCTTCTTCAGTCATTCTATGGAAATCAACCTCGCCTTAACCGGTGTCCTCTCCAAAGTGGCCGCCTCCCCCCACCCTCTCCTTAACCTCTACCTCTTCAGCAGCGACATCCTTCTGGGGCCACAACATCCCTCCCTTTATGTCATCATCACCCGTCTGTTCGCAGAGGTCTCAACAAAACGAGCTCAATTAGGCGAAGATGTATTTGATAACCGGTTGGAAATGACACGGGCGGCCTTATATGAAGGTGATTGGGTGGAAGGGGTCGGAGAGTTGGATCTTGAAGGGGAGTTTGTAAAGAACGTTGTGGTTTTGGAGGAGTTTGTCAAAGAGTTGGTTGCTGTTTTGGTTACTAGGGGAGAAGTGAGTGCCGAAGAGGTAGCATTCGTGTAGCTAAACCTTATGGCAGATGTACATGTTCGTTCTTTTTGTACCACATTAGTCTGAAGCTTTTGTATATAGTTGAAAGTGTTGATGTTAGCTAGATTGCCGGTATGGGAAATAGATGCGAATACAAATTTCGAATCGACGAGATAGTCTCTGTAGCTTGATGGCCGTGACGATTGCTATTCATTCGTTATGTTGCAAGATATGGTTACGTCACGTCTCATTGTGCTTCCCGTACGCTTCCCTAGCCAGATCCAGAACATTTTCCACACTAATTACCCACTCTGTCTTCCATTCCCACCACCGACCCATAAACAATTTACTGACGGCCACTGTAACATCGATTTCATCCTGCCCAGCGTTGCCGGAGAAATGCTTCCGCGTGGGCGGAACAACCCACAAAGCAGTAACAGAGGAACCAAACGGTCGTTTGCTTAGCAGTTCTATAAATTCTGGGTTATCATGTAATCTACATGCTACGGCGACGGAGGTAACAAATCTCGCGAGAAAGGTTAAGCACGCTAATCGTAATTTCGGAAATCGCACATCAGCACAGGGCGGTGAACAAGGTGTTGGCGGGATGGCGCAAACAATAATGTTTGGAAGGAGTTTGACGCATATGGATCGCGTTGAATAGAGTGTTTCGAATAAACCCGCTGCGGAGAGGATGTCGATGAGTCCCGATAGGATCATCTCTTCGTGATCTGGAGGTTGATAGGTGATGGAATCTGTCGCTGTTGGCAAGTGTTTTCGAACCATTTCGGCAATATTTGAAATGACTCTTGTGGCAGATGGTTCGCTGAGTTGCCTCCAAATATGTACCCCTCCTGTCAATTGCTCGGAGGTATCATTCCCATCAGAATCGGGAGCGTCTGGTTCAACAAAGAGCTTCTGAAGACACTGCAACGCGGCTAGACGGGCAAAGGTGATTTGGTGCTGAGTTGATTGGAACGTCTGGCGATCCTGTCGACGTATTGTAGACGGTGATGTGGTGGCGAGAATGGTCATGATGCAGCTCAGTGTGCTCGTCAAAAGAAACTTTGCTGGTGCCTCGGACGACACGAGTTGGGATCCGCGCTGTTCTGCACGCGCACAGATGCTGCAGAGGTGCAGCGTAAGATCGACCAGCGAAAGCATGCAAAGGATCTGGCAAATCCAAGACCTACTCGTAACGAAAATGCATTATTGGAATTGGGTCGCACCTATGATCAAACAGCCCGCCACCACCTTTCATCGTTTCTCTGCACACGTTTCACGGCATCAAGACCCTCCACCACAGACACAAGGTTCCGACAAACAGCGGTAACTTGGATCCCAAATCTTGCACTTCCTTCGTCGAGCCTCTGAGCAACCTCCGACAAGAGACAGCAGCATAATCCAACCGCCCAAACGTCTTCTCCGCCTGCACTCAAACTCATTAAAACCTTGATGACTGCATTCGTTAACCGCTCGGCTTCCTCGCTATCCGTGGGACGAATGTAGGGGAGAGAAGCTATTGAGCGAATGAGGGATACGGCATGTGGAAGGGGACAGGGATTTCGAAGAGAAGACAGTGTTTGCGTAAGGATGGTAATGAGCGCTCGGAGGTTGGGTCTAGTAGAAGCAATCTCGGTGCGGAGAGTAGTTAGGTCGGTGTGCACTGCTGGGGATAAGTCGAAGCATGATATGAGGGTGGAGGAGCGGGTAATGGAATGCATGGAGAAAGTTGGACGCGATCTCATGCAGAACGCGCAGGGAGATCCCTGCAATGGCAATGTTTTCTGCAATTGACGACGCACACTCTGTAGAAAGAATGCAATGCTGGTATTGGTTGGATTTCAGCATTTCAGCGTCTTGGTGGAATCTATGGAAAATAGCTGTGAATTTACGCTGAACTTTGGAAGCAGCGCTGTCTTCCTCCCAAAAGAGAGCCGCCGTTCAAGAATACCACTTGTTCCTCAGCTCTGCTAAATCACAGCTAGGGCATAAACTTTCGTGTTTCGGCGACAGGCAGGAAGCAGACAGAAGATGTGTGTAATATAACCGCCAATATAAGGTCTTGCCATGGTCGGGATATATCTTACAGGTCGCTCATGATCAATGAAAGGAACAGATTGTGCATTTGCTACAAAGTCCTGCCATATTAAAGTAAATAACTTTCATCTTCTATTCCAAGTTTCGAGTTCATGTACAAACGGGGCTGCGACTTGTAATCTCTTTTCACTTCTGTTGATATTTCTCGGGGGCTCTACTGGACAGTAGGAGGACTTGGGGCCGATCCGCCAGATGTCCCATGTGCTTATATATGTGGATCCATACAGATCGAAAGAACGGACCAGAGACCTACATATAACCTCGGAGAGCATGCAGGATTCCCTTCGCATCGATCTGATGCAAACGATATAATTAAGCATCTACTACATTCATTACACACGCTTACTTTGATGACCATGGATATCATTGTTTACAAATATACTGGGCATCCTTTAATAATCTACGATGATGCGGGCATACACCCGAACTGGTCAGAGCCCACAACAGCAGAACCCTACTACGCACAAGAGCTGGAGGGCAGCCTCCCCTCTCTGTGGCCCCAGCGCAATCGAAACGGCGATCGCAGCACATCATGTCTTATATTAACTCTAACTATCATACAACCTTGTGCATGCGTGGGCTCATTTGAGCACCATGACCAGTGCCCCGATGAAGTCAGGGCGCTAGTAATGGTGATTTCCAAGGACAGGATAGCAATTCTAGTCCTGGTCTCGGGAAAAAGAAGCCTAATCGATTCCCTTGGGGTCCATAATCGTGCTTAAATGTGCTCACACAAAAGTTCAAGGTCGTACGACATGGTCGGGCTAGCAGAAGACTTGATTGGATGGGTATTCACCGCCTTCAGCACAACAGTTCAAGGATTCAACCACATCAAAACTATATATCGAGGACGTACGTTGGGAAAACGGCAATATTCTGGATACTTGAATAATTTTCGACTTCAAGTTCAGCGTTTCAAAGAGCGAGGTACATGGTGCAGACAGAATGTGGCCATATTGAAGCCACAGGTCGAAGAGGATTTCTGCTCGTAACCGTCAACCTCCTCCTATGCCTTAACGAGAAGGATCTTTACGACCTGCATCGTCTTGAATGCCTTCGGCAATAGGTCGACAGACAAAGCAGGTCGATGTTGACTATAGTCACCTGGTAAGATACTTTGTGTACGTTTTGCGTAGACCATACTGTTGCACTTGGATTTGGACAAAGGGAAAGCTCACTGCCTACTAGATGACCACAATGGGGGATCCACCCTTCAATCGAGTATTTCGGTCTTGGCTTCGAAGGTCGTTCGCATTTGACTAGCTATGGAATTGTAGACTGATATCTCCTAAACCCTCATAAACTAGGCTTTTGATAGCTATATGTCATTGTATTTGGGAGTGCAGGGTGTGCATTCTAATTTTGAGCCTCTGCAGGAAGAATGCCGCCGGACATTGGCTACGACCAGCAAATTTCTGGCATTTATGGGTTGGTACAAAAGTTTGAATACGACACAATTGTACAGATGTTACTGGTCTCAACCAGCCTGAGCTAAAATGTATGTACAAACAAAACTATATATGTTCGCCTTCGCCTAGAAGATCCTAGTTATGAGAGCGAAGGAGGGAATCTGTTGCTATCTGCGAGTTCCTCGCTGCTGGTATATTCTGCTTCCCCAATTCTGCCTCAGCATCGCGAGCCCGCAAGGAAGCTGATCTCGCAGGCTTCGTTCGGTAATGATAATAGCTCATAGCTAAAATCAAGAGATTTGCCCTAATATCAAGAAGGTATATGTTACTTTGGGTCAAAACGCATCTCAACTGAAGTATCAGCCTACCCTGGAAGAACCTATCGATAGATTAACGCGTAACAATTGACAAAAAAGAGAGGTTCAGAGGCAAGAATGCGGGGAAAGCGGACCGCTTAATATCATACCATCAGATAAAATGCATAGAATCCGTACGGAGCAGTATTCATTGGAGGTTTCTTCCAAGAAATGCTGCTTGAAATCATGACTGACAGGTACGCAGCGGTAAAGAGAACCTTGTCCTATATACGCGGAAAGTTTAGTTGACCTTATTAAGGAAAGTATGATTGTAGGTCAACATACCAGAACGATGCCAATTCCAACCCATCGCACCCTTTGGGCAATTTTCAGCATCTCCTGCCCCCGTAATTTGGCGGGATTGCTAGTTCTCTGGTGACTGGTAGAGGTTCCAGCAAGCGTCGTTTGTGTTGGAGGTGACAATGCAGACACATCCGCTGAATGGATGTGGGTTTGCTTAACTTCCAAGTTGAACTGTGATGTTGACCTCACCGCTTCCACAATGATCGCGGAAAAATGGATAGAGAATTTGTAACTACAGACTGCCCAGTTGATGAACTATACGCATATGAAACATAATTAGCTCGGAAATTGTACTTTCGTATACCAATAGAGCACGTCCACATACCCATGGTATCATCGACCCAAAGTAAAGTAGTGAAGCTATGTTGTAGATCTTGAGAGGTAACTTGTTATTAGCCTCAAATATACTTTGCAGCTATAGCCAACCATGCTATACCTCTTGATTCTCCAAGCTGTAGAAAGAAGCGCGAACAAACAGTATGGGTAGACAGATCACAAACACTGTATGTGTTGGAACGAGGAGTGTTTTGCGAAGTCGGATCATTTCTTGTCGCAAAATCTCTTGATCGTGCATGTCCAGCATCTTAATTGTGAATTTGACCCAGTGAAAGAGGGTGCAGAATGCGGCCACCATAAGACCTGTTCGAACGAGGGGAGGGATGGATGTTGGCTTCTCCGGTGATGAGACGATGACCAATGTGAAGCTTTTTATTTGCTTACCTTCAGAGCCAAAGATCCACACCAACGAATTCAGCACGGATACCGCCCGGCCCTTTGCAAAAACCTCAAGGCTCCCGATCATTAATCCCATGCATGTTATGCTAGTAGCAAGCTGCCAGGCAACACAAAGATGATTTTCGTTAAATAAACATGGAGAATATGGCCGGGGGCAAGCAGCATACACTCACATAAAATGACTTGCTCGAAGTCCATTGACGCCCAACAATTTGAAAATCCCGTATCATGAACACCACCATCAATCCGCACACAAAGCAGGAGAATACAATGTTTGGAATGCTAAAGGCGAGTACGAGCTTGTTGCTAACGCATAGATTCGTTTGTAGGGTCCAATGGTCTAGTGTCGTCTCAAATATGGTTAGGAATAATATGACTTCACAGAGCTGCATGATTTACTCACCAATGGTATATCCATCGAGATCGTATATTCCTGACAAGTCGCAAGGCCAGCTCGAATTTGTTGACATGATCAAGGTCGCTGTGGTTGAACGCACCAGCGAGTAATGCTGCAGAAGGGAGACGATAAGGTGGAGAATAAAGGGAGATTGGGTTAAGAGAGTTAATTTCGGGACGCTTTCAAGTGAAGCCACATGCCAAATGTAGTTTTTCCCGGGGATAAAGGAAGAAATTGAATGACTCTTTCCAGAGCCGAACCCTGAGGGTGTACCGTAGATGTTCAAGCGCCAATCGAGGTCATGCTTACCAGCCTAGTATTGTTTTCCTAACGGAAGAGATTTGCCTCCAAATATTGGTAGGCCCAATTTCCAGGTTCAAACATGCCAGTACACAATAACAATGCCATTAAATTAAACCGAGAAGCCTCCGGCCTCTCAGGTTCCTCCGATGCCAGAATCCCATTGTTCGTCAACCAAGACTACCCGGGATGTGCATCGCCAAGATGGTATTATTTTAGGAGATTCGCCGCATATTTTGTTAAAAACGGCCCAGAATAGTGCATGGCAGATCCAAGTCGCAGCCGATGCTTATGTCATGAACCAGCCCCTCTGCAAGCCACGCGATTTCACAGTCATCCTTTGGGGTCTTTTGTCGCTCCTTGAGCTCGAACGGACATGCCGCCAACCAACAAACTCGTTGAGGATGCCCTCAGCGAGAACAAAGTAGTAGTATGTGTGGTGCCGCTGACTGAAATTGTAGCAGCATCCTAGAAGCCTCTAACGTTCTCCGCAGGTGTTTTCAAAAACATACTGTCCATATTGCACCAAGGCTAAAAGGCTGCTGGATTTTCTTAATGTAAAATATGAATCTTTTGAGTTGGATGAGCGACTAGATGGCCAAGCCATTCAGGATTATCTGAAAGAAAAGACCGGGCAGCGCACAGTTCCGAATATCTTTATCAATGGACAGCATCTTGGTGAGTTTCCTCCAGCAAGGTGACTGTTGACAAGAATCGCCGTGTAACGTACGCATGGCGTATTTTAGGCGGAAGTGACAAGCTTCATGAGGCTCACGCTAGCGGTAAACTGCAGCTCCTTCTTGCACCGTAGGTCATCAGTTTCCATTGCACGTTAGATTTTCCTCTTAGCTAATGTCGCTTCTTGTCAAGGATATCATCATCTCTGTAACATAATAACTGATGAAGATATCATCATCTGTATCATAGATTTGAATGATTATTTTGTGCAATGGTTCTGGCAAAACACAGACTGCACGTTGTCCAGTTGTGCTTTCTTGGCCTCCCCGGAAGGCTGCAACTGTACAGGACGATGGAGGCACGTTCTGTCACGGGGTACTGGCAGGTAGCACGCTCGCTCAGACCCAGGTTCAGACCTAACGCTGACTTGTCCACCGTAAGATTTCAGAGAGCAATCGAGGTCCAGGAAGATAGCAGAGTAGATCGCATTGGCGCAATCGGCAAACGCAGCAGAGTCAGACCCTTACGGTCGGCATCCAAATTCCCGTGAATGACGTCCCAAAGTTCCAGTCCCAGTCTGCATGACCTGAATAACGACTGCTTGCTGCTGATCCTTTCGTACCTCAGCGGCCCTGAGCTTGTAGCTATTACAAGGTAAATAGCCCTCAGGACAATAGGTGAAGCCAGCATACTCAAAAAATTCGTTTCCGAATCTTAGAACCTCTCGTCGCATTCGGCAAGTAGTTGAGAGTCCCGAACTTTGGCGGCATTGCGTGATCAGCGAGCAGGTCTTGTCTGCAACTGCGTTTGTGGAAAAAGCGCTGTGTCCTAGAGCTGAACACGTCAAGGGGTTGACATTGGTCGAGTGAGTTTTGTATGTTTGATAGGATAGTGGTAATTGTCCCGCTGGACTGACAACCCTCGAACGACAGTGTGTGTGCTCCTCCACTTTTACCACCAGACAATGATCTGTCCCGACACCTCGTAACGACCTTCTTTGCCGCTCTCGATACCCTTCTCTCCAAATGCGGAAATAATCTCCATACCCTCGTCATTAGCGACACGGACGAGTCCTTTTTCTTTAGTAATTTTAATGTCTTGTTTGAAAGTGTCGCCCAGTATGCGCGGCATTTGAAGCGAATTGTATTGGCTGGGACCGAAGAAACGGTTTATGTTGGGGATAGCAATATGCTGATTTTGATCATGGGATGCGGGCAAGTGGAAGAGTTTGTCGACGCCCAGGCGTTTGGGATGACCGCTCCGGTAGGGAATTTCTACCAACTTTCGTTCACTGGCCTTTTCGTTAAACCGTTATTGGAATGCCCCCGTCAGGCCCTGAACATGATGGTAGATGGCTGGAAATCTCTCCGCGCCCTGTCTCTCAACACTGAACTTCAGCACATCCGTGTCTTTACGCTCAACATTGGCCAGTTTCGATCCCGACTAAAGTCCCTGTCAGTCACACATTTCTGGGAACCCCTCAACGCACAGGAAAACCTTTTCACTTTTGCGGAAGCTTTGAAAAAGTTGCCGGAGCTGTCGCGCATTTCCATCGATTTACAAATGACAAAGTTTGCTGATGGTTTGCGCGCGAGTGATTGGGAAGTGATTTTGGATGCATGTCCAAACGTTCGAGAGGTGGAATATATGGTATGCATCGAGGCATATTTTGAAGATATGGAAGAGGTTGCTCTTTCTGGGACGGAATCCACCGCGACATTTACGGGCGAATACTTGCATTCGTGGTCCTCGGACGACTCGAAAACCCTTCTCGATCGGGCTCGGGTTGAGGACGCGAAACACACAACCGCACGTCAGAGACTGTTCTTTCACATCTTGGACGAAATCAAGGTGCTCTGCAAAAAGCGGCGGATTCGCCTCCTACTAAAGTGGTCCATATAGAACCATGTACAAATAATGACACCCTGTATATAATGTAACAAACCAACACAATTTGCAAATATGCGAAACAAAATAATCAGTGTCCTTTATATAGATAACACCACAGTCCTTAATGCTACTGTTTAACACAATTCGTACGCTATAAAAATCCAGACACAAACTCATAAAAGAGGACATCATCCATCAGCAAAGCACCCAATCCTCATCAGATAAATAATTTGTTTTGCCCACCCGCCTACTGGCATTGGCTGCTAGTCAACGATTAATCTAGGGTATCTGCCGTTGACTAGTACGACGATGCACTGGCCCGCGGTGAACGTCATGGTATCCGTTCATCATGATAGAGTGCGCAGGGTGATATGCTGAAAACGAGGCGGCCCGCGGCCGATTCATACCCACCAGAAGGTGATCAGGAAGGCGACGATGGTTGTCTGGCACCGACAATTGGTGCAAAGGGTTCCAGTTTAGACTCGGACCAACGGTTGGCACGTGTTTTGACCTTGTCTCCTCACCCGCTTTGCCCCATGTGAACCCTTGCCTCTCATTGGGATGGAAGCCAGGACCAGGTCGCAGGCCAGAGTAGGAAAGCATCTTGAGATGATTACTTTCGACTCTTCCTGGATGTAACGATGAGCTTTTCAAAAGAGCCCACGAAGCCTGCAAAAGATTATTGGAGGGTATCGCGGGAGTCTCCGGGCTGCTTCCCGCCGAAGGACTGTTTACGAGTGTCCGACTGCCAGGCGTGATGTGTCCATCTGCAGGAGACCCATCGCTGAGGAAGGAGACTTCTTCCTCAAATGAGGATTCATTCACCCAAGTGTTCTCGTCCTCTTCTTGAGGGGAAGAGCGCACCGGTGGCGGTTTGGGACCTCCAGGGGCAAGATCGAACGGGCGTGGCCAAAGGCGAGCTTGCGACTCGGCCAATAACAATTCAAAATCGTTTCTAATATCAGCGTCTAGTTGTTCAATGCTCTCACGGTTTAGAAAACTGTACTCTTCATGTGCCTTTTGCACGAACCGGGGAATGGGAGCCGGCGGGTACAGTTTTGGCCCGGCTTGATAAAAAGGCTGAAGATTGTTCAGGTTGTTTCTCATCATCAACTGCTCTCGTTCAACAGAAAGGAGGTCTTCATCATCTAGTTTAGCATTTTTAGCGTAGCTCACAACGAGGTTTGTCTCTTGGCGGAGTCTTCTCCAGCACTTTGAGGCTGCTTGATCAGTCTCAAAGAATACGTAACCGTATTTCCCGTGAAACTCAACCTTCAAGAAACTTGATCCAAGAAAATAGATTAGGACATACACAGAAAAGAGCATCACAGGCATGCTTACCCAGGGAAAGAACGGAAGACTTTGCACATCTCTTCCTTTGAATAATTTGTAGGCAAATGAGTGACATGGATGACCTTACAGCGGGAGCTCTCTTCTTCTGGTTGCGGGTATGGAACTTTGTAGTTTTTCTGTGCAGGCTCGAGTGTGATGACACCTTGAGGGGCTGGTATGGACAATGCCCGCCGAGCAGACTCTGGGTCGACGAAGCGGACAAAGCAGTAGTGATCGTAGAATGCAAAGAGCTCAAATCCCAGGTAGTTCCGAAAGTACAGATAGAGCTCTCCTCGATCAGTCATCCCTGGGCTAATAGATCAAACGTTTTGATGAGACATCTCCAAAGGCATTAAAGGGAAACAGAGACACTGTACCGGTATGCAATATGCACCGTATTGGTGTCCGGTTGCGGCGAAGGGACTTGCATACGAGTGGGACACGAGACAGCTCTCGGTCGGAGCTGGTGGGTGTACATTGGGCTGTAAACCGTGTTGTTGTTCGGGTTGGAAGACTTGTACATGTTTACAGGTTGCATATCAGCCGCCAAGAGAACCTTTACAATTTAAATAATAAAGAGGAACAGCAAGTATGTAATATGAGAAAAAGAATTTGTCGGGAAAAGAACAAGACGAAAGAAACGCTGGCGATGGTCAAAGGGACACTCTCGCGGCGGTCGTCGTCAGAAAGCAATATGTACAGAAAAGAGAAGCGGATTGCAAATAAGAAAACAACACGCGGCGCGTTGGGGGAAGCCAGCTCAATCACCACGTCTCGTGGCGACAAAACGACGGCATCAATGGGGGGAAGATGGGGAGAGGAGGGCGAAATCGGGCAGGATGGAAAAGGGGAAAACGAGGACGCTCCACCAAAGGATTTCACACTTCCATCGAGTCCGAACACTGTCCAAATTGGGTTACATTACGCTTAGTATGAATTCTTTCTGTCTGCATTTCAACTTGTAACTTTCTTGTTTTTTTCATTCTTGACATGATGCTGCGGTTTGAAGGGAACAATTACTTTCGGCAACGGTTGCTGCTGGCGACCCTCAGTAACCAACCTGTTCGCATTGACAAGATCAGGTCGGAAGACGAGGACCACCCGGGATTGGCTGGTGAGAAGGCTGCCTCGCCCAAAAAAGTCTCTTCGAAAATGTGAGCTAACAACAAATTGGTATTGTCTAGACTATGAAGCAAGCTTTCTTCGCCTCCTGGAAAAAGTCACAAACGGCTCAACGATCGAGATTTCGTACACGGGTACGACAGTAGTATATCGTCCAGGTGTCATTATCGGCGGCAAGATCCATCATGACTGTCCTCGGTCGCGGGCAATTGGTTATTTTTTGGAACCCATGATTGCACTCGGACCTTTTGGCAAATATCCCTTGCAGTTGACACTGACGGGTATTACGAATGATAATGTGGATGTATCTGTGGACTCGTTGAGAACGGTTCTTTTGCCGCATCTGAGACGGTTTGGCGTGGAGGAAGATTTGGAGCTAAAGGTGGGTTCACATGCTGTCCTTGGAGCTGCCAGTGCTTTTAACAAACCGTCGCTTTTGTAGATTAGCAAACGAGGAGCACCGCCCAAAGGGGGCGGCGAGGTCTATTTCCGCTCTCCAATTGTGCGCCAACTCAAACCCGTACAATTTATTGAGGAGGGCCAAATCAAACGCATCCGAGGCATTGCATACGCAACTCGAATCTCACCACAAATGGCAAACCGAACTGTTGAGGCCTCTCGTAGCATGCTGACACAGTTCATCCCCGACGTTTATATCTACACCGATGTCTACAAGGGACCGGAGAGCGGCTTGTCACCCGGATATGCGCTGACACTCGTCGCAGAATCAACGACCGGAGCTTTGCTTTCTGCAGAATGTGCCTTCCAACCACGGCGACCGACAACCGGTGTTGAAAATGGCGACGAGGCGAGTACACGGGGCGTGGAGGCCATGCTCGTAAACGACTACCACTTTGCTACCCCTGAAGATCTCGGTGTGCATACAACTCGAGTTCTCCTGGAGGAAATCAAAAAGGGTGGATGCTTTGACACTGTGAGTCAGTGGTTGGGCGTATTGTTCTTGGCGCTTGGGCCAGAAGATGTTGGCAAAATACGCATCGCAAAGCTCTCTCCTTTCACGTAAGCTATCACATCTTGTGTGTTATCATCATTTACCTTGCAATGTAGTTTCTAACGTGTCTCCGTTCCGTAGAATACAATACCTGCGCGATATCAAGACTTTCCTTGGTCTCACCTTTAAGATTACGCCTGACCACAGCAACCAGACAGTAATATTGACCTGTCTTGGGGTTGGGTACACCAACGTCAACAAGAGGGTCGCCTAAGCACCTTAATGGCGATAGGCTCGTTGTATAGTCTTTAATAGCTGCACCTCTCCAGTAGATTGTAAATAGATAACGAATATATATGCTTTAGGACCGACAACCCAACCCCAGAGTGTGATACTGCTGTGACATGCGCAAATGAACCAAACAAATGACTTTTTGTGCACACGAATGTGAAAACAGAAGTACGGCAAGGATCATTAATGGCAACAGACTGAGAGGCATTTGAAACATCAACATTGCAGACGCTGTCCATAATATATTTCCGATGTAAACACAATTATTACAATTTTGGATGCAAGGTCGATTCCTTTTGATGACAGTCCCATCCTTTCTTACCTACGATGATTAAAAGACCTCTATCAGCAAAGAAATAAGGACATGCACACAACTAGCAGACTGGCAGGATGCGCTCAGACGTGATAATATGGCTCCTATCAAAAAGTTTGTCTTCACAAGAAGAGCCGAAGCTGGTCTTCCAGTGCAAGGATGTGTTTCTTCATTGCGCATCCCGCTCGCATGCTCCCAGCAATCCTCCATAGCTTACCTTTGTGTGATCCTGTGAGACCCGATGCAAATCAACAAAACACTCGTCAAAAACTTGGCCTTTGCCTCAAAACCGATCTGCTTATGTAATTTTTTCCAGCCATCTGATTGGCTGAAATCGCGCTCGTCGTGACCCGTTGGATTAAAAGTCGCTCTCGGCACATCGCTGCAAGTCCCTCCTTTCGCTTTGTCCACATAGTCGAACGGGGCAACTATGGGTAAGTTTGAGGACTTTCATCCATCCATCCATCCATCGGTCCATCCATCCGTTTGGCGTTGAGGAAGGAGAGCGTCGGGGCGGCGAGGCGGGGAGATTGTGTGTGGTTGGAGCTAGTGGACAGCGAATGGACGGGAGAGCATGACGAGCGCACATTGGAGACTGACAAATATGTGCATGTTACTTGAAGACAAGCTGAGAAGCTAAAGGGGACAGGGACAGAGTAGCATGGGAGTTGAGAGAGATGAGAATGGACAGTAAACGGATGTCATCAGTTTGCAACAATGGCATGGGAGTCGTAGATCTCTCCAAGTTGGAGGCGACAAGCTGGAGAAATTGCCTTGTTGTTCATAGATAGGACTTTGAAGCACGGACATGTGCAGAGGACACCCAGACGTTAGCTTTCATTGCCGGTGGATGGGCGACGACGACGACATGTCCCGATGGAGTGGACTGGAATGAACTGTATCACTTTCGAACCAGCGCTAACTGCCTGTACTTGTTAGGTATCAGCCGGGACAGCCGTCACAAGCGCGCGCACACTGGTGCCAAGCGGGCCCAGTACCGCAAGAAGAGGAAGTTCGAACTTGGTCGTCAGGCTGCCAACACCAAGATTGGTGCCAAGCGTATTCACACTGTCCGTGTGCGTGGTGGAAACATCAAGTTCAGGGCTTTGCGCTTGGACACTGGTGAGTTTGTGACAAACGTCTCTGGATCTATTTCAAATGGACAAGACGGCTGATGAATCATCTTTAGGTAACTTCTCTTGGGGATCTGAGGCTTCCACCCGCAAGGCTCGTATCATCCGGGTCGTGTACAACGCCTCGAACAACGAGCTTGTCCGTACCAACACCTTGGTGAAGGGTGCCATCATTGAGATCGACGCTGCTCCCTTCCGTCAATGGTACGAGTCCCACTACGCCATTCCCATCGGCCGTAGGGTGCAAAAGACCGGTGTGGAGGCTACCGCTGAGGACCCTCTCAACAAGAAGCGCTCCAACCACGTTCTCCGCAAGATTGAATCCCGCAAGGAGCAGTCCAAGGTTGACCAGGCTCTTGCGGACCAGTTCGCTGCCGGTCGTGTCCTTGGTGGGTTTTGTTTTTTTTACTTATCTCCCTTACTTGTAATTCTAACATGACTTGTTGTCTTTTTAGCACGTATCTCGTCCCGCCCTGGTCAGTCTGGCCGTGCTGATGGATACATTTTGGAGGGGAAGGAGTTGGACTTCTACGTTCGTAGGTTGAAGGCTCGTAAGGCATAAGAGAATTACAATTCCATTTATTTGTGTACAGAACATGCCCTTTGGTTGCGTGATCGTTGTGTTGTTGTGATTGCATTATATTGTTGCCACATGTCTTTTGAAAATGGATTGGTTGCATTGGATGATGTGATTTGCTAAAGAAGTTCCCATTGCCAAACTGAATGTTTTGTCCCAACTTTAAGCAAGAGGATGTCGGCACAACTTGCGCGCAAGATTAACAATTCAATTTCGGGACTAATTTATTGAAATAACCGACATTGCTGCTGAACCAGCACCGGCGCCTTCTTACAAAAAAGAGGAAATCACAAATTACCAATAACGCTTCACACACATCTCTATATTAAATTGACGCAAGTCCAGTGAATTGCATTTCATTCCAACTTGTCTGTCACCACCATCCCATTTGCAGCAGTTGGGTCCTGCACGACGTGGACGGCCCCATATCCACCATACTTGACCAAAATCGGTCGAATCGCTTGACGGTAGACGGCCAACGATCCATTGCGCGCAAAGAGCCAGTAGAGGATGAGCATTTTAGGAACGTAGTAATATCGGATGTAGGACATCACTTTTTCGTGATAGGTGTCAAGGAGGGTAAACAGCCCAAAAATGGACCCTGTTTGGGGGGGGGGGGGATGCATGAAGCGAGTTGAGGAGATGCGTAAAACAAGAAAATATCAAGGCACACGTACAATAAGTTAACCACCGTTCATCATCATCGGCCTCGGGCCTCTCGACTCCTTTGATGCTCTGCCAAGCCGGGTATAATACACCGACCAAATTCGTCAACAATAAAGGCTGCCTCTTGAGCATCCTCCTCAGCCCAACCAACGCCACCGCGCCAGCCAGGGCGACAACGGACATGGGGGGTATACCCAACTTTTTGTGAATGGCGACCAGCACAGCGTTTTGGTGTGCTCGGTGTTCGGTGGTGGCCACTCTTGGGAGTAGGCGCGTTCTCAGGAGGGCAAAGACGGGGGCGAGGGACGTGGCTTCACCCTTGGTTATAGTCCGGGTGAGGAACGTTGTGGCGGGGAGGGGCGTCAATGGAATGGTGATGGGCTCCGTCATATTGGGATGAGTCTCTAGTATGTTTGTATTCTTATCAGTCATGTTGTAACCCAGCATTCATAAAGATACCAAACTTACAGATCAAAAGAAATAACGTGTGGGCAAAACTCCTCTCTACCAATCGAGTAACGAGGTTAGAATCTCACTATCGGACTCGCAAGACAAAACTGCAAAACAAACCACAGAAAACGCAACGCAGACGAGTAAAAGACGATGATGTCCGTCGCTTACCTTTCGGGAAAACCTCGTCGTTCCTTTTGTATTTTTTTTTTAAAAAAAGTTAGCGGTTGAAAGTCGGTCGGACGCGTGAAAATGCAAGTCATGAGAGCTGCACAATGTGGTTGTGATGGATGGAATGTGGATGGAGGGTGTTCATGGTCTGGTTTGTTCTGGTGAGAGGCTTTTACATAGATCGGTGTTGCTGTTTTTTTTTCTGACGACGACGACGACAAACGACAAGGATAGCGACGAACGATAGCGACGGTGCTTGTACGTTCTTTATTGACGTTTTCCCGCTGTGTGGGGTCAAGGCGACCTTTTCGTCTTTTCCGAGGCATCACCACTAGCGTCCGCATGAACGTTTTAGTGTACACTGGGCCAGGCACTGCCCGCGGCCCCGTCGACAATACCCTGCTCACTCTCAAATCCCTCCTCTCCGCTCACTACGATGTTATCCCCGTCGATGCTGACACCCTCCTCAAGGAACCATGGCAAGACACAGCGGCGTGTTTGGTTATACCGGGTGGGAGGGATCTCCCATATGTCGAGCATCTAGAGCCACAAGGAACGAGTGTCGTGAACGACTATGTGAGAGGTGGCGGAAGGTTTTTGGGGATTTGTGCTGGAGCTTATTTTGCCTGTCGCAGAGTTGAGTTTGAAGTCGGGAGGGAAGGCTATGAGGTTGTCGGGAAAAGAGACTTGGGATTTTGGCCGGGGACAGGGAAAGGAAGCATTGCAGAGGGATTTGTGTATGGGACTGAACAGGGGGCTAAAGCTGTGGGTGTGAGGGTTGATACAAAGGTGCTGGCCGGGTGGGCAGGTCCAGAAGATCTTCCTCTCTATGTCAATGGTGGACCGTGGTTTGCACTAGACACGGATGTGAAGCCAGAAGATCAACCCAACGTCTTGGCATGGTACACTGACTCTTTGGAAAGCAAGACATCCAAACCCGCCATCGTTGAATGCGCCATCGAAAAAGGCCGCGCTATCTTATCCGGGCCTCACATCGAGTACCGTATCGATACCTCAAAGCACAGCGACCCCGACGTTCAGCGCATCCTGGAGCCCTTGTCTGCATCGGAATCGCTGCGTGTTCAACTTGTCCGCAAGCTTCTGGAGAGACTGGGCCTTAAATTGAATGAGGAACAACATGTCGGGCTGGTGGTTGAGGATATCCTCCGACCCAAGTTAAGTGTGATGCACTTGTGTTCGGATGGGGGCGGTCGGCGGTCGGTTGAAGAATTATTGGATGGGCTTTGTGAAGAAAAGGTGGGTCATGCGGTGGAGGTTGAGGATAGCGTCAATGTTCTCCGATTTCAGCGGTCGAATATGGGCGACGAGGCTGTGGTGGACGACCTAGCTAGCATGAACATTGCCGACCACGATGACGCCAAATCTGACGTCAAGCCGACGGTGAACATCATCGTGCACTCGCCCCCGTCTCTTCCCAGTCCACAACAAGTCCCGAAATTTGATTTGGCATATTACTTTTCCGTGCTGGCACGGGCGCGGGAGGACAAACGTCGACATGGGGCAAGCGAGGGATTTGGCTCGAGCATCCTGTACGGAAAAGTCGTTGGGTCCACGCAGACGCTTTTGGAAAGGTGGGTAGAACCATACAAGTCCTGTAACTCGTCCGTTTCAATGGGGCTGAGATCCGCTCTCGCGAGATAGAAACCTAAAGCTTGCATCCAAACTGCCCAATGGATTTGTGTGTGTCGCCACGCATCAAATTGCTGGTCGAGGTACCTATATCTGATATTTTGATTTCGTCTATCATTGTGTAACGAATCATTTCCCAGGACGAGGGCGGAACTCGTGGATATCCCAGATAGGATGCCTCATGTTCTCATTTGCTCTTGAACACTCTGATGCACGATCCGTGATATTCGTACAGTACCTGGTTGGGTTGGCGATTGTCGAGGCTGTTCGATCGCGACCCGGGTGTGAGGACCTTCCGGTCCATCTTAAATGGCCAAACGATATTTACGCACGCACTGGGGAGGGACCCGAGGGGCTCAAAAAGATTGGAGGCATCCTCGTTTCGTCGCACTTTAGCGGAGGCGCTTTCCGAATGGTCATTGGATGCGGATTGAACGTCACGAATCCCCATCCGACCGTCTCCCTCGACGATGTGATTCGGTCTCATGCGCGTCGATCGTCGAGAACGATCGCTCCCATCCGCCGCGAAGAAGTTTTAGGGCGATTCATGGTCTGCTTTGAGGACATGTACAAGGAGTTTGTTGATGCAGGACGAATCGAGTCGAGATATGCGTATGCTTTTGAACCGTTTCTGGAACGGTATTATTCTGCCTGGCTGCACAGCAACCAGCTCGTTACACTCGGATCGCTTGGGCATGCTCTTGGACGGATTACAGGTATTGATAAGAGTGGATTGTTGAGAGCTGTTGTGATAGAGGGTGAGGATGGAGTGACTGTGGGGCAAGAATGCTTGCTACAACCTGATGGCAACAGTTTTGACATGATGCGGGGGTTGATTACCCGCAAGCTTTGACTAGTTGGCTAAAAGCAAGAAACGCGTGGGCATGTACAAAAACCATGTATCGAATTTTATATATATATATTCTCTGTCGCATTTTTGAATTGTATTTCTGTAGAATATATACACACACAAAACAGGTTGTTGGACCAGCCCTTGTTAGACCCCTTCTTATTTCTCTTGGGTCTGGAAGAAATTGACAGCTTGCAATGTCATTCCTTTGCGCTTGGCCCATTGATGCGCACTCCAACCCGTCCTCTTTCCCTCAAAGACGCTCAACTCCATCCTGTCTTTTTGACGGTACAACAAAAAGACGTATCGGTGCAGCCCAGTGCCGGTCTCGGGCTGTGGCTCCATAAACTCTGTCAGGTCCTCCCCTTTATCAAGGTTGCAGCCGGGAATGTTGGCGACTACCCAGTGGCGAATTTCACCTTGCGTCGGCTTTTCACGCGTTGGCGCATCAGGATCGACCATGATGAGGGTATAAAAGGCGTTTTCGTCTGCTGGCCACGACGCTGCGGGGGCCGAGAGACAGGCAGCAGAGGAAAGCTCTTTTCCCAGTGTGGCCTTCTTTCCAGAAGGGAATTTGACGTTGAGCTCATAGGCGGGCTTGAAGTTGAGGGAATCTGGAATGACGTCTGGGATGACACCGTTTGATGTGAGAGCTTTTTGGAGCTTTGCGAGCGCTGCTTGGGCTTTTGCTTGGGCCTTTTCTGCGAGCATGGTGCGGGCTTTTGTGTTTTTCTTTAGCCTTTCAAAAAAGACGGAGGAGGACACTGGGGACTAAACCAAAAGAGTAACAAATGGGAACAATGGAGACCGAATGGAGTGGACGCGAAACGAGAGCTACTGTACTATTGTGTATGTTTAAAGTTGGGATTTGGGGGGGGGGGGGGGAAACCGTTTTTTTTTTTTTTTGGGGGGGGGGGGGGGGGGGGGGGGGGAAACATCAAAGAGCCCTTTTTATAACCCTTTGGGCCTTTGCCGCCACAGAAAACCCAGCGTGATCGGCTCCCCCCTAAACCAACAAAAACGCCCACTCAAAAGGGTTAAACTAAGGCGTCACCTGGCCCTGTGCTTTGCTCAACACCTCCCTCCACATCGTTCTGCCCCCGCCAAACTCCCCTCCTTCAAACCCCAAGCAAAAAGCCCTTCCTTTTGGTTCGCCCCAATACCACAACTTGAAGCAAACTTGGACACGAGTGGCAGATGACCCTCAGCGCCCTTCATTGCAAGTCATTTGATGACACATCAAACTTGACTGTGCCACTGACGCGTTATCCTTTTTATGAGACATGTCCGACATGTGACCTCTGACACACACGAGTTGAAATGTGTGTCAATATGGGTTTGTGTTTTGAACGCAGATTGCTTTCGAGATGGGCAAGCGGTGGACGTTGGCATTAGAACAGCTTTTCTTGCATGTCTTTATGGCCTTGTGTAGGTCCTTTTGTTGGCCATTATCTCTCTCTAGTGCGGTGAGTTTGCTTTACTGATTAGGGACAAGGGCCGGCAAGGGGGGGGCGAGTGTCGCGTTGTGTGTGTTGTTTCTTGCCACATTTGGTGTTGCTCACACACGCCTCGTTCAAACTGGCCCTTTGCTTGTGTGTCCGTCTGTGTGTCCGTGTGTGTGCCTAGTTCAAGGTTTTGTTGACCAACGGACTACACGGCCATGCCCCCCAATTCTATTCTTTTGGGAAGCGGACAGCAACAATCCCCAAAACACATCAACCCAGCTGTAAAACACCACAAAAACCAATCGTTGGCGATATGGCCAAAACCATCTATATATTGCTCATGTACACTCACGCGGATGCAATCATGACACAACCCGTTTCAAAAAACACCAAGTGCAGCTGAGCCTCTTGTTGGTGTGCGTTACGCGCGCGCGAGGCTGATGGCATATCACGTGATACATTAAGTAATCGACATGACATCATGATCTCATTACGCAATTGGAAGAACGAGATCGAGTATAAAAAAGGCCCCGTTGGGGGGATCGTAGGATTTCTTCCTGTAGATTTCATACCACAACGCACACACAAACAAACAAACAAAAAGGACTTTCATCATGTCCTCTGTCCGTACCGTTTCCCGCTTCCTCCGTCTCCGTCCCGTTCTCCGCGCACCCCAACCGCGTCTCGCCATCCAACAACGATGCTATGCATCAGGGGCCAAAGCTGCCAAACCCGGTGCATCAAGCAAGCTACTGTGGACAGGGATTGCAGCCGCTGTCCTCGGTGGAGGGTACTACTACATACAGCAAACCCCCGGAAAAAGAAAGCTTGATCAAGCTGTCGATGTATGTCGTTCATAGTAGTTTTACAAGTATGAAAAGAATTTGCTCATGTTTTCATTATACTTTAGAGCGTAAAATCCGGTGACGTCCGCCAAGCAGCTGCACAGGCCACACAAGCCGTCTCCGACTCATACCCCGAACTCACCAAAACCCTTTCCGCCCTCCTTGGCAAGGAATTCGGTGATGCGGTAACAAAAGCCCTCGACGCAGCCAACAAGGCGCGTGACGCAGCGTCCAAGGGTCTGGACACGGAAACGGGCCGCAAGCTCCAAGAACGCGCCAAAGAGGTTGAAGAAGGTGCACGGGCCGTGTTGCGGGATGCCATGGAGCTTCGCAAGCAGGCTGTCAAAGAACTCGGTCCCGCTGCTAAAAAGCACTATGAGGCTGTCAAGGACTCTATATCAGCTTCAAAGGGATCGAGCTGGGATACGGTCGAGACGGGTCTAAAGGCCTTGAGGAGGGAGGGATCGGAAATGGTGGAGGAAGCCAAGCAATCAAATGTCGGGGAGGAATTGAAAAAGAGAATCAAGGATTTGGTGGCCAAGGCGGATGACCTGCGAAAACAGGCTGAAGCGTATTTGCATGACAAGCGTAAATAATAATTGTTTGTTGCTTTTTGTAACCATTTGCTCTTTTTGCTTAAAAACTGGCTTTCCGATCGGAATCAACCGATTATCTAATCAAATGCTCATCCTGTCGTGGACCATTACTTTTTTACCTTTTAAAAATGTCCAAAGAGGCTCTCGACACCGTTTTAGCTCTCTCGGAATCGTTTAAATCGCCATATCGGCTGTCGAATCCTCTGCTGCGCACTATCCTCTCCAAACACCCGCACCTCACCGCCGAGGCACAAACTCACCCCACCAGTGCACGCATCCTCGTGCACCCGTCGCTCCCAGCATTCTTGACCGCTTTCCTGCAAGTCAAGAAACACCATGGCACACGTACAGAACAGAGCGTGTACAGCGACATTACCACATGGCAGGATCTCGTCAAAAGGCTTTTAACATGTCGTCCCCTATGTTTTTATGGAGCCTCTGATGAGACTCTTTTGCGGGACATGACCTCCCCAAGGGGTTCAGAATGGATCAGAGTCGGCACAGAGTCGCAAGGTCTCATACACATGAAGGACTATTTAACGTACGAGGAGATGGGCGTAGCGGCATTGCTCGGCATATCTGCCCCCGTGTTCTTTGTCAATACAGGAGGGAGATACAATCGGGGAAAGTGGAGTGAAGAGGGGACATTTGAATCAAATGGAATCTATACAGCCTTGGTAGGAGCCCGATATGAAGTCCCAGGGAAAATGGAATGGCGGCATACCTTGGCTTACCAGGGCCAAGAACCGCTCATACACCCGTGGACGATGCTCTATGATGTCCATCCTTTGCAAGAGGACCTTGCCTGTCTTGATCCTACCCTTTACGCACCGATTTCGGAATCAGTCGCTCTGCACATTCCTTCTTATATTCGTCGGATCAGGATTCCATTGGACAACCTATTGCTTGACGCCAACGACAGAGCTAGAGCTCGAAACAAGCGTGCATATGTCCATGTTGTGGGACTGGGATTGGGGGTGTGGCAGATCTGTCAGTCACAGCCTCGATGGTTTGTTCAGGCCGCTGCCGAAGCAATAGAAGCGTATCGGTTACCTCATGTAGGTGTGCTGAACTTTAGCTGGTTCCCCGAAAATATAATTGAATGCGGTGGGGTCAAGAGCGGACAACAGTTTAGGACAGACAAGGGGAACGATATCCGCATCGAATTCTCAAAACGAGATCCTGCACAGAAATTAGAAACTAGAGACCAAGACATGCTGTTGGTGGCTTCGTTTGCATGGGATGCCAACAGTTATGTTGGGAATGAGTATTGGATGGGTATGCTGACTGCAAGCGGGGATCCCGCAGCGGCAGCTTGTTCGACCATCGGAGAGGTCATGAACCCAGACATCAACCCGTTTCTGCTGGACAATATTTGGGTGTCCAGCGAGTGACGCACGGACAAACACATTCGATGGTCCGGTATCTAGAATGTCAGTTGTAGTAATTCCCCCGAAATGAGATGCTGTGCGCAGGTATTGCTGGGTCTGTCGCACAAGGATGGCCCTTCCCATTTCACACTGTGCAAAGATCCACACTGATCCCACTGTCCAGAAACACACAAGTAAACAGAGAAATAGGACACGATAGATATGTATTAAACGAATAACCGTTAAAATACACCTCAGAACGCTTAGTCGAAAAGACCTGTTGAAATCCAGAGTTCGTTAATAACCCATCAATCTTGCAAACTCAACCACAAATACGAGAACCCACCGAAGCCCATGTCGTCATCAGACTCCTCCTTGGCCTCCTCCTTCTTCTCTTCCTTGGGTGCCTCGGCAGCGGCACCACCGGCAGCAGCACCACCAGCAGGAGCGGCAGCAGCAGATCCTACAGAAAATAAACGAGGTCAGAGATCAAATGCCACAATCACTTCTGTGCAGTCTGAATGCATACCCGCGGAACCAACGTTGAAGAGGAAGTCACCAACGTCCTTTCCGGCGAGGGCCTTGGCAAAGAGAGTGGCCCAGATGGGCTCAACCTCCACACCAGCGGCTTCGATCAAAGAGTTGATCTTCTCGGCCTACATTAGAGAAAAGCATGTTTAGTTGTCTGTCGCTGAAAATGAGAGATCACTCCATTGGCTATGGCTCGCCGTCTTCAGTTTCTTTTGCCCTCCCACCACAATTCCATTCCCATCATACTCTTCTCAATCATTGCGTTCACCCTTCAAACTCCCTGCTCACTCCCAATGGCCAACCCGACATGGAGCATGTGAACACCTACCGTAATTTCGACACCGTCGTCGTGGAGAATCAACGCCGCGTAAGCGCAGGCAGCCTCAGCAGTGGACAAGGACATGACGGATGGATGGATGGATGGATTGATAAAAAGAAGAGGATCTGTGTTGCAAAGCAAACGTTTAACCCGAAGGAGCAGTGCACTCGAGATCCGTGTTGGATGGGGGAAGGAAAGAGCAAAACGGATGGATGGATTGAAAGACTTTAAAATGTGATGATCACGTGGACAGGCGCGTTTTGACTTTTGGCTGATGGCAGACGACGACGACGACAAAGTAATGGAAAAAGAAGCGCACATGTTCATAGACAATCCCACACAAGGGTTTCAGCTACATAGCCATCTCTACTTTATACAACACATAAAATATCCATATCCCATATCAACGGTCTAATCTACACGTCTACAATGTTACCAACATTAAAACCCAATACAGTTTACCCAGATACGGAAAATAATAAAAGGGGGAATCGCACGAGTATCATTTTAATCGCTTGACCTCGTCCCGCTTCTCTTCAAGGTAATCGTGTGCCTATAAACGTTCAAATATCAAAATCAGTCCTTGCGAATACATGATCATTTTGGGGAGCATTTCAGTACCCACCTTTCTCAAGGCATTGTCGTACTTGTTTGGAAAGTGATGATACAAAAAGTTGTTCTTGAACTGAATATTACAGAACAACTCTTTCTGACTCCGTTCCACAAGGTAATGAGGGACAATGTCGTCGATCAACGGATTTCCTGTCACGGCATCTTCGTTGATTTCATCCTCCTTTGGCGGTCGCTTAGTGGAGGAATGGAGTACTCGAGATGTTTTGTACATATAGTAGATGGTGCCGGGAATGTAGACTTTGGGGTGCTCGTTGGATTGTTTGAGGTGGGTATGGTGGTTGGCCAGTCGAGTCATCCGTTCCTGTTTTACCATTGCGTCAGAGAGGACCATAATGAGGGGAGAGGAGAAAGGGCCTTACCTGAGTAGAGAGTTTCTTCTCATTCAGTAAGCCATGTGCAGTTTTTAGCAATTCCCGAAAATCCATGATTGCACCAAAACTGGCTCTTGGCACAATGTCATTCTCGTTGACATAGTTTTCAATGAACGGCTCAAATTCTTTGCATAGCTCCTCATTCACACATGGCGGTGTCGCAACGTTGTAGCATTTTAGCTTAAACTTGGAATTTCCAGCGATCTCCCTAAACTCTTCAAGATGACCATGGAGGAGCATGGTGAAAAGGGCCGAAACACCAGCACCAAGCGAATGGGCACTGAGATACACGGCGTTGCACTTGTATTGTCGTACCCAGCCTTTGATGCGGTCGAGGAAATTATCTTCAAGGTATTGCGCACAGCGAAGGAAACCTCTGTGAGCATAACCGTGAGAAAACGGCTCGTATTCGGCGCAAGCATCGGTGATGCACTCGTGAACGTTCTAAATAGCGAGCGAAAAAATGCGTTAGCACGACTATTACCCGAGTTAGTTTATCAAACGCGAAAACAACATACAAAAGTTCCTCGGATGACAACTACAATCGCATTCAGTTTGGGATCCCTCGCAATGAAGAATTGAGGCTTGAAAAGCTTCAGTTCAAAATCATATGCGAGCATGTCGGATCTCGCCAATCCCAAATGTTCACAAGCAGTCTTTGAATCGTTCTTTGGACGCACAAAGTCACGAGCGTAACCCTTGCCGTATCCAAAATAGTTTAGCACAAGTGAGCCGTACGCCGTCATGGCGTAATTGAGAAAGTAACAAGCTACTCGGATCTGTCGTTCATCGGTGACAATGTCATTGGTGCGCGGACTGCACAGAAAAGTCAGAATTGAAGATGGTAGTGACCAGCCAAGATTCGAGAATATACATACTTGGGATGATATTTCGCATAATACTTTTGCACAAACATCAACGCCCGCGCAAATTCCACTTTGCTAATCTTCCACCCTGTACCGAAAAAGGCAGACGCAAGTTCAGACACCTCTTTCAATCCCAAGAGTGTGTTTTCGGAAATGAGAGTAGGTCTCCTCTTCTTCTCGTTCACATTCGAGCTGGAAGACGTTCGCATGCTGATGACAGACCGGGTTTCGTCAAAGCTCTTTGATCGAGACCGAGCATATATTGACTCAGCGTCGCCATTCTGCTGCTCGTTTTGCAAGTACTCTAAAAACTCTGCCGCCTCCTGCTCGTGATCCGGATTGCCCGTCATCTCGTCGACAGGGAAAACATTCGAGTCCATGCGGTTCCGGTGACCCGGAATGGACGGAGACAAAGGTGGATTGCCACTGCTTGTACTGTAACTCCGATCCGAGCGGGTACTACGTCGCCCACCAATGAAACTGAACCCAATCGTTATTTCTCCAATCTGCTTACCGGCCAGCTTGGGACTGCGGTGCGCCTTTCGGTGATTGAGCGAGTAAGTACTGAATCATATATGTGGAATTGGTTAATAAACGATCTTGGCCTCCAGGAGACTGACACATCTGTACATACTGCTCAATATCACCCAAGACTTGTGGCAATCTGGACAATCTGATGTGGGCCCGCCCGATGTGAGATCCCAAAAATCCAGCCTCATAGACATCAACCTGCAGGAAACTTGGTGAGTATCATGCAAAGTTGGATATTTCCGCAGCTGATATGCATCCCGCCAGCGACTGTATTCCATCACTCCGTGTCCACATGTTGCACCTAGTTCGCACGTGCCCAGACACACACGAATACTCACCTTTAGGTAGTCAAAAAGTAAGGCATGATATGTCACATCAAACTTGAATTTCATCTCCCCATGTCCATTGGGATACGCTCCCGCGGAGGTTTTAAACTTGCGATGACGAAAGGAAAATTTCACGACAATGTTTGTCGCTGGCTTGTTGAGTTTGATATCTTCCAAATGCACCATCATAGTAGAGGGATGATTGTCCCATGCTAATCCGTTGGTGGCCGTCGGCATGGTCGTAGGATTGTACAATGACGCAGCTCTCGTTCGTGGAGTCACCGGAGCATGGCTCGCCCGCTTGTCCTTTGCCTGGTTTACCGATGCTACAAGGTATAATGACACCGTTTACCATCATGAATTTGAAGAAAGGCTTGCTCGTTGTCTACCGTACCAATGTACAGTTTTTCCAAATCCTGCGGGGACAAAGTCGCAAAGTCCAGGGTAGAAAAATCGATAGTAGTGCCGTTGGGTGCTGTCTGCTCTTGTTGTGGTGCCTCGTCCTCTCCCTCTGGTTCCTGTACCATTCCCTTGCCGTCTTCCACCACCTTGTCGATTGCTGCCTCTACTGCCATGATTTGCTCAAGCCTCCAAGGGAAAAAAAAACACACAGTAGGGCACGATGCCAATGCCCACGGCTTCTTTAAAGGCGGCTTCAGGCTTCAGACCGCCTTGCCGCCGCGTCGAGAAGCTCCCCAAAAAGCCAAACGACGACGACGGGCGGAAAGCGCGAAAAGTTGAATAATTTTCAAAAGTTTCATTTATTGCTTGTGGCACAGTCATAGTAGACTTGTCACGTGGATATATCTTACCCGATTCTGATTATCATTCCCTTTTATGGATTGATTGCGTGTATCACCGCTCACGTCACCTATCACGTGCCGTCATGGATGACGTTCAAAGTCTCAAAGACATTTAAAACGATGCGCTACAAAGTTGATGAACGGGGGCAAGCAACTAGTAGAATATCGCAATGAACGGTGGAAAAGCACAGATGCGCGATCCCGCCATGGCCTCTGTCGGAACGATCAGAATGAAGGAAGGAGCTGCAGAGGTGGGTGCATCTGTGCAGCAGGATCCGTTTCCATTAAATAACGCGCATTTTGCCTTTTTCCGTGCGGCCAAAAGGACAAGGCCAATGTAACGCTCAAGGATAAGGTAGTGGGTACCGTGCAGGTAAGTCAGTAGCACATGCCCAATGGCGAGTGCTGCTCCATTGACGCACAGGTCTTTGCCATTATAGAAGTACCTATCTTCGGACCCAGATACGCAAGCACGCGGCGCAGAGCGACTGGCGACGGGGACAGTGAGAACCAAGGAAGAACTGAACTCGAATCAAAAGGCGAACCTTATGTAAAAGTTTGAACAGTGTACAATTTAGCAACATAAAGATATTTCCGACAATCAACAGTTGAAAACTAGCACACCCATGCTGGTTTTACTTTCATCGTCCACGAGCCTTTGTCAGTACACAGCTTCTCCAACGGCTTTTTCTCTTCTTTTCTCGCTGTAACCTTTACCTTTCTTACGAGGGCAATCGTGATAACCGATTATGTAAGCCGGTTCCTGTCCGGAGGGTGTGAGGCGCGTTCAGCATGACCTCCAACTTTTGTCCAACAAATGGCCAACGTGAGATCGCCTTGCAGATAGAACCGGACCGCGCCTTAATTACCTATAGCAATTGTACAGAACCCTCCCATTCACGCACCGGCATTTTCTTGTAGCAATACTTTTCACCACTTTTTGGGTCACCTCACCATGGGTGACGCCACCATACATGTGGATCCTCCGGCCGGAGACGACCATGACGAGAGCGAAATGGAGGAAGGAGAACTTTATGAGCCAGTTTTCGTCGCACCCACCTCCATACCTTTTACGAGTTACCCTGGTCTATCACCTACCTCGCACCCACACAGTCCGCCAACGCCAAAGTTTAGCCCTTCTCCCACAGATCCACTGTACTTCCCCTGCACCCAGAATCATTTAAACACGGATCTCTCCAAGACATATGTAGGGACATGCCCAATTGAGGAATACGACAACCGTGAGAGAATTGGCAAGGGTACTTTTGGGTAAGCTTTCTGAAAAATGTTCCGCTCATTAAAAACCGTTTCTCTTATAATATACATTGACACAAGTGAAGTCACCATTGCGACACACAAAGAGACACAAAGAAAAGTAGCTCTGAAGAGGATTATTGTACATAAGGAGAAGGATGGGGTGAGTTGTCTCTGAAAGGATGCTTCATGGTTTGTACTGACCAATGATCACCTATTGCGCGGAATAGCTCCCAATTACGGCGGTGCGGGAGATTAATATTTTGAAAGGTCTTCGACACAAGTCTGTGATCGAGCTTCTGGGAATGGCGGTTGCTAAGGGTATGTGGATAAAGGGTTACATTGTGCCATGTAAACTTTGTCGTTTCGGCTGAGCGCACTCATTCCTTATAACAGGCAATCCAGACGAGTACGAACCAGCAACCATCTACATGATATTTCCTTATATGAACCATGACCTTGTGGGTCTACTCGAAAATCGGCATGTATCATTGGAACCAAATCAAATAAAATCCTTTACCAAGCAGCTCCTCGAAGGGGTCGCCTATCTTCATCGGGTACGTCAGCGTACAGCGAGATTGAACCAGCTGCATGAGCATTCTCTCATAAACAACTATGACTAGAACCATTTTCTTCACCGAGATTTGAAGAGCTCCAACATTCTGATCGACAACGAGGGGAACCTGAAGATCGCGGATTTTGGTCTCGCACGATCTTACAACACGGCAGATAAAACAATTGAGCTTACTCCCAATGTCATTACTTTGTGGTATCGTCCGCCGGAGCTACTTTTAGGCCACAAAACTTACACATCAGCGGTGGATATGTGGGGTGTCGGGTAAGGTTGCTCCTAGAAACTCCCACTCCTACAGTCTATCTTTGCTCACCTTCGAGTAACCCGCTCAGGTGTATATTTGCGGAAATGTGGGATAGAAAGGCCATATTCAAGGGGGAGACGGAAGTGGAGTTACTCGATAAAATACTGACAGTGTGCGGGACCCCCGATGCAAAAGCGTGGCCAGAGTTTTCAAAACTCGCTGCTTCGGCAAGCATACGACCCAAGCAGGAGAGTAGAAAAGTACTAGATATTTATAAGCCGGATCGGTAGGTTTTCTTATTGCGATCAGATTAAATCCGGTGCATGCTCGCTAACCGCGCTTTTTGCGTATTTTTCCAGCCTCGATTTCCAGACAATTGATCTATTGAATACCTTCCTAGTACTCAACCCCGCAAGGCGTCCAACAGCTGAAGCTGCACTCAAACATGAATACTTTCACGTTGAACCCGAACCAGCGAAACCCAGTACACCCGAGTAGGTTATCGGCAGCTAATTGTGTGTTCCAGTAAATGCCAGTACTAAACATTCACGATTTTCAGCTTTCCAGGGTGGCCCGAGTCCCACGAATTAGGCATACGCGCCCAAATCGACCAAGAACTCAGACAGCACAATACAGCACAGACTCAACCATCCCGACCATCAGCACACCACGATGCGCTCATCGTGGACGGTCAACCCGTGAGACGCCCGCGTCTTCACGACGATGCTGAAACACGACAATATAATCGGCATCGTGACGATAAACGACCGGGGAGACGACATGATCACCGGCGCTTTGCACGTGGGCGGGGACGACCGGGGAACGAGCGGGGACGGGGTGGACGTGGAAAGTCGGCTCATGATGCATCTGGCGAGCCAACCGGGGAGGGCTCAGTCATAATGAGAATGAAACATCCGCTGCCACCCAAACCCATACTCAGAGTACCGTTTTCGGAATGAGGGTTCGGTGGACGATGCGAAGGAAATAGACCCTGGACTGTACATATTTGTTGCATTGCTGATGCGTTGAAGATAGCGGATTTGGATCTGGTTGCGGAACTGGGGATTGTGTCCCCGAGGTCACGAACTTGTGCATGAACCTGTATGTCCGTCGATTCCAAGGACAATGGAGAAACGTCTTTCTCAGCCAATTCAGCTCGACGATGCACGTGGGCTATGCCATCCTTGTTCATGGACTCCGTTGAGCAACATAATGATGATACCATTCTTGTCAACTTGGGCGGCACATCAAAAATGGGTGAAATCGACACATGGAAATGGACATGCTGTCCCAACCTTTTGATTCGATGAGGCGAAAGAGGTTTCTCTCCTGACCACCCGCAACATGATACGACGATGGATTGATATCCAAGGGTATTGATACATCTTTCTGTATGCACATAGATATTGTATTTTATAATACATAGTAATTTATGTTTTGTGATTTGAACACATACTGTTGTCAGTTGACTGGAGTTATTACTTTTCTGTACTGCCTAACGGATGGTATCCAAGTATCGGCTTTGCAGACAACGTCAGGAGGTATGGAATAACGGACGACGAGGAACATTTTCCTGCAGACAGTTGGTGGCGGATAACGTAATACGATCGGCGCGACTCACGTGCACAAGCGACTGCCTGACCCAAAGATCTCTCCGTCTTGAACTAATTCCAAAGATGACCCAACAAACGCTTAGCGCCGATTTTGACAAGTCGCAGGCAGATGACTGGTGGGCTCGATTAGTCCCAGTGAATGCTTCTGAAGGTTGTTCCCGGTCGTCATCATCATGTGACAGCACGGGAGCCTTACCTGATATTTGCTCTGCCTAATTAAAAAGAGACACCGCTACTTCTGACGGCTCCAAAGGAAGAGTACATTATCGGTCGCTCTTCCAATGAGTGCAATTTTGTTCTAGGTGGAGATTTGGTGTCCAATCAGGTGAGCTTCCTATTTCTCGGAAGGTCTAACGTTGCATTGACCTTGACGGGCTAAACGTTCTTGGCTACGAGCAGCATTGTAGCATATTAAAGGTAATGCTCTAATGTGCTTCTATATAATTCATATATTTTGTAGCCAATAAGTGGGTATTGATGTTAGGTGTCGGACGGGGAGGATGCCTTTATGGTGTTGATGGAGGACTTGTCAAGCAATGGGACAGTACGTGTCTTTCCCATCCTGGCTGGGTTCAATATGTGTATAGATAGGCTCATACTCTATTTCAATAAAAGTTTATCAACGGGATCAAACTAGGGAAAGGTTTTTTTTTGGGCTTCTTTGCTCATATGTCGTTTATTCTGTTCATTGAACGAAATTGCGGATGGAAGGGAACAAACGCATGCTTGTATCCGGGGATGAGATTGGCATCACGCCAACGGGCAGGACGTTCGAGCATCGTGAGTGTTTGGAATTGCTTGGAATCTCAAAAGAAGAGTACAATGACCGATATTCAGACTTTATCTTCCAAATGACGAGTTCCCGCAACACCGAAGACGTGCATTATGAAGTGAGATTGGAATCATTTCATCTTGCTTGCTCTTGACGGTGATACCCAATCGGATGTCGCAGGTTGAATCTCCATCAGATAGAGTGTATATTTTGCAACGGGAACTGGGAAGGTATATTCGTATGTCGGAGGCGCCATGATCTGGCAAGCTAAACAAGATTGGCGCCCCGTAGAGGAAACTTTAGCGTTGTTCGGCTGGCCGTCAACAAAACAACTGGTGAAAAATATGCCATCAAAATCATCGGTGGGTTGTCCAAAGCGTGTCGTGGCCTTCACTGTGTCTCATATAAACATAGACAAAAGACGGATCGTGTTTAATGTACAAGCTGAAGAAGCTTTGAAGAGAGAGGTATTGCTTCGCCCTCTTATTTTTCATTGTAATTATATCAACTTACAAAAGGATCTAGGCCAAAGTACTAAAGTCAATTGATCACGTATGTTACTCGTGCTCTTCTTTGTCGCCATTGAAAATCTGAGTGTCCCCCACAGCCCTATATTGTTCGGCTACACGAAGCATTTCAACTCGGCCACCTTTCATACCTCGTCATGGATTTCGTTAGCGGCGGTGACTTATCAAATTATGTATCGGGGCGCGATGTGCTCCGAGAAGAGGAAGTTCGACGGCTTTTTCGACAAGTGGTGGGTTTTATAATTCGACTGACTAGAGTGCTTCATGTGAATTTCTTTGTATCTGTAGGTTGAGGCAGTACAGGTTTGCATGATCGTGTTGTGTATGTCAGGACCTTCAGTATAACTATTTTCACGTCTAGTACATCCATTCATTTGGCATCGTTCATCGCGGTTCGTTGCTGGCGTGCTTCTTGGATGATGCCTGAACCCAGTCAGCTAACGCGGACCAAATGCAGATCTAAAACCAGAAAACGTCCTAGTGACAGAGGACAAATCGCCCACTATAAAGCTTTCCGATTTTGGGTAAAGTTCACTCGGTTGTGCCATTACTGGATCATCTCCATCTCAATCATCGCCTGTCTCCTGTGCGTTCTGTCCTCTAGTCTTGCTAAAATGATAGGTTCCGACGAATGCCATACCATATGTGGTACATCGCATTTGCTTCTTTTCGGTCTGGTTGGCGATTATAACTAATATTTTCTAGGAACACCGGAATACCTCGCCCCTGAAGTGTTCCTATCTGGCAACTATGATTCACGGGTTGACCTCTACAGCCTAGGGGCCATTCTATACTTTATGCTGACAGGTAGGAATGTTCGGCGTCACATCTTTATACCTCCTTTTTTTGACAAAAGAATAGGCCAGTCTCCTTCTGAGGTGAATTTAGAGACAATCGGTGTGGAAGGCTCGAGCTCGAGCCTGCCAAAACCCATACCCCCCCAAGGTCTATGGTTAAATGGTAGCTCATTTAAATTAGGATTATAACGGTATTGTTCTCTTTAATCAACAGCGGCGGAGCTGATCAAAGGGCTAATGCAGCCAGCTCCTGAAAAGAGGACTTCTTTGGAGGCTCTAATACGACATCCCTGGATGCTAACTGCACCCCGGACACCAGCCACACCTCACGGTTAGATTTCTTTCGCCTTGCTTTCTTGCGTCTAGTCCTTTTCAATCTATTTATGCATTTATTTAGCTTTTCGGAGACCCGAAGATCGTCCAGTATGGGCTACGTTATCCTCGCAAGAAGGTCCTTCACGCGTCATCAAGATGTTCCGCGATTCCATTTCGTTTGGGCGGAGAGAAGGTATATGTCTCATTGATCATGTATAGAGAGTCCCTTCGGTAAGATATCTTCTTAAAAGACAATGATATCGTTCTTGGGGATCCAAGAGTGTCTGGTAAGCGCTAAAAGAGATATTTTGCCATAATACTTGCTGCAATCTCAAATGCTCACATGCGAATATGTCAATCAAGGAACCCATTGTAAAATTGCTCGCGAGAGAGGACACGTTCTTCTGCATGACACAAGTGCAAACGGCGTGCGTGTGAATGGGATTCTGGTCGGGAAGGGAAATAGTACCGAGTTGGGGCAAGGGTAAGAATATGGCATGGCCTTGTGTGTTAAGTGGTACACTCTGATGGCGTCTTTTTTTCTTGTTTATGTAGAGATGTTTTGACATTGGTGCCAGAAACACTTAATCAACCTGGTATGAATACGGCTTATTTTCGTCATTGATCACTCGGAGGCTTATCGCACATCACTCTTTCAAATAGCCATGATCTTCACCTACACAGAAATGTTACCCCCATCCGCTAAGCGTAGTCTTTCTCCTCTTGAAACTGATGAACAGACGAGAAAACAGGCAAGTCTAATCAAACTGCTGAGGCCTAGTCATGCCGATGAGGAGTATGTTAACGTGTCATTTCAACAGCAACGCATATCCTCATCGCTTGCACTCCAATCTATCAACATTCCTACTCTTCCAGCCATCATCCCCATTAAACCTCATATGCTTATCGGCCGACGCCCAGACTGCGACATCCTTTTAAATCTCGCTGAAGTCAGTTCTGTCCATTGTCGGCTGACAACGAGCCATGGGGTCACAACCCTAGAAGATTCTAGTAGTAATGGGACATGGGTAAATGGAACGAAAGTCGGAAAGGGGAATACAGCGGTGTTGAAAGACGGCGATGAGTTTTTGATCATGAATCCAAAAGCCGCAGGTTTGAACGTGCTTGATGCTATCGTTATCAAAGGTCATCTAGCATGACACTTTCCTATGTTTTCAAGATACCAAGATTGGTTTTCGATGCGTAATTAAATAATTCCTATCCCTTGTACGTGTTTATTTACAACAAGTCATATACTGCCGTTCGTTTATGTCTATCTTTTCGGCCTCCTCCTACTCTTGCCGAGTCTGCGGTCGCGATGGGTTGACGGTTGCTTATCGAACTGAACTTGGTTCTCTACAGAAGTGTGGACAGGGTGCCTGCACCGCCACTTTTTCCGTCCTCCTATGTAGTTATCCATTACCGGTTCCAAAATGTTTGAGAGCGTGTGATAAATGTACTCGACAATGCTATGATGAGACATGAGCTCTGGTTCGGAAAGTGGGAGGTGGGGAGAAGGTGGGATCAAGGACGTGGGTTTCTCAATGGACTGCGGGATGCGTGATGTCACAAAACGATGATCTTGGCGTCCACCGCTGTTGCTCTCTGTTGGAATATGATTTTCAGCCCGAAAACCCGCCTCGAATCATGCATGAGAAATCATACCAGAACGCAGTCTCATCTCTTTCTTTGGGACTCCTGTTTCCTTCCTCCAGACATCCTTTACCAAACCCATTACATTCGCGTTTCCAGCGGGTCCCAAAGGAACCGGCCGATGTTGAGAGTAAATAATCGCTTCGGCCATTCGAGCGTCCATCACACCAGCTTTCTTCCATGTATATACTCGCTTTACGGGAATCCTTTCTCCATCTTCTTCTGTTGAGCTGTGAAGGCGTCGCTTGGAGATCACGGGCTGCAAATGGCAAAATCGTCCGGTAAGCAACACAAAAGACTTGGATCGTCGCGACAGCATCGTTAGGATGTATGCTCTCTAATGTTCGAGGGAAACTGATGTTGAAGGGTTGCTACATATCTAGGTGCACCAGCATGATAACATGTGGCGCTTTACACCTCTTTGAAAAGGGAAGACAAACGATCTGAACAGCAAGTGGGCGGTCTTTTGATTGGGTAAGCACTTTGGCGGAACGCGATTTTGACAGCTGCAACTGGGGAGGTCAGCGGTGGATTCCTGCTTTCCTAGGGGGAGCTCTTCAAACATGCATGCGGATGTTCGGAAAACTATTCCTTGTGACATGTAGAGGGAAATGTATATTGTCTTGCCCGAACAGAGACAACAATATTCACAATACGTTTGGTTGCGGACCACTATTTCCAAAATGCAAGACTCCAGTTGGGAGTTTGATAGCAAGATCGTCTGAATTAACAAATGCACAGATCACCTCGCCAGAGTCGAGTACGCCATGAGAAGCCAAAGTATACTTCTCATTCTCGAGTGTGTGGTTCATTTGCAAAAGTATACCACCTCCCCCATGTCACCTGACCTGAGATCGTTATAAACTTGCACGGAGAGATCTACAAGATTTTCTGAAATGGACATCACCGCAGATCTGAGAGGGAGGCTTAGAGAACAATCGCTTCGCTTCTGGTTAGGCGTTGCAGACCGCGTGCCAGAAGCGTCTTTGCATCTATATGATAGGTATAGCGGTTGTCGTTGAATGACGTGAAACATGCACCGACATTGACCCTGGATATAGGAATGTGGTGACGGGTAAATTGCGGGGAACAGATTCCACAGCGGAGCGGTTCAATATTAGGGATTTGAAAACTCCTGTTGGTATCTACCCGGAAGCTCAAGTACGGTCAGGCGATGTGCGATATCTTACTATGGAGCTGTAGAATAGGCTGTAACTGGAAAATCAGCGGACAGGTTGGTCCAGCCATTCCCGTGAAGTGAATACATTATACTACATGAAAATGAAGACCGGCTGCCAACGCAAGCCGAAAGACTGAAGCTCCCATCCAAAGGCCATGTATCCGCCCTTTTATCACCCTACGGTTTCCCTCCCTTCTTTCGCGCCCCTCCCTCAAATCCTGGTCTTGGCTTTTTGCCCTTATCCTTTTTCCCTTTCGAGCCTTTGGGTGCATTTTTGACTTCCTGTCTCGCCTTCAGGTTCTCCTCTCGCTTTTTCTGTCGCTCCTCCTGTTCTTTCTTCACCTGCGCTTGTCTGTTGCTCCAAGTGGCAGCACTCTTCTCCTTTACTTTTTCCTTCCGTTTCACAGTCTTCTTCAGGAGCTTCAAGTCGTCTTTGACCTTTTCTCCTTCTGCCTGTTTTAGCAGCTTGTTCCATACCGCAGCTTCTTCGATTGTCTCTGCCTTCTCCTTATCCACTTGCTTCAGCTTTTCCAGCTTTTGTTTCTTTGCTTCAGCCTGTGATAAACGGCAGTCAATTTCCATGACTACTTGGATACTTATATCGGTATTTATAAATCTGACCTGCTTTAACTGTCCCGTAAGATCAGTTGGACCTTTCCGCTTTTTCGCCACCTCAGCCGTACCAAAGTCAATCTTGCCAAATGTGACGTCCTCCTTAATGGCTTTAGAGCCACCGTTCGCCTTGGTGTCCACCTTTGATGGTCCATCGATAGCCATTCCCTGGGGAACGCATATTTGAGACCAGTAATTAAAGTAAACCAATCACTGTGACATACCTTTGTATCCTCCAACTTCCTTCTCTTATCCTTTTTCTGTTTGATTCCCTCCTTACGCTCCCGCTTTCGCTTTGCCCGTTTCTCTAAAATCTCTTGTCTGCTCTTTGGTGCTTCACCATCTACTGTCCCCGTAGGCGCTTTACGTTTGGTACGAAGCTCTTGAATACGGCTTTTCAGCTTCTCCTGTAGTTCCACAATCGACCCTGTTGGAAGGGGAGCTAATCCTGATATCCATGCAGAGATATGTTACTGGCGCTGGGTATGAGCCACCTTCACAGCATGACAAAACCAACCTTCCATATGATCCACATCGTCAGCTGATGCCGGCTCTCCACTCTCCACTTGTGCCGACTCGCTCGTCGTTAGGGTCTGGGTCTGAATGTCCAATACAGACTTGACATTCTCAGGGTCCAACTACCATCGAGGCATGAAGCATTACATGTTGTGCGCTAGCATGTCAGCTAATCCAGAGGAGTATTACCTTTGCCTTCTTGGCCTTCTTCGTCGCTTCTTTCACCACCTGTTTTGGAGCTTTGTTCTTTTTGTTGTGCATGTACTTTCCGGTCTGCAACCAAATGACAATCAGCCACACTTTCTACCCAGTATTGTACTCTCTCTGTAGCACCTACAAGCGCTTCGTCGTCTCGGGCCAGATAATATTTAGCAGGAATGAGCTCAACGAGGGAATCAAAGCATTTTCGGTGTTCCGCAAGTCGCTCCTGTACGCAGACTGTCAGAATGCACAACAAGGTCTATCACCACCTGCTCAACCCTCCTCCCCATACCTGAAGGCCCTTCAACGAGTATATCGCTGTTTCTACAGCCATTGTTTGGGCGATTGAATTCAAAGGAATCTCAACAAGTCCGCCAAAGTGCGAAATAATTCTTTTTGACGTCGGTCCCAAAGAGGGGTTTCATTTAACCAAATACGGATAAATGGCAACTGGCCAAGCAATGCAACACTAGATCCTCTGCGACACCGTTGATGGGAGCTCCTTCAGCTACCATTGATGAACCCATTTGACAGCTGGACGACCTCTCTACCTTTGAACTGTGAGTAGACCCGAGAATAATGTTCTTTCGGAGAGCACTTGTGCGAGCGCTACGTGACTCGTCGTTGCGGAACTCGTCGTTGGCGCCCCCAACCTGTCAAGTACGGCAAGTCATGCGATGGCGGTCGAATACCAGTGTCACCGCGGCGGAGGAGATAAAGAAGCCGCGTAAGAAAACGAGCAAAGTCAGCAAAGCCAAACATGCGGGAATGAAATCGGTCATTTTGCCTCCATTGCCATTGGAGCCCATTCCCGTTCTGGTCGATGCAGGAGACGGAACTGGGACCGAAACTCCAATTCCTTCTACCGCTCTTATGGCGGAAATTCAGGAGATTCAAGATCGATATCCCGATCACATATTGCTGGTCCAAGTGGGAGGGTTTTTTGAGATCTATGACCACCAAGGATATCTGGAAGAAATTGCAGATCTCCTGCACTTAAAAATTGCCAGACCGAAGAACCAGACAAAAAATCAGCTGAGGTTTGCAGGATTTCCACTGGCGAGATACAAGGACTATGTGGAGCAGCTAGTAAAGCACGGAAAGACGGTTGCATTGGTCGAACAAGTGGGCAGTGACCTGACGAATAAAACCAAAACAAAAGTGCGCAACGTCACTCGCATCATAACCCCTGGTACCTTAATAGATGAGGATTGGGTAGAAAGTCGGGAGAACAACTTTCTCTTGTCTGTGACAGCATTACCTAATTCTGATAAATCAAGCGACTTTGGGCTCGCCTGGCTTGATGTTTCCACGGGCGATTTCCTGGTGTGCGAGAGCTCCCTGGAAACATTCGAAGAGCATCTTTCCCGTATCCAGCCAAAAGAGATATTGTGCGACCGTAGATTACAAGAGACTCATCCCACTCTCATCCAGTCCCTGCGTAACCGGGCAGGTGAATTCCACCTCAGTATGAAGGATACGGAGAAGAAAGCTGAGGCATTGCTGGGCGGCCTGCTCATACAGGAGGATGCTTCTAGGGCGCTTCTCACTGATATGAGGAAGCTGCTGGCTGACTTTTCGCCGCTTCAGGTGCAAGCGGCGGGTACACTTCTTGGATATGTTGCAGAAAATTTCTGTCACGTACCTTCCTTTCCAGCACCTGCAGAGTTTGTACCGGAGGAGGTGATGAGAATTGATCCTGTAACGCAGCAGGCGCTTGAAATTACGCGAACCTTCCGGGACAGGGCACGAAAAGGAAGTCTATTGCACGAGATTGATCGTACCAAAACGGCTGCTGGATCTCGCATGTTAGCTACCCGTTTAAGTAAGGATTAGAACGTGTCATTTACTACACGATATACTGGTGTGCTAAGGAGACATCTTCCATACACACAGAGGCCCCGTCCATATCCATTGACGAAATTAATCGACGACTGGACCTTGTCGAAGTCTTCTTCAGCGATACTCACTTGCTGGCAGACATACGAGAGCTGCTCTCGAACTGTAAAGACGTGGAAAGAGCATTGCAGCGCATTCACCTGGCAAAAGCCACTCCCGGCGATTACATCAATATCATTGCAACCCTCCGGATGGCCGATCAAATCTTCCGTCTCTTGGAGAGAAAACAAAATCAGCTGCAAGGTGCTGCATCTGCTGGTATAATGAAGTCACTTGAAGCGCTTGCGGAAAAGCTTGGGAGCTGCAGATCGCTGCTGAATGCCTGCGATGAGATATTTGACGAAAAGTTGCAGGATTTGCATAAGATCACCGATTTAGACGCGATTAAAGAGGGAATATCCGCAGAGCTTGATGAAAAGCGGCGTGCTCACCAGGTCCTTAAGCAACAAGAGGAGGCTTACCGGGTAAAGCTGGCACGGAAATATGGTAATAATCAAATGTACGATTCCATTAACTTGGCTAACGCGGTCACAGACCTAGAGAAAAAGTTTAAAGTTAGCGCACTTGCGGACCCCAAACTCGGCCCCATACTCGCTATTCAGGATGTGAGGGGCCCTTCTCGTCTTGGGGTGAAAGCCCGTATCGGAAAGGACCCTCATGCAGAACTTTTGGAGCGAGCAAATACTTCAGTTGGCTTGCGATTTTCACATACGGTGCGTATCTACCAAAGTCTCACTCAGCGCTGAACAATATTTGACTGACGAATCCCTAGCACTGGTCAGCACTTTATCGATCATTGAACGAGTCTGCCAATGCGCTCCTTGAGATCCAAAAGGACGTCTTTGAGCGTGCCTGTGGAAAGGTAAGTTGCTGACCCTATTTAATTAGAATTGGACCATTTACACGCCTCTATAGATCAAGGAACATACTCTGCCGTTCATTGAAACCTGCAGAACAATCGCTGAAGTGGATGTAGCTTCTGCCACAGCCGCCCATGCTCAAGAGTGTGGATACACAAGACCAGTAGTCACCAAAGAGTGAGTGTTCCGGTCTACTTGGATGAAATATCGCCACACAATATCTGATCTGAGTATGATCTTAGACTTGTGCATGATGTGAGAGGTGATGCGAGATGGATTCAAAATGTTATTGCAGAAGCTCAAATAGACGCACCATTACAGGTGGTAGACACCCGGTAGTGGAACGAGCTCAGACGTACCGAGAGTCAATGGTAAGGATAAGATGAAACTCCGGTAGTTGAGCTAAATAATTGACACAGTTTTGATCACAGTATGTAAAGAATGATTTCCACATTGGCGGCGATCAACGCCTATGGCTTCTCACTGGGGTAATTCTCATCTCTAAATGTGACCATGTCCGCTTAGGGTCCTAACATATTTTTGCATTCCGATCAGCCAAATATGGGTGGGAAGAGCACGTTCCTAAGGCAAAGGTGCGTAAGCAGCTGAAGAGATTACGTGGATCAGTTGGGGTCTGTGTGTTAAACTCTTGGCTGTGTCATAACAGCGCTCTACTATCCATCCTGGCGCAAACCAGTTATTACGTGCCAGCGTCGTCTGCCCGTCTTGGGATTGTCGATAAAGTTTTCTCAAGAGTTGGTGCCTCTGACGACCTTGCGGCTCATCAGTCAACTTTCATGGTAGGAGGTTACGCTCCATTGGGCACTATAAAGTACGGGTAGATGACCGTATTTTCGCTTTAGGTCGAGATGCGAGAAACAGCGACCATTCTCAAAAATGCAACAGAGAAAAGCTTTGTAAGTCAGCCAATTGGCGTATACTGTTGCCGTGACAGTGTAGGTAGAGTTAAACATGCTGGATTCCTTTTTGTACTAGGTGATTATGGATGAAATTGGCCGTGGAACATCTACGAACGATGGACTTGCTCTCGCGCACGCCACACTTGTTTATCTGCATCAACACTCAAAGTGCCGAGGAGTATTCGCCACTCACTATCATGAACTGGCGGCACGGGTACAGGATGACCAAAGCCAGTCCCTTGATGCGGTTAAGTGCTATCAGACCGCGGTCTTAGCAGATGATGTACGGCACCTGCATCTGAGTGTCGAGAAGAAACATTGCACTAACAGGTCCTGATCACCTTTAGAAGGGGCACCTCATTTACACATACCAGCTCCAACCTGGTGTCATGACTCAAAGTCACGGCATCGATTGTGCCCGTGCAGCAGGTGAGATACAGTGGAGTGCTTATTCTTCCCTTTAAAACTTCACCAATGTATTAACGGCATTGGTCACTTGCAGGTCTGCCAGAACAAGTGATAGCATCGGCCACGGCTTTCTATCAACAGCTTGAAAACGAGCAAGGCATAAAAGACCGATTGTGGAGAGACTGGCAGAATATGCAATCTTCAATGGGCACCGAAAAAGCTGACGCCGCTTTCCAAGCAACAATGAGCTGATTGCGCTGGGCTGATACGAAGCTATCTTCTCTCATGGTCGACCATGATGACCATGTTACAATAAACTGTTTTATACCTATTTTACCTCAGGCTTGTATATATGTAGCTGGCATCTTGCTTAGTTAGGATTCGCAGGGTAGATTTTACTAAGAAAGATTCTCAATATATGAATAGTTGTCGCTCTGTTTCTTTCCAGGCACTTCCTCTGTTCTATATTTTATCGCAACGCAACTCTAACTATCTAGACAGGCAAATGCTGGTATGGTCAAATGGCAGTCACGGAAACGAGGACCGGGTCAAGCGAAAGATTGCATTGCGAAATCGACGAGGATGAAAATCCGGGCAAGGATATATTTCTATGCGCCCACTGTACATTTTGGTGATATGGCCTGTCCCGTCATGAAGGGCGGTAGCACATCGCCAATCCATCACTTTATGGCCCAACTCGAATTGACGTGACTATTTTAAACCATGATTATTAGAATGATGAGAATGATTAAAACCACAACAAGTATCAGTATTGTCCACTGCTGTTTCGTATCTAGACATAACCGGTGGTTAAAACACAGGATATGATAGCCCAGAGCACGGAAACGTATCGGGCATACCCGCGTTAGCTTTGATGAATTCTTGCATCCGTCGCATGCCTAATTGCAGTTTGCCTGCAGTTGTATCTACACCCGATTCAAGATCTACCAAAAGCCTAATAATGGCATGCCACTCAGTTCTGGTCGATGGGAAAGAAAATCTACGAGGTTAAGTAGCCTTACCCTGTTTGATCATCCAGCTCGCGCCCCATTACCGACGCAATTTCCTTTAAATTGCCTACTGTGTCCAATACTCCCTCCAACTGTTCGTCTTGATGTTGCATGAGCACCTGCTGCTGCTGCGATTCGCGCTCAACAAACCGTTGATTTGAGAGTTGGTAATCTTCTTGAGTGCGTCCATAAGGGGCGGCAGTTTTGACGGATTTTTTAGTCTGCAAGAGCGCCTGCAAGAGTAGATCAAATTTTTAGTTTCTGCACGGTCATTCTACGACTACAAGATACTCGGGTGCGCAGATACATACCTCTCGTGCCTCCTTGTCGATTTTCTTTGCTGCTGAGGGATTAACAACCGCCGAACGCATGTCCTATCGCAAAATGATACAAAACGTTAGTATATACACTATTTGCGAGTCCATGGCCACAGGTGTCGTCCAAAGTGTACCTCCGCCCGCCCACCTGTATGGTCTTCCGCGTCCTCGCAATAAAGTCCTTTCGTTCCCCAATTTCTCGAATGTCTAATCTGAACTTTGCTGGGTTGGCTTCCACAATGTCTATTGTCTCCTGAAGAGCTTTTAGGTCCTCGTCAATGTCCAGCAGCGCTTCCCTCAATGCTTCCGACTCCCTTCGAAAACTCTCCGCGGATGCTGAGGTGTCAGGTGCGTTGAGTAGTTCATTCCAGTGCTTGTACAGTTTTGTGGTATTCTCGACATTAATCTCAACCTCACTGGGATAATAAAATATGGGTTATGAGGAGGTATAACCTTTGGGAGCATTTTGTCCAAAGCGAAAACGTACTCTTTGAGGGCAAAGTACGGGTCTTCCGCCATTCTCCGACTCTAGCGCACAGTTGTGTAGGTTGGTATTAATTCGCAAGTGCTACCGTCAAGTCCAGCGTATATGTTACAAGCCCAGGAAGAGCACTGAGGGACGAATATGAACTGAAAGATGCTATTTGTTGGAGGAAGAAATGTAAGAGTGCAAACGGGATATTTCTGAGCGACCAGCACCGAGACGCGCCATCGTAATCGTGGCGAACCCCCAAGGAAGCCTCTCGTTGGGCACTCGCAACAAATGGCTTTTGGATAAATCGGTTTTGGGAGGACACCGACACTAAAGGCAGCGCTCATCTTCTGCTCAGTTCATTCCACCCACCGACGGGATCGGGTCTTGATACTCGTGAGGGTAACTATATATGCAGGCATCTTGTTTTGTCGCACCTTTGTTTGGAGGGAATTCTGTTTCTTGCTGGTCGGCATTGGCAAGGAGGTGACCGCTTTTATATGGAATCACTTTGCCGAATGTAAATGTCAAGCACTTGATATCGTTGGCATTGAGCACATTGTCAACTGTAATTGCAACGCCGAAAGGATTTTTTGCCAGGTCCAATGTTCCAATGCAACATTCTTCAGAGTGAGCTGGCAATAATATTGCTTGCTGGTAGGAGCAGTATGGCAACTCTAGATTCGTCAGGAAACGTATCAAACTCCCACCTACCTCACGAGAGCTCTCTTGGCATTACTGAATGAGAGCGCATATCTTCAAGTATGTCATTTTGAAACCAGTCATAGAAAGACGGGAAATCGTGATGCTTGTAATGCTGCTGTTCATTTGTCCGTCTCTACAATTGCCATTCAATAGTAATCAGGACTGATACAGTTGAGACAAACCGTGTGCATCGTCTCAGTGACCAAAAAAAGGTTCTCAAAAGTCTATTCGATCTAGCTATCTACGAAGGATATTCACCGGGCATGTTATATACAATATCAATCATCCCTCCTTTTCTCACAATCCCGCCTCCAACCACCTGCCATCCCTTATCCTCTTGTTGTCTTTTGACAGCTTGACCCAACCTTTCAGCCTGATCGAACCACTCGCATGCCTCACTCCGAATCTTCTCCCGTTCCACAGGAGAGCAAGTCATCGCGATCGCGCGCAAAAGCTGTGCCAATCCAGTGTCGTATAATTGAAGGGCGCGGCTAGGATTGGTGGCAGCAAGCTTTTGCGCTGTGTTGAGGACATCAAGGGCGGCTTGGACTCGGGCGTTTGCAGATGATGGTGCCGACGAGGAAGGAAGAAAGTCCGTACGGGCCAGTGAGGATGAGGTAGGACCTGCTTTGACCGAGAATGGTGGAAGGGATGCACTCGTACGTGCAACAGTTACCCGAGAAGGTCCAACAAGTCCCGACAATGGTGGTTCCGACAACCGATCCTGATCACCGCTGGAACTCCGCCGTTCGCCCGCCATTCCTGACGGATTTTGCCATGTTTCTACTTGGTGCTTTAAGTTTTCCGCTCGATCAATGTACCGAGTGACCAGCTCCGCAACCTGAACTGCATCAGGATTCTGGGACCCTAAATAATGAACATGTGCTAAAAGATGTGAGACGCCTTCCGCGTACAGGTCAATGATTTGCTTCCAGACATTGAGGTCCTTTCGTCCAGATGGATTCTTTGACCGCACGAATCTGCTATCTAATTCCACCGCTTCGCTTATGTATTCCATTCCACTGCTCAGGGATTCGGGTCCCGGTATATGGGTCAAATCAAGATATGGATGATCGAAAAATTCGTCAAACGTCAATCGTTTATCAGGGTCTCGGGTGAGGAGGGCGGACACAAGGGACTGTGCGGGTTGAGAGGTTGTTCGTGCAATTGTGGGAGGTAGAATGAGTTGGGAGGGAGTTGGGGAGAGGATTTGCTTGAGAAGATCATCGATACTGCTGGCAGTGTGGAAGGGGGTAGAACCAGCCAGCATTTCTGCATATGATGAGATGAATCCAATTAGTCGATAGCGGATCTGAATGAAAATCACCATCCGTAAACCATACCATAAAATATTACTCCAACAGACCACAGGTCGCAGCGAGCATCATACTCTTCGTCCTTTAGAACTTCTGGCGCCATATAACTGCTCAAAAGCAAATTGTCGAATAGTAGAGAAAAACCATAATGATATTATAAGCTCTCTGGTAGTAAAATACTATAGCATATTGTATACATACGCGAGAGTGCCGATCTTCTCCTTCAGGGCTGCCGAAGTAAAATCCTGGTTTCGACCTTGGCCGTAATCAGCAATACCAAAGTCCGCTATCTTCAGAATAGGTGGGCCATGCAAATTTGGATTTGCTGTCAACAACAGGTTCTCCGCTAGCGCAGAACAAAAGATGCATGATCGATTAGTGGCTGTATTAGTATCCAAGAGATGTAACGGTGTTACGGTGATGCGACCTACTTTTCAAATCTCTATGCACAAGACTGTGAGACCATAGAAAAAAGAGACCTGATAAAAATCATCATTTTCAACCCAACAATAGAATGTACTCTTGTACGCTAGAGTTCATACCTGCTGCAATTTGTCTGAGAAACCACCGAGCATCCCGCTCTACCAACCGTCGTCCATGTTTGTGAGCCAGAAATTCTTTCAAGTTCCCCAGCTCACATAACTCCATTACGATAAACACATTCTGAGTATCCCATTCGAGGTCTACAAAGCGTACAATGTTTTGATGCCGTAGTCGCTTCAAAATGGCGATCTCTTGCACGACCTTTTCTTGCTTGTGAGACCGACCCAGCTGTAACCGCGGAATGACTTTAATGGCTACATTGGCCCCCCCGCTTTTTGGACGGCATTTATACACTATCCCTGACGTTCCTTCTCCGAGTTTGCGGATAGTAATGTAGGAAGGTGGGGAAGCCATCCGACTGCCATTCCCAATTTGAACTGGCGCTTGAGCTGTGATGACGAGAGACCAACCAGACCACACATTGGAACCGTTATAAATAAACGCACAGCTTGAATCTGTTAACCCTATGCTATGGGGGGAACTATTTGAAATAATTTTTATACAAGTTGATAGCTAATTTGAAGAGATGTCTACAGAGCACCGAAACCCCGCTGTGCTCATACGCCGCCAAGGCCCTCCTCCAAGTCCAATACGAAGAGGTAGGATGCATACGATTCTAATTTTACCGGACCGCTCACCAGGCAAGCTTGGCAAGAATAGACTTTGGGAATACTCGCACCAGCGCTTTCCTAATCTCATCTACAATCAAGACGCCAGCAGCAAAGCTCAACGGAATGAACCAAAACTTTGTTGGAATGGGTGCTGTTCCAAACAAGTTTTGGATAAAGGGAACGTAGAGCGCAATGATGGCAATGCAGATCGATACGGCCATTCCAGCAAAGAGCCTGAGATTGCGGCGAGGTCCGTAGAAAGGGTTGGATTGAAGAATCGAGACGCTTCGATTGCGAACAGCGAGGATAGCGCCAAATTGAAACATAACCATAGTAACGTAGCTGCATGGAAGGAACGATTCCACCATCAATAAAGAACCTCTCACACGACGACAAAAGAATTCCAAATTTCACTCACTAGATGCATTGCCCAACGCTGAGGAAATGCGTGAGCTCATCGATAGTGTATCCAAGATACCCGTCCGTCCATTTCGAGTAGGCAAACACAATGTCATGAAAGTGAATCCGCTGTTCAGACATGTACAAGAAGAACATGCCCATCGCGCAAGGCCATGCCATCAGACCAATGAACAAGTAGATATTCATGAAGAAGCGATAATCCGTCAACCGATCCTTTCGGGCATTGCGTGGCTTCCGTACCATAAGATCTATAAATTAAAAGATTTCCAATGAGGATTCTTGTCTCTTGTCCAAGACATTTTGAGCTGTGTCCGTACCTGACTCTGGCTTCTCAAACATCAACGCAGTGGACATGACAATGTCGTTGGACACACAAAAGAAGATTTGCAAAAAGGAAGATAATGGAATCTGAACTCCGAGAAACACATTTGCCATTACAGCCATAAATTCTACGTAGGTTCTGTTTATGGCAATGATGTCAGGTCATGATAACCGGGAGTGCAGAGTATTGCATGTCAAACGTACCCTATTGGCATCAAGTACATGATAACTTTTTTGAGATTATCAAATACAAGGCGTCCGTTTTCGATGGCATATGGGATCGCCGTGAAGTCATTGTTGAGAAGAATCATTGCAGCCGTTTCTTTTGCCACGTCTGAACCAGCACCCATGGCAACCCCAATGTCTGCTGCCTTGAGAGCAGGAGCATCATTTACGCCGTCACCAGTGACAGCAACCGTATTGTCCCCTCTCTTCTTTGTCTCTTCCACAATCAGCAGCTTTTGCTCGGGTGTAGTTCTCGCAAACACGATAGAGTGATAGCCTCCGATGGCAACGTCCCAATCTTCCGACGTCATTCCGTGCAGCTCTTCTCCAGTGATAACAAGAGAAGCCGGCTGACGATCTTCATCAGGTTTAATCAAAGACCTCTTTATGTTAGCAAACGCTGCCCGAATGTCGGCTCTGCTTCGTAGATCCTGTAGAGTATCCACGCGCTCGGTCTCAACAATTCCGACTTGCTTTGCAATGGCAACCGCAGTGTTTTTAAAGTCACCGGTGACCTAGAAATCTCCATTAATTGGACGTTCTAAAAGGCCACCTTCAACGAAGCAGTCTCACCATGAAAACCCGAACATGAGCCTTGTGGATGGTTTCAATCGCCTTCTTCACCTCTGGTCGAGGAGGGTCACGAATACCTAAATGCGCCAGTCTAGGTTAGTAAGGTACCAAACCTCATCAAACACTGGGACGCTTGCTTACCAAGTAATGCGACCAGAGTCAAATCGTTCACTTGGGCACCCACGACTTCATCGGATTTCCGATCTTGCCAATCAATTTTAACGTCGCCAAGATCCTTTTTACACAACGCCAGAACACGCTGCCCCTCGCCAGACCATTGCTCCTGTAAAAGTGACATCGTTTCTCGTGCCGTGGAATCCAATCCAGCCGTCGTTCCATCATTGAGAAGAATGCTAGAGCACTTTTTGAAAAGAATATCGGGGGCACCCTTGACCATCAACACGGGGGAAGTCGAAGATTTTGTATTGTCGCGGACAACTGTAAGCATCCACTTGTTTTTCGAATTGAAAGGAATCTCGTAGAGTTTCTCATAGGCGGAAAGGAGCATAGGCGTGTGGGGAAGAGACTCGCCAAAGCGCAAGATTGCCTATATAGGATCGCACGTCAGCTACTTACAACGCTTGACCAATTGATATTTAATTTCTTACCGAGTCGGTCGCATCGCCTTTGATCTTCCGATCCTCTATTGGCACGTCATCTTGATCTCCCTCAAACACAGCACCATTGCACAGTCGGGCGATGAGGTTCATATCCTTGATCGCGGGCATTTCACGCTCGGTCGTGGCTTCTTGGCTGGTCAACGTCCTGTTAAGAAAACCGCAGCGCTCAACGTTCATTTGACCGAGGGTGAGTGTTCCTGTCTTATCCGAGCACAACACAGACATGCAGCCGAGGGTTTCTACAGTCGCTAGATTTTTAACCAGAATCTGACGTCGAGACATTCTTTTTGCAACAATGGTAAGGGTCAGTGCAACGCAGACGGGAAGTCCTTGTGGCACAAATGCGGTGAGGCAGCCTGTGACCATGGGGTGACCTGTTAGCGTTGTTTACCGAATTGGGGATACATATGAACTCACCAATGGCATTGATGATAGCGACAGAAGGCGTTGCATAATCTGGGTACGCATTCTTGATCCATGTGCCCCACACAAGCATGGCCAAAGAAAACAATCCCAAGGCGAGTCCCGAAATGATTGCCGTAAAAATACCCAGTTCCTTTTGAAGGCTAGTCTGTTGGGCTTTCTGGTGTCCGGAGAGCCGAACAATGTGACCCATGATCGATCGGTCACCTATTCAGATCGTAAGCCCAACAGCTGGGAAAACCACACCACAAGACAGTGGCAACATCATAGTGTAATTACCAATGGCATACACGACTCCTCTGCCACTGCCTTGAACAACAAAGGTAGATGCAAACGCAAGATTTCTTGTCTCTAGAGGATTTGTATCGGTAGGCTCAACGGTTCCGGGAATCGGGTCGCTCTCTCCTGTCAACAGCATTCGATCAAAGGCGAGATCCGATGAGACTTGAATCAGGCGGACATCTGCAGGGACGCGCTGTCCTAATCTCAGAGTGAGAATGTCACCGACAACAACGTCCGAAGCAGGGATTGTCTTTTCGAGGCCGTCACGAATAACTGTTGCCTCGTTGGCCACCACATTGTTGATTGCTTTCATGATTTGCCCCGCGCGCCAGTCGACGAGCGCATAGAACGTGGCGGAGACGGCAATCACAAGAAACTGTGAACAACGAGTGAGTTTGTCATGTGCAGCAATCACATCAAAGGGCGGACCCACTTACGATAAGTCCTGCGACTCCAAGATTGAAAGCTGCAGGCGTTGCTCCATCCATACTTCCCAAAGGTTGATACGAGAGCTGTTATGTGACAACCATGTCCATTTAGGTCTAGAAACGGACAACCGAACTTCGCAAGTCCAGAGCTTACCACAGTCACAATCAAGGCGATCCACATGAGGAAATTGAATCCCCCAAACACGTACTGAAGAATGAGCTTCCAGTGCTTTTTGGGAGGTTCAGAAATGATATTCTTCCCCTCTGCACTCTTGCGTTCGACGGCTGCCTTGTCAAGACCGATTTCTGGATGGGAACTGAATCGAGTAAAGACATCTTCGGGCTTATTCAAGTGGATCTTGATCTCGCGAATGTCTGGCGGATTGAAGTCACTGTCTGCTGCTGCCTGGTTGTTGGTTTGTTCAAGCCTGATGGACATTGACCGGTACCTGGGAGCAAAAAACATGTGTGTTTGTTTACATTGTTGCCGCCGATAAAGTTGATAAAAACGAATCCGTGCACATACATGATCTGAATACCAGCATTGCTATGGTCAGTGTGAACAGGATGCAGGTATTGCCCTTGCTCGCGCGAGTCCCAAGCTGTTCGCTTAGATGATGCCTTGATTTCTTCCATCGTTGACCGTTATTCTTGTTGTGTTCAAGTAGACAAGGAAGGAGAAGAGCACGCAAGCAGGATTTCCGCACAGAGAGAGAGGCACACACACACACTGTCCTTTGAATGAGCAAAAGGATGACGGCTGGAGAAACTGGGGAGGGGACGAGGCTCCCCCTGCCTGGGTATTTATGGCTGTCCTCCAAGCGCAGGTAGTAAGAGGGTTGGGAGCCTGTTTTTTTCTTTTGGCACGGGCTCCTCCCCAAACCATCCCATAAGCGCCAAGTCGGGCAACGTCCTCTTTTTTTTTCTGCCCAATGTCCTCTTTTTCTCCACTGCCTTAATCTACACAGTCGATACAGTGTGGCAAGTGAAAAGTCTACGGTCTCGATTCGGCCTTGTTTTGCAATCTTTGCAGGACGCTGAACCGCCCAACAGAAATGCTGGCCATACGCTTGGGGAGCTTGTGGCCCCTGTTGTTCCTTTGACATATGTCACTTTGGTACAAAAGCCCACTTTCCACTGCCCATTCTGCCCATTGGCTTGCCATACGCCTGTTTCCTTGCAACTCCAAGAGTGGAAACTCAAAAGCCGTGAAAGAAACGGTAAGCCAAAAACAACCCTTGCAAAAGGATCTCAAACGTCATTTTGAAGCGGCTCCCCCGTCCAGAATGCCTCCATTGCCCCCAAAATCCCAACACATTGTAAAAAATCGCTGTGACAAAAGAAAAATGCCAAGTCGTTTCCTTCTTCTGCTTTTGTCGCCCACCGTCAACCAAAAAAAAAAATAAACGCCAAGTCGCTTTGTTGTTTTTCGTAACGCGGCTTTCGTTGGCGGCCTCACCGCCCGTTTTTTTTTTTCTAGTTGGGGTTCGCCTTGGCTTTCCTCCAAAAAACAGCCCCGGCTTCCGTGTTACAGAATTTAGAACAATCGATGGCAAGGATCTTTTGAGAAACACAGTTTTAGATGAGCGGAGGGTCCAGCAGCAGCAGGAGCAGCAGCACATGTGGACCCGAGCGTGGTGTGGAGGGTATCGCTAATTCTGTATGTTGGGCAATGGCAGTAGGATTCCAGGGTGGAATAGGCAATGGGGGGATGGACAATGTCATGGAGAGAAAAACGCACCGGCTTTCCTCTCGCTCTTGTCTCTGCAGTTGCTGTCGGGATCTGTTACCTTGGCCTTCCAATCTCTTTTGGCAAGAGCAACAGTCATTGGCATCAGTTGAAGAAGCAACGAGTTTCGGGCGAGTCTCGTCGCCTCAAGTTCCACGAATATCTTAAAGGTCCACAGCGTTCAAAACCTTTGATCCGCCACGGAATTCAAAAAACTGCTCAAGAAACTGGACATGTCTAAAGTCTTTTTTACGGAACAGTGGGTCAACCACAACATTTGCGTCTACTCCCAGCCATGCCCCTTCATTGTCCCCTCCTTCTCAAGTCCAAGATGCATTCTAAACACATTTCGCAACATGTGAGGCTCGTGGCCCGCACCCTTGGCAAAACATTCTTTGGTCGCCTCCTTGAAATAGTCCATGAGAATGTCCTTGTAGTCTGGGTGAGCGCATTTTTCAATAATGAGTGAGGCCCGTTCTCGGGGGGAGAGACCGCGGAGATCGGCTAGACCCTATTTCGAAGAACAAGCACACAAATACGGGCGGTCAGCCAGCGTACGTTCAAGATTTTGGGCCTAGTTGCATACCTGCTCCGTAACAATCACATCCAAATCGTGTTCGGTCTGGTCCACATGCGTGCACATGGGTACAATGGTTGTGATACCGGTGGGATCATTTTTGGTCGGTCTGACGGAAGGACTGTGCATGATCGAAAGCTTTGCATTACGAAGAAAATCGGCTGAACCGCCGAGACCGTTCAGCATCCGAGATCCCATCACGCAGGTGCTGTTGCCGTGTCCATAAATGTCCACCTCAACCGGGGTATTCATCGCAATCACTCCGAGTCGACGGATAATCTCGGGGGAGTTTGACACCTAATGTGCAATTCATTCCTCGTCACTCACAACCAAGATGATGGAACACAATGTGTGGAAATTCGGGGCTTACTTGCTGCGACCGCAACAAAAGTTTATCATAATACCGGTCCCATCCTTTGTAAAACTTTTCAAAGCCCTCCGGCGAGAAACGGACGGACGTTGCAGTGGCAAATTTTAGGTTACCCTTGTCAAAGAACCGCAGAAAGGTGTCTTGGATAACTTCGGTCCAGACCGTCACATTGTTGAACGGGCCATCTGCAAGGCCTCCAATAACTGCGTTGGCAATGTTTCCAATCCCGGATTGCAATGGAAGAAGTGACGTGGGTAGACGTCCGTGTCTGATTTCGTGATTGAAGAACTCTAGGAGGTGATTTGCGATAGCTCGAGATGTCTCGTCCTAATTTTCACTCTCTAATCAGAACAGACCACACAAAAGAGTATTGTGTGAACGATACACGGTACATACCTCAGGGTCATTTCCCCCCGTGTTATCGGGACGATTACTCTCAACGATGGCCACGACTTTCTCGGGATCAATGGGCACATGGTTGGTACCAATCCTGTCCTCGACCGCCATGACCAAGTATGGCTTACGACGAGGCGGGAGGGTGCTCATGGTAATGTCATGAAGACCTTCAAAGGATGGAATTGCAGTGTTCACTTCAATGATGACCTTGTCCGCCATTTGGATCAATTCTGGAGTAGCTCCCACAGATGCACCTGTTTTGCCGGATTCGTTTGTTAAGAAATATGCGATATGATCTGTCCATGAAAACGTTCAGCCACAAACCAGGAATAATTCCACCCTCTTCTGTAATAGCTGTAGCTTCCACAACGACAATATCGAGTTTGTTTTTCGGTTTGTCCTTTGTGTAGTATCCTGTGCAGTTGTGGTTGGTCAGACATTTGGTGACTGCATTCCGTCGTCGGGATCACTTTACCATAAACCAAATCCTGGGCAAACATTGATAGATGCTTGTCTGCAAAACGTATCCGCCCTGCATTGATACCCTTTGCAATGTTTTTGCCCACTTGATGAGGATACCGTCGATCAATCATGTCAAGCGCTGCCCAGCGATCTAACCGGCAAATATGCATTAGCTGGAACAAATGTGAACTCTCAGATCTACAAGCTGACCTTCCGTTTCAGCTCCCGTTGACGCCCCAACAAAGAGGTTGAATTTGAGCTTTCCCTGGAGATTGTTGCGTTCAACATGGTCCGCCAGAGCGACAGGAATCTTTTTAGGATAGCCTGGTGGGAAAAAATGGGTTACCCAACTTTTTTCCCCGTACGCCAACAAAAAGTAGGGACTGACCGACGCCCGTAAATCCAGACCAACCAATATCCATGCCATTTTTAAACATTGGCACAAGATCCTCAGCAGTTGCGATTTTGCTGCAACAACCCACAGAATGAATTAGGATGTATGGTCTCCCACATGCTTGTGTAGGTCATGTTTTTGTAATTGTTTTTCACCTGAGCATCGACGGACGCCGAACACGAGCCCGCAACGCAGCCGACACGGAAGCCATCACTTGGACACACTAAAGCAAACTCGTCAAGAAGAACAAAAAGAAAATGGAGGAAGGGGAAATGTAGTCCAAATCCTCTTTTATAATGGCCAGTGACTGGTGTCTTTCAAAAGTGGCAAATTCCGGGACGGAACGGGGCAAGAAAGTCCTTTGGGACCCTTCACGTAATCCCCCTTTGAGGGCTGGCCGTTGGTGACGTTCACTTGAAAGCCACGATCGGCCATGGGCTTTTTGATTCATCGATTGCAACCAAACTGCGTCACTTGGGAAAACAAACGAACGCAACGAACGCAGCGAACGATATGCACTCTTACAAAGCCGTTAAACGGCTGGTAAACGCAGCAAAGATATACATGTAGGCAATAGACGATTAAAAGAGGACATTATGTCTCTTTGGTCTCTTCATCCATCAAGGAATAGCCAGAATAGCCCAAGAGTAGCTTGCCAAAAGACAAAACCACATTTACCAGTAGCTACAACGCAACTAAAGCCAGAATGTTGAACCGAACAAACCACTTTTCGTTAAAAACACTTTCTTTACCGTGGGCTTCAATTGTTCCATCATTCCCGTTGGCGTTTTCCATCTGCAAGTTGCGGTCCATCGGCAAGTCCTACAAAGCGTTGGGCAAAAAAGAGCGGAGAAAGCGGCCTTTTGTCGGCCACGAAATCACGATTTTTGCGTGGTTTGCAGTCGTTGCGAACCCTCAAAAGCAAAGCGTCATTTCTTTGTTTGCCCGAAATTTGAATGTTTTTTAACGACGACGTTATTTTATAAAGGAGCAGCTTACATTCCTCCCTTTGCAAAAGCTTTTGACGGGAACGTTTAAACCACCACAAACCTCATTTTCTTGTTTTTTACAATTGAGATATGCCTTCCATTGCATCCATGACGCTTCTTGTTCTTTTACCGGCCCTGGCTGTCATTGCGCCGGCCACCGCCATCCCACAGCCAATTGCCAACGTTGAGCTGCCACAAAACTGTACTGCTCCCACTCCGCACACTTGCACTTTTTACACTTCCTGCCTGGAAGTAGCTATTCCATGTGGACCTGACGGATATGCTATCGGCTATGGAAACAAGTTTTGTTCCAAATTTCAAGAAAATGCGGACAAGTTTACGGATAAAGGAGAAGAATGGTGAGTGCAAAATGGGGGACGGATATGTGTCCCCGCCTCCCTTACATGTCTCCCCTTATCCTTAGGATGTACAAGGTCATGTCATGCCTTCAAGAAAGCCTCGTCCCCAAACTTCCAAACAACTCGACAAGCTCACCAAAACCAATGTCCTGCTCCGAACTGAAGTCATTCGCTTACTCCACCCACCCAAACTGCTATCTCTCGGCCGGCGTCTGCACACTGCATCCCAAAGACTGGATCGTCCTCCTCAACTCGATTGGCATTCAAGAACTCTTCACCATTGAAACTATCGAGCAAGCGTTGGCGGTTGCCAAGGGTTGTGGAAAAGAGTATATCGAAATTGTCAAAGATATTTTGCACAAGCACAAGAAAGGAGAGCTCCAAGTTACTGCAGCATAGGCTATGAGACCATTCGCGTTCATCCAGTTTGATATCTGTGTGTGATAACTTTTACATACCTCATTGTACAATTCATCTCAATGACAATAGAAATAGAATACATGTTTCTCTACGGCGCCTTCCTCGTGGTGAGAGCAAACCGCCTCTTTTCGAGGGCACGATGCGTTTGGTTGTTGTTGGTACATCCCACACCCTCCACTTTGGCGCTTGGACAGCAGTGGCTCGACGCTACTAAAATCGGGAGCAAATGGAAATGATCATCTCAGCCCAATGCGAGAAGCTGAATCAACTCGTTCTCATTAACCGTTTGATACCATAGGCGATTACAGATCTGACCAGTATGATACACTTGTGTCCTGGGAACTCTGAATATCGTTACCTGTACTTTAAATTAGACTGTAACTGCAACGGGGAAATTCAGGTGCAGGAACGATAAGTTCAACAGTAGATACTGATATTATAGCAATGTGCAAAAACTTCCATCGTAGAATTGCTTTTCTTTTTGGTGCACTTTTTGTTGACTTTTTTTTTTCATTTAGCTTTCAGGATTCAAGGTGCATAGGATATCACCCTATTCGTACACTTTGGAGTTGGTAAAATGCTCCTCCAGATGTAAAGATCTGTGTGTCGGCAAGGGTTCATACAAAAGAAATCCTTTCTTTGCGTCTTGATCATTCAACAGGATTCTGTGAATTTTGTCCCAGTGAATGTAGCCATCATGGCACCTATTGCACACTTCTTTGTAATGCCGTGAGTTCTCTCGTAGATGATGTGGTTAATGCGAAGCGACTATGTTGCATGAGCGGTGTACCCCCGTCAAAAGGTGGACACGCTTGCGAAGATCACAGTCTCCAGACTATCTATCCTCCAACGTGCTGTGGCATAATCTGATAAAGTCCAGTGTTTCGTGTGCAACGGCAATCCAACAACAGATTCCAATATCCACCTCTGTAGCGATATCTCGAGTTCCAATTCTTTAATTTTAAAGTCAGAGATTCGCCGCCATTGGTAAACTTTTAGTTGTAAGGAAGAAAATCGGCGCCAGTTCATTGAATCACTGTCAAACCAAGAACAAGATGGGGGGACCACTGAAATGACTGTTCGTCCTGCGGCTACGGTATTAGACAGAGTGCCCGCAAATGCCTTTTTTTGGAGCTCATTGATTTCTTCTCTTAGCCGTTGCAGTTGCGTGATATATTGCCGTCGATATTCCTGCACTTTGTTCCGGAAATTTAAAATCTCACTCTCGGAGGAGCGGTTACGCTCCAATCGTCTCATCGCTCAAGGGCAAATTGAGGTGAGAGAGCTTTGCACATGGCCCTCTTTTATACCAGATGCATCTGCGTTGAGAATTCAAATAGAACGCGGCAAGAGATACGTTGCGGCGCAAATGTCTGTGGTAAGTTTGAGAGCATTCTCAAATTAGGTTGCATTCTCGAGCGGGAGTATCGTCCCTGTTACTAAATCTTTCCATAGCAGCCCAAAAATTGCCCTTCCATCCTTTAACCGTATCAACGTCGCGGTCCCAAAATAGCTTCAATGCTTGTGGAATGGGAGAATGTGGACCAGAAGCTCCTATTTTCCCTAGATAGCATCCAAGAATTTGTCCAAAAGCCAAAAACGGTCACCGTCACCGCTTGAAGGATAAACGTGTAGGTAAGACAGTACGTAAGCGGTAGGCACTTTACGTAATCACGATTCGGTATCCACTTTACCACCAAGGACTGTTATCTAACAAGCCCGATATTGGTCCTCCTTTTCAAGTCTGTCGAATCATTTGGACAAAAAACGTAGTTGATTCTCTGAATGCTCAAGCAATTGTGGTTGCATCAAACCCTGGCAGCGTGGATATAGTAACTATGCTACTACAGGCACTCTAAGCCGCTGAACGTCCCCACATCCTAGCAAAGCATTATACGGTCCTCCATCCCACTTGGATCAGTGTACTGCGCTGTACCGTGGTTAAAGCAAAGTTTACAATAGAAACGGTAAAAACGCGCAAGGGCGGTCGTCCGAGTCCATCTGCCAAAACGGTTTAGAGCCAAAACAAGATGGAGTTTTTAAGAGTCGCAAGGTTTCAAGAGTGACGTCCGACTACGCCTTATTTGTGCTTTTTACTTTTTTTTTTGGAGCGACGAGAGTTGGTATTTTTATTTTTGTTTTTTGGCTTTTGACCCGATCTGCTTTTTCTTTTATGGGCACGCGAGGAGTTTATCCCAACTACCGGGTCTTCCCCAACCCCCACCATGAACATTTAGGCAATCAAGGCGACAATATGCTGCAAAAAAAGCTCTTTGTCGGTTCTTCTTCACCTGCATTCTTCCAACTGCGGTGAATGCCGTGCCCCGAAACGGCGTTCATTCTTTTTTTTTTCTTTGGGGTTTTTTGCTGAACTTTGAACTTATATAATTAAAGGGCGGAAATTGTGGCGGCCAAGTCACGAGGATATGCTTAGCTTCGCGGTTGTAATTCCAAAGAGTTTTATACTTTGGGATGGGGCTAGCTTGCTGCAAGGGCGCAGCGAACACTATTTTTTTTTTAAGTATCATGAGCTATGGAGAAGAGTTGAACTCGATGCAATTGGGCGAGTGGTCCCGCGAGTGGTCCCTTAGTAATTGACGTTTGCATTCATGGCAAAAAGTCTGAAGGGTGCAGTCTGACGCCAAGTTAGGCTTTGTAGCTAAACTTTTGAAAAAAGCGGCCTTCCTCGCCCTTTGATTTTTTTCGCTGTGGCAATTTCAAAGAAAAAAAACCAAGGTTCAGCATTCTACCGCGAGCTTTTGGCCACAATGACATGTGCACCCTGGAAAACAGACAATTGAGAAAAGAAGCGACCATGTACCAGCCTGTCTATAAAAGAGGATCGGTTTTGCTTTTCCCTCCTTCAGACAATCAACTCAAGCTCCCCTCATAGTTCATCAGCTCATCCACTTTCTCTTCTCTACTCTTCAAGTATGCAATTCAAAGCCCTCGCTCTCATTCTCCTTGCCGCCGCACCGGCCGTTCTCGCTGCTCCCGCGCCTGGCGCCAAAGTCAAGGTTAACTCTGATCTCCGCATCAACCCCGACGGATGGACTCCAGTCTATGCCGATTATATCGGTCACATGAAATCTCGCTTTGTCAACAAGCCCGTTACAGTTGCTGATGCCAGCGCGGCCAATACCAAGACTGGCTACTTTGTTGAGGGCAACAACAACTCTGACGATCTCTTCATGGGTCTCATGCGTGAAGTAACCGGGCTTGCTCCTAACCAGCACTACAAGATGGACTGGAACATCAACATGACCTCTCCCTTTGGCGATGACTGCTTTGGAGTTGGCGGTTCCCCTGGTGGCTCCAACTACGTCAAGATTGGCGGTGCTACAGCCAAGCCCGTCGTTGTCCAAACCAGGACGGCCAGCGGTGATTTCTGGACCTTTGCTGCCCCCTTTGACCACGGTCACCAAGCCGATGACGGAAAGGACATGTCCACTGTCAGTAACATTTCGGTTCCTGGCCAGGCGTGCGAAGGCACATCGTTCGGTCCCGTCCCCACCATCCGTGATCTGCGCAACAAACCCGTCAAAACTGATGCAAAGGGATCCCTCTGGGCAGTCGTTGGAATTGACTCTGGCTTTGAGGGTGTCACCGGCGTCTACTGGCAGCAAATCGGCATTGAGCTGATCCCCGTTAGCGAGGAGGAGGCTCAATTCCCCTTTTAAAGTCGTTAGAAAACAGTAACTTATAGAAACTTTCAATAGAAAACAGTCTTAGATGAGTTAGTGGTAGATAGAAAAAGTACCTGATACAGGATTCCTACACGGTACTTTATGTAATTTAAAAGTAATACTATGTTTTAAAGTGTTAATTGTTGGATTATTGTACACTGAACGGTACGGGACTCGCTCCTCAATGCAGCGGAAACTAAGAGCTCATTGTCTATCGGTTGAGATAAAATCAGCTCGTTGGGACAGCTCAAGTAAATGTTTTCTCTTTTGTGCTCGCGACGAGCCTCATCGTCTCTATCTTGGCAGTGTCAAGTTTTGCACATACATGATCCCTATGCCCTATTAGGGCCCGTACCAACTGCAATATACACGTTTTGTAACGCATCGCCGTAGTTTGGTGCAAATTCCTGGTAACCATACCACTGATCAATGTCAGGTACACCACTAAAGCCGGACCGGTGAAGCATAACGCTGTCAGGGGACATACGCTGTTGTATATGGGGCTTTAGTAGGAGCTATCGCTCGTAATCCTTCGAAAGTACTCAATAGTGTCTGCGTAAAGTATGGGTATTTGACGCACCACAAAATATCCAACGGTCGTACTCCGCGTACCAGTGGTATAATACATTTGTCATATGCTGGCAACGAAGCATAGCCCTTGCTATCATCTTGCTGGACGCGCTCGGCCGGGTAAAGCCCCTTAGTCTGTCCGTGATGTCGTACTCTGTTTCGATAATCCCATGAGTTTGACGAGATCAGCATTCGTCGGTCGTAGATATGGCCGAGTACGACGTGCCGTGAATTATTCTGGTCAACATCTGACAAAACATCTGACCAGTAGGTGTTGCAGGAATTCCGCCTTTGATATTTCCGTTAAAGGACAAGGTTTGGCGGTCGTATGCGACAAAGGTTCGCATGTCACGATTGCCACGGATCATAGTGCTGCTTTCTGGTAGTGTATAGTTATACACGCTCAGCACAAATGGTGTTGTTGATGTATTAAACAACATTCACTGGGCCAACACCCAGCCACAGGTGCAGATCGCCATTCCGGGGATGCCTGAAAAACGTATGCCGCCTTCCGTATCAGCTCTAAGCACAGTAGTCGAACTCAAAACTGCACTGCTATTCGGCCCAAACTCTTGCACTTTATCACTCTTCATGAATCCACTAGGTATCTGGAGGATCTTGATAACGGCAGTAACTTCGCCGCTGGTATCTGCCGTCGCCGGGTATGTTCTGGTCATGAAATTGGGACAGGTCAAGAACACTTGAAACGTACGTCACCGCAGATGCAGTGCTTCAATGACTTGGAGTATCTCATAGAAACGACAGATGCTAAGCGGCTACCCGCAACATTGTGAAGAAACAGTGGGTAAACTATTTTTAGTCGGGTACTCAAGCCGACACCGCTTCTTCTAGGTGAGTCACATTCTCATCCTTGTGTCGAACCAGTCAGGTAATATTTCCAGCTCGACCGCTTGAGATCCCAATCTCCCGGGCAATTTTCGCCGCAGGTAAATCGCCACGGTGCGGTGTGTAATACACTACAACCTGCGTACGACAGGCCGATAGTGCAAAACTCGCCACCTGATACGACAGAATCACGGCAGGCGCGAGTGCAATTGGAACTAATATCGCTCGCATAGCGTGCTTGGTTGTTCGAAATCAGCTTTCTACCGCTCACGGAGAAGAACGCTGGAAGCTCGATTTGTTTATATCACAATCGTTTATTTAAATTAATTGATTTAATTTGCGCAGAATTAAATTTAACGATAAAAAGAAATACTGTTTCCTAAAAGAGTTCTATTAAATTCCCATAATAAGAAATGCAGCTTGACTGTTGAAGCTGGAGTGGTTTCTGGAGATGGAATTCCAAACGACCTGAGAGTTGTCCAAAGTAAACCCTTGAAGCAAATAAGGAAGAAAGCTGCGCACGGAACAAAAAAAGCAACACAGGAAGAACTTGCGCTATGTGCTGGCTGGTTGAGGGTGCCCTGCAACGGCTATCGAACGGGGATCATTTACAATGGCCACAGGTAACAGGAAGCTCACCGAATTAATCGTAGGCACTCGTAAGCACACCTGAACAAGTCTTACCACACTCCCGGAGCGTCCATCGAGAGATCGCAAATCAACCGGCGGGTGAATTGGCCGTGCCGGCTGCAGCTACTGGACCCAGCTTTGCATCCATGTCTCCGCTTGATCACCGCAGCGTTGCGATCTACATGGTTCGGCCGAGTTTAAGCTTTGTGCGCTCTGCAATAGTATGGGCTCGCATGACTGAATTCCTATCTGTTCATATCCAAGGTGAGGACAGAGATGGTTATCGACAAGCGCGCCAAAGGTGGTCTGCCACTCCACCTCACCATGCTGCCTGGCACATCAAAGAGCAGCAAGAGCAACCGTAGAGCAAACATCAGAGGCTCTGCCCAACTGGCAACTTCAGAATCTATTCCAAATGATATAATCAGATGACAGTCAAGCATAACACAGTTCTAGTTGCCGGATGGTTGTAAATTTAGTACAAACTAGCTATGGGTGGACCATAACTGCGACTTGAAAATAAGGCTGACTGTACTGGTACCATTCCTCTATACACGTGCTCCTATAAAACGCCTTCATACAGCTTCAGTTTTGATTTGTATTCCATGCATCCCTTTGATATCCTCGCTCAATAACTCCGTCACCATTCTATGCTGCTTGACCAGACTCTGTCCTTTGAAAAGTGGGGAAGCAATTTGAATAGAGTACATGGACCCGCATCCACCTGAAGATAAAATTCGAAATTCAATATAAAGAAATGCCAAACACATCAGGCATGGCTTGCTGGAGGTAAATACGCACCAGATACGTCGGAAACAAGGAGTTTGGTTGCCTGCAGCTGGTTGGCGAGCTTTTCGTGAATAGTGCGCTCCCCTTGTGTGTAATTTGGAGACGGAGCCGCCAGCGGGGTTGAGGAAGACGTGGTGTACAGGCGAAGGGGCTGCGTTGAAAGGAGGGACCGGGAGGTGATTCGTCGAGCGAGGAAAGACATGGTGAATGATCTGTGGAAGAAACCGATCCAACCCTTCTCGCCATGAAGTAAGCGCGCCAACTGCCATGGCAACAAGACCTGGCTGATTCGGATAAGCGCATTCGGTCAACCTGTGCTCAGTCTCCGCCGTTCCGCTGTGGTCGCAAATGTCTCTCATCGTTCACCACCCCTGGTTTCCCTCCTCCCTCCGTACCACCCTTGGACTAGGAGACTACGACCCAACCCATGGCCGCGGAAAGCTCCCTCTAAACGGACACGAGGAATTGTTTCATTCCGCCCCGTATAGAACGACCGATACCACCACATTGTTCGGTTCGCACAGGATATTTAGCACAACATGGGAACTCGAGTCATCCACTCCTGTGGCAGATATAATTCATATCCATGGGTTGCATGATTATGGCACGCGTTGGGCGGATACAGACTGGCCAAAGGCGTTCGTTGAGGCGAGGTTCCGTGTGACATCGCCGGATTTAGTTGGGCACGGCCGGTCGAGCGGTGTACATGGTGCATTCACATCCATAGACGAGCAAGTAGATGCAGTAAGGGAGGTGATTATTAAAGCTGTTCGAGGGATGGCCCCTTCAGAGAGTGGCAAGATTTTCATTTTGGCGGGTAGCCTTGGAGGATTGGTTGCCTTATCGTACGCACGCAAATACGGCCAGGATTCCCAAGCCTCCCCGTCTGGGATGGTTATTCTCTGCCCGCTCGTCAGTGCTGCGGCCGATTCCAGACCATCATGGACTGTAGAACTGATCGCAAAAGCCCTGTCACGCGTTGCCCCCTCCCTCCCACTTGCTGAAGCCAATCGAGGCAAAAATGGGGGAGACGAGGAGGCTTTCTTCTCGGATCCGCTCACATATCATGGCCGATTGCGTATAGGGACTGGGTTGGCCATGCTGTATGGCTTTGAGAATTTGCAGGCACATTTGGAGGAGATTAAGACGCCTTTTGTCGTCATTCATGGAGACTCTGACCGTGTTACGAGGTATCATGTCTACAGAGATTGCATCTACTCCGTTCCCTACTTATTTTCAACTACCTTCACACACTAGTCCACAAGGCTCTCAAGTTCTTTACGAGCGAGCGTCACCCAGCGATAAGACCATTCAAATTATTCAAGGCCAAGAACACGATCTGATTCGTGAACCAAAGGCGGCTGAGATTTTGGCAATTTGTCTAGAATGGCTCAACAAACGAGTCTAACGTAGGTTTTATTTTATAGTGACGTGAATTATATGTTTAATTGGACTTTATATTCTGTAAAGTTGGTCGTTTATAAAAGACATTGTCGTATCCATCAATGAGAACTACAGCGGAATGTTATCTTCTTGCTTTGTACAGTCGACTCAAACGGACTGCAGCGAACTGACTCCTTACGTAATAACTTGGCACGTGACCAATCACTCGCTCCTTGACGCGCAGGCTTGCTGACTCCAATTGACTTTGGGGATGGGAAAAACGGGGGTTGTCGCTTCTTTGTTCGAGACGGTTAAGAGAACTTTGAGAGATACGCGCAGAGCGTTTACCTTCAAAGCCTTTTTGCTGTTGGTGGGGCGCGAGGCTTTGGGAGGCGCGGGGTTGTAATTGAGAGCTTTTGAGTTTTACTCCACACGCGTTGCGTTGGCAGAGTTTCCCTCTGGTGCAACTCTGCAGGTTTTCTTGCTTTTCATTCTCATTGTCATTGAAGATGATGCCTCAATCGCCTGGCTCTATGGATGGAGGCAACATTTTTCGGATGCCTTTTTCGTCGGGGTTTTTGGTGGATGTGAACCGTGAGGAAAGTTCACCAGGCGAGGACGGTACCGGAAGTGAGGAACGTAGGCCGACGAGCACAAGCCAGGACGGAGGTGGGGATGGGAGCGAGACTGGATCTGGCGGTGGGGTGAGTACATTTTGTCACGGTAGAGTGTGTTTGAATTCCTAGTCTCATGGAAATTCCCACGGGTGGGAAATGCGCAAAGTCAAACCGGAAACCGCCTACCCCATCCGTGTCCTCTACGCTCAAGCGGACCACTCACAACTGGTACACTGGCGTCGCAGAAGAAGCTTCTGGATACGCTCGATTAAATCCGGATGCACCCGAGTTTGCGCCAGTCTTCGAGGCTGGCCCGCGGTCGGCTCCGCCCGCCCCTGAGAGAGGGCATTTTTCCGGGGCACATGGGTATGGAGAGAAGCTTTGGGATTTGCGAGAATCACCCACGAATGAGGTACGGCTTCTTGTTTGGTGTGTCTCTTTTTTCACCTATTCATGGCTTTCTTTTGCATTAAGAATCCCTCGACTGTAAGCGGGCAGGGACTCGTGGATCTGTCTTCCTACACTATCCCACTTAAATCTGGGAGAAACTTTGATGATGGGAGGGAGAAGCGATTGAGGCGGACGGCGTCAGAAAGCCACCTTATGAGTGGAGTGGAGAATGGATCCTCCTATGTATGTTTGTCGTTGATTTCACGCTTCTTACGTCGAGTACTTATTCTGAATTTAGACGTCAGTCTCTCCTGTTATTGCACAATCCGGTATGGGCACTCGGGCTGGGGTGTCAACCTCGGTCCCTGGATCAACCAACCGTGCACAACAGTACATTACTCCGAACCCATCACCAAGTCGCCGTGCCTCTATGACAAGCAGTCATAAAGTCACGTCAAGTGTTCCATCAGGAGCACAAGGCCCTACTTCCGAAAATACTAATCACGACAGTCTCGTGATGCGCACGAAGGCCCTTTTAGAGCATCAGATGCGCACCAACCTCGCTTTCGCAGAAGCTGTTGCAGCTGAATATGGCCGCGAACTGTCCGCGCGTATTGAAACACAACGCCGAGCTTTCATGCTAGAACAGAACCGCCGTATCCAAGTGATGGAATTGACCATTCGTCGCCGGGTCGCTGAGGCGGAGGACGCGTTACGACGTCAGTATGAAGACCGTCAAGCGCTCGCATCGCGCATAATCGATGTCAGACACAGCCTTGGGAATGGCGCAATTCTTGACCCCCGATCTCTCGGAATGGACCCGCAAGAACTGGAAAGCATATCGCCAGCCGCTCAACGACGCATAGCGGAGTTGGTGCGCGAAATGACTATAGCGAGAACGGAAGTAGAGATACAGAAGCAGGCCATGCAGCGACTCCAACAGGAGTTACTCAGAGCGCGTGAGGATGCGCGGGCAGCTGCGCACGAATCGGGGAATACCGCTGAAGTGGGTGCCCTTCGGCAGGCGCTGAGGGACGAAAGGGAACAAAGGCTTCTGTTGGAGGAGAAGGCAAACGCTTTAGAGTCGAGTTTGCAGGATGTACGAGCACGTGATTGGGAAGAAGAGGATACAAAGTAACTATCCACGCTTACTAACATGGAAGGACAATACTAATATGACTGGGTTAGATTTCCATATATGCAGGACGCGAGAGACGGGGCAGCTCTAAGCAAAAAACGTCCTGATGAATTGCTAGCCTTAATCCTCAAAGTGGAAGCTGAACGCGAACGTCTTTCCAAAGACAATATCCTTCTTACGAGGAGAATAGAAGCCCTGGAAAACGAAGGCGAAGATGAATCGCTGGTTAGCGAATCACGTCCTCCAGACTACAGTTCCGAAAAGATGGAATCGGAGAAGGAGACGAGCGTGTGGCTTGAGCCCTTGCAGGTATGTGTTCTCTGCTACAATAGTACCGTTCTCATATCGCAGGCTACAGTCAATCCTCACTTGCAGCGCGAAATCCTATCTCTGGAAAAAAGCTTAATGTGGACCACTCCCGCAACACCGCGCATTTCGGAAATCCGAACTAGAATGTCAACAGTGTTGCGGGACCTGGTATCTCAATCAGAGAAGTTGCGTACCCTTTTGCGCGATGACCGTGTTCCTGAGGGAAAGCGTAAAGATTTCTCGTGGGATTCAGGCGTCTTTGTCGAAAGCGGTCTGACTGGCGGCATGTTTTCCCCAACGGAAACTTTTGATCCTTTTGCTACCATGGGGCAGAGAAAAGACGGGAGAGTGGGTACAGGGAGCGCTGGGCCTTCATCTATAATGGTATATTCGGCTGAGCGGTCTTTGCCTCTTGCATTCAATCTTTCTGAGAGATTCGTTATTCCAGACCAAATCGGAGACGGCCTCGCACGCTACCCTTGGTACGACAACCTCCACTGGAGGCAAATCTTCTCGATCACCCAAAGCCTATTCCTACGACATTGTCGGCCAAATGTACGCTTCCGCCGGGTTTGACCTTCAACCATACGACTCGTCCAATACCTCTTCCGCAGCCCCTTCAACAACGACGCAACAACAGCCACAACAGCTTCCGTCCACCGGCATGCGCCCCCACCAGCAACCATTTCACTTTGGTCCGTTCCCCATCGGGTCTGTGAACGATAACAAAACTTGAATAAAGTCTGGGACTTTTTGGGACGCAGACCTTGTCTGACCAGGACAAGGCAAAGATTCTACGATTTGTCAGTGTTTCTCCTTTTCTTTGTTTCTCTTACTTGTAGCAATAAGCTCGGATACCCATGTATAGCATTCTTGTTTTTTCTTTTGTGATAGGGTCACTGCAAATTCAAATTTATGTAGATGAGTATTGGATGTTTTGTTTTGTTTTTCTGTTCAATAGACGGTTTCTTGGCAGTTGTGTTTGATGAGTTTATATATTCTGATTTACATACCAAGCGATCTACTAATATGGAGTATCTACGGACAGTCTAAAGTACAATTGTAATATCCAATCTAAAAGGGAAACTAGATACAACGAAAATGGGCTGTCGCGTCTACGCAGGACGCAACAAACCGAGTTCCTCTAATATGCTCCTTCCTTCGTCCGAAACAGGCACTATGCCCTTCTTTGCGGCTTCTTCATCAGGAACAAAGGCTGTTCCATTGCCCAACCCAATAGCCGGCAATCTCCATACTGCGACATATTTTCTTTCCCACATGTTTTGGACCAAATGCTCATCGCTGGCATCTATAGTGTAAAATAGGGGGAGGGAGAAGTTGAATGGAGGCAACAGGGGATTATTGTGATAGAAATCGCCAGGTTTGACATTTGTGTTTTGAAAGTTGCCTTTGCGGGGGTCGTGGAAGTTGGTTATAAGGTATTTAGCTCCTGTATCGCAAAATACAACGTGAATAAGGAACCAAAGCGAGACACCAGAGATGAATCGCAGTAGGTTTACTTACCACTCGTTTGAAAATTGTTATAAATCTTCATGCCGTCCTTAAGTGGCAAGTGTTGGATAGCATCTCTGCACAATATTGCATCAAATGCATCCTGGGGAAAAGGGTCCATGGCCAGATCTAGGTTGACGAATCGCATATTGGGTTTGTAAAGGTATTTGCGCATGTTTTGTATTATAACGTTGGGCACAATGTCCGCGCCAGTGTACGCGACTTTGGAGAAAGAGGGGATTCCGGGCTGCCAGTTACAGTCGCCGCAGGGGGCATCGAGAAAGGTTTGAATGGAAAAGTGATCGATGACGGTATTGATAAAGTTGCGAATTCGGGCTGATGCAATGCGTGAAACGGTGTCCAGACGATATTTCTGAGAACGAAATGCTTACCAGTGTTTCCGACAGTAGATCCAGGGCCAGATCTACTCTCAGGATTTCCCCATCCATTAGTTTCAAAGATGCTCACAAAGGCGTTCTTGCGCTCCGTATCGGGATCAACGTATGGAGTCATAACATCAATGGGCGGGACAGGTGCTGCCTCTGAGCTTTCCTGCAAAGGAATCTGGTCTGGAACCCTTGGTTGCAGTTTGGAGGCTGCAGGAATCGATGGTTCCAGGCTTGTAGCGTCATCAGTGGCGGGTGATCGCAAGGAGGAAAGGAGGAATATAAAGGTGCAGATGAACAAGAGGAGAAGGACTGTTCGCATTCGCCGTGACATTTTGGGATTCATGAATAAAGTTTAAGGGCGGGAAGAAGATAACGACCCACAATATATAGCACCGTAACGCCCCCCGTCTAATTCCAAGTCTATTCGCAGATGGCTCCCAAAAAAACAAAATGCAGAAAATGCAATCAAGCGGCCTGTTGGGGGGAAAGCGGTCGGCACCCGTGGCTTTTCGGCGGTGTGGCGACCAAAGTGGCTGTAAAAACCCCATTATCCAAATTAGGTTTAATGAGTCTGGACAATTGGTTTGGCTTATCCCACCAGGCTGTCCGAATCCTTGCTTCAGCTCGTTGGACTCTTTTGGAACGAGATGCCATTGAACGAGCAAAATACCCCCCGCAAGAGGGAATACATGAGCGGACAGAGCAAGACCCCTAGGTCGCAGCAGACGACCTTGACTTCATTTTTCGGTGTACCCAAACGCGAGGTTGCGACTCCTACTCCTCGACGAGGAGTTGCTGAAGGTAATGTGGAAATGTGTAGTGCAAATGTGTGAAGCAGACATGTATGGGAGGGTTTACCCGCTTTAGATGGAATCACCAATGTGTCTTCTTGTCACACGCTGTCTAATGCGTCATGTTATATAGTCCGCGAGCTTTCGAGTCCTGTGGGAAGGTCAAGTCCGTCAATATGCCCTTCTCCCACACCACACAACAAAGATATTGTCCAACGAGGCCAACTCCTCTCTCCAACCCTACTAAAACCGTCCTTGAGTACACCACCTGCCACCGTTCTATCTTCTCCATCCAACCGGCGGCCCAGCCGGGTCTCGAGTGCCAATAGCCTAATCGATGATACTGCACAAAACGACGACCAGGATGATGAAGATGTAGTCATTGGGTTTCGAAGAAGGCTAAGAAAGCGAAGTAGCGCCATATATATTGAGTCAGACGAAGAAGACACTGAAAATGTTGCCAATAATGGTGCGCGGTCCTCGGGAAAGAGGCTTAAACTCGGGGACACCGATGATGAGGAAGACACATGGAAACCGCTCGAAGAGAAGAAAGATGAAACCGATTTAGAAGACTGTATGGAGGCTGACGACGTAGATGATGAAGAAGGTGTCACTCCAATGAGGCAACCCAAAACACCCGCGCGTGTAAACAATGTTATACCACAAGCACGTAGTGCTTCTTCTGCGAAATTAAAGAACTTTTCCATGACACCCAGCTCAATCAAGAAAGGCTCAAGTTTTCTAAGTCCTTTGAACTCTGAGAAGAAGAAAACGCGGGCCGAAACGTTTAAGCAAAAGAATGAGGATCGCTATTCGTGGTTGTTGGATATAAGAGGTGTGTTTGCAAATGCACTGTCCATTCATATGGGGAACGTCACTTATAGTCCCATATGGGAACAGATCATGAAGACCGCCGACCCGATGACGAGGACTACGACCCTCGCACGTTAATGATACCAGATGCTGCTTGGAAGTCATTCACACCATTTGAAAAGCAGTTTTGGGAAATCAAGTCAACGCACTGGGATACAGTGGTATTCTTTAAGAAGGGCAAGGTGGGTTGATATAGCCGTCCTTGTATTTTGTGCGCTTCTGAACCGTTTGGGAACAAAGTTTTATGAGTTGTATGAACGAGACGCTGATATTGGACACCAACATTTTGACCTGAAATTGACGGATCGGGTCAATATGCGAATGGTTGGCGTGCCTGAGAGCTCATTTGATCACTGGGCTGCTCAATTTCTGGCCAAGGTAGTGTCCTGCCTTCGTTTTCCTCAGGCGTCGCAAACACAAACTCAACCCCCTTAGGGTTACAAAGTAGCTAAGGTCGATCAGTTGGAGACGGCGGTAGGAAAAGCCATGCGGGACCGCGAGAAAACGACCAAAACGCAAGATGATAAAATCATACGGCGGGAATTGAAATGCATTTTGACCACGGGCACGCTGGTCGATGCTGGTCTTTTGACAAATGACATGGGAACGTATTGCATGAGTATTAAAGAGAGATTGGATGCGGATCATCTTCCACCCTCTTTTGGTGGTATGTCGATGGCTTGCTTTGCTCAGCTTTTATCATTTTCCTCACTGGTCGCTGTCTCTTAGTGGCATTTGTTGATACAGCGACTTCGGAATTCTCTCTCTGTTCGTTCGACGACGATGTTGAGAGAACCAGATTAGAAACCCTCATCATGCAGCTCAAGCCAAAAGAAGTCATTTTGGAGAAGGTAACTGCGACGATGTCATCCCTGCCCCGCCAGGTGCTTTCAACTGAGACTTTCCACTCATTTTAGGGTGCCTTTAGTAAAGCGTCCGTTCGGATATTGAAGAACAATTTGCGTGAACTTCAGATTAATATGCTTTTACCGGATAAAGAGTTTTGGGCACATGAAACAGTTTTGGATGAGATCCGCGCTGGAAAATACTTTGCCGGAGGGGAAGGCGAAAGTGACGGAGAGCAGTCCTGGCCTGCTGCTCTGATGGAAGCTCAGCCCCTTGCTCTAGGTCAGTAATCGCGAGGTCATGCATTTCCAAATTTCCGTCAACTTACTAAAGCATCACTATTCTTCAGAGGCCCTGGGCGGCCTTTTGTCGTATCTACGATCCTTGATGATCGATAAAGAGCTTGTCTCAGCTAGGAATTTTCACACATACGATCCAATCCGGCATGTTGGAAGTCTCATTCTCGATGGACAGACCCTTATCAATCTCGAGATTTTCGAAAACACATCCGACAGCACGGACGCGGGGTCCTTACACAAACTGCTCAACCATTGCGATACACCCTTCGGGAAGCGTCTCTTTAAACGTTGGTTGTGCCACCCACTTCGCTCTATTCCTGAAATCAATGATCGGTTGAACGCTATAGAGGACCTGAATAGCATTTATGGGCAACAGGAAAAACTGCAGTTGTCACTCCGGAAATTGCCGGACCTGGAGCGAGTCATCTCCCGAATCCATGCGGGCACGGTTCGGGTACGGGAATTTCTGGCTGCCTTGAGTGCTTTCAGATCGATTGGGGTAAGGTCCGAATTGTGCATTGGCAAATGACAAACCTGACACATTACCTCACCAGGAATTGATGGAGAAGATGAAACCCTTCATCGACGAATTCACATCAGTTAGACTAAGGCGCATATTCGAATCGGGCATGCCCGACAAGCTGATAGAAAGTCTGGACTACTTCATGAATGCCTTTGATCATGTCGCTGCAGCGGCAGCGGAGAGAATAGAATTGCACCGAGGGTATGATGCGGTGTTTGATAAGGCTTGTGAACATATTGAAGGGATTGAGGAGGAATTGGAGGTTCATCGACAGGAGTGTGAGAAAAAATTGAAGTACGCATCTGGAGACGTTGCTTTTGATGGAAACGATGTTGGCTGATTTTCACGTCTGCAGATGTAAGATCAAATACAAAGACATGGGCAAGGTGAGAATTGGTTGGCATTTTTTCTTCATGATTTCGCGACCTTGACGGATTCTCGTATAGGAACTCTTTACGTTGGAAGTACCAAAGAACACCAAAGTCCCTCGCGATTGGCACATCAAGTCAAACACCGCGGTAGATACCCATGGACGAGCAACCTCTTAAACTGCATTTGCTAAATCTTCATCCAGTCTGTGAGCAGATATTGGGATCCTACCGTAGAGAACCTGGTTAGAGATTTTCTCGAAGCTCGCGAAATAAAAGATGAAGCCCTTCGAAATATCAAGAGCAGATTGTGTGCGAGATTTGATTCTAATTATATGGATTGGCTGGCCGTTGTAAAGAGCATTGCGGAGTTGGATTGTTTGATGAGTCTTGCGACGTGCCAGAGGAGTATTGGTGGTAAGTGGTGGTCTGGTACCTCAAGTCATATTACTAGATCATCTCATGACGGAAAATCTCCACAGAACCTAGATGTCGCCCAGAGTTTGTAAAGTCTGAAACAAGTATGTTGGAGATTGATGAGATGAGGCACCCTTGCATCACTCATGGGTAATGCATGATTTGTTGCCAGTTGAGAGCTGTGGTTTCTCTGTCTGAGCTTAGTTGTGTAGAGCGGTCAGTGACTTTATACCCAATGATCTACACTTTGGTGGAGGTGATAAATCCAATATGGTGTTACTGACTGGGCCGAATATGGTGGGTTCAGTGTTGTATGTTTACTCCTTACTCCATGTGGAACCAGCTAAGGGAATATGCTCTCGTGGCAGGGCGGGAAATCTACGCTACTTCGCCAAGTATGTCAGGATCATAAGAGGATCGAAGTCATTACTCACATATTTCCTGCAGACTTGCATTGCTGTCATAATGGCCCAAATGGGATGTTACGTCCCTGCACGGCGCTGCCGTATGACGATTTTTGATAGGATCTTTACGCGATTGGGTAAGGGTGCCAATGTGAGACTTGATGGTTGAACGGTCGGGGTTGAAATATTGCAAATTTAGGGGCAAACGACAATATTCTTGCCGGCCAGTCAACATTCATGGTTGAACTTGCGGAAACGTGCAAGATCATGCGGGAAGCTACACCGCGATCCCTCGTCATTTTGGATGAGCTCGGCCGCGGAACATCTACTTTTGATGGGTGAGTGAACATTGCTCTACTGCTGTTCGCTATATTACGTGGCTGACCCTTTGTCATGCAGTTATGCTATTGCGTATGCGGTCTTACATCATTTGATCACACATGTCCGCTGCCTCGGGCTTTTTAGCACTCATTACCGTATGCTTACCACCGAGTTTGCCGATAACTCGTTAATAACGATGAAGTATATGAGTTTCCTTACCGATGAGGAAAAGTGAGCTTCGGATTCTATGCATTATCTCATTTCTGTCGAAAGGATGTGCGGAATGCTGATTATGTTATCAATTTCTTATCAAAGGCGCGAAGTCACCTTTTTATACAAATTAACAGACGGAAGCTGTCCAAAGAGTTATGGGATGAACGTGGCGAGCATGGCTGGTGTGCCCATTGAGATTGTTGAGAAGGCCGATAAGATTGCGGCCAGTTTTCAGGATAGCAAAGAGGCTTTAGGGGAAAATGCGATGGAGTAAGTTTTCACAAACTGGTCCGGTATTTTCAAATCATTTATTAATGACTTGCAAACGCTTACGTCTACAGGAGACCTGAATATAGGCTTACACGATTAGCAGACTTTGCCGAGCTGATGGCTGCAATGAAGGAGTCAAAAAGTTCCTTTGAGCTAGTAAAAACGATCTGGAGGGGGCTCCGTGCTTAAGATGTGGAGGTGCATATAGACCTTGCCCGACAAATGCGTCTGTTTATTGGGAATGATTGGGAACGATTGCGAGTTTTGATGGCCGCCCCAATGGGATGTTTTGTGCCTTCTGTATTGAGGCCGTTTAGAGCTTCTTTTTTTCACAACGTCCCGATAACATCCCATCGAACAATTCGTGCATCGTCAGTAATTGCCATCAATATCCTGAAAAACAGATACGTCTGGTATAAATAAAAGGCAATTTGAAATTCTATATGACAACACCCACGTCTCATCCCGTGCAAAAGCCAAAGCCCTAATCTGAACCGACTTCTTTTGGCCTCCAATTGCAACACGCATCCGACCAGTAGGGTCATTTTTTCTTGCAACATCTTCGGTTTTATCCGCGACGCTCAGTTGAAGCAGGTAGGGTATGTCCTGTTCGGTTCATTGTCAGCTTAACGTGAATAGCGTGATAGCATTGGCAGTGTTGTACCCATATGTAAATCTCTCCCATCATGTTTCCGACAGCAAGATAACGGCCTGATGGACTTACGGTTGCGCGGACGAACCATAGGGAATGGTCACCTTGCTCTGGATACTTAAGCAGAACACCATGTGAGGTTCATGCCCATATGGTCCAACCGGCCAAGCTTGTCATAGGACTTACTTCAAATTGATGACAGTAGAAGATGTCTTGGCTGATAACCCTCTTGGCCTTCAATATATTCAAGACCCGTCAATTTGTAATATTGAAGCACTCTAGGCATGCGGCATCCTACTCACTGCTTTAGACAACTTGGACCTCCGTTCGATTTCTGGCTGAAACATCTACCATACTGCACGCTGAGCACATAGCCATAACAAGACCGGATCAGAACAACAGACAGTCCTACCCTGATGCAGCTTTCCGTTGATTTGGCCAGACACAAATCCCCCCACCACTGAACCCAGTCCACGTAACCATGCCATACGTATGGAGATGACATGACAGGTATTTTTTCAAATGCCAACGAAGCAGGCTGCTGGTCTTTCCCATTGGATGGCGAGGATTGCCATGAAGAACGTCTGGTGTGATTTATTCGGCTTCGGTAGTATGTGGGAGGGAGAGAAGATGGCTGCCCTTGGTAGGAGTAGGCTGTTGCAGAGCGGATGGAGCGTGTATCGGTGTTCCAGAGGCGCACTAATTCAAGTGAAGATAGAGGCAGTCCGTATAGCTGGCAGTAGTTGCTACACAGACTCTCGACCGTACCTGTTCCGTCCTTTTCACCGACCAGGAGTTTCTTCCCAGTGTGATGCCAGGCCTAAGCGCTGCCTTAACACCACGTGTATCCGTGAAATAAACACATACTTTAATCCTACCAATGAGAGTAACCCCATCCTTTGAAATTCAGTTGCGGTCATGAAGATAGCAATCACATGACCCGTTTTGCCATTCCAGAGTCGAGCAGATAAATCACAAGAAGCAGTGGCGAATAGGAGCGGATCTTTGGGATGCGTCTTGATGTCATTGACATGCTAGACAAAATATCATCAATGCATGCTCTTTCGAACGACGGTACGGAGCAGCACAAACACTTACAGACCCATGCGAATGTAGATGCTATTATAGAGAATTAGAACATTGACGCACAAGCCGGCCAACGCAGTCGCCCTGACCTTGTACTCTCCAGTATCCGCGTCAAAGACCATCAAAAAGCCATCAGATCCACCAGCAGCAATATGACACTTGGCCTCCTTCTCATCATACAGCCAATCACAACAAAACACGTCAGGAGGTTCGTCAACAAGATCAATACCAGCGTATACTAGTGGATTCAGCGGCATCTAGTCAAGACATTGTGAGGGGCTTGCGCTACTCACTTTCATGGCTACCGAAAGTACCTGTTTGGATAAATCCCATTTGCGTTTCATCATCGTCTGTCTACCGGGTATTGACGTCCATATGGATACCTAAAGCAGATAATCATGTTCTGCCCATGGACCTAAAAGCAATTCCTGGATCTCACCTGGCCACAGCCGACGACAGCAAAATCAACTCCCGTAAACATGTTCGCTCGCACATCGTAGAGCTTGTCATTCACTGGCTGTCTTTTCTTGAATTTGGATTTTTGGACCCTGCGTACTGACATTTGATGGACTTGAGCCCGTCCGAACAAAGGAAGAGGCTGATAGCCGACGTCAACGTCGTCTTCTTCGTCCTTTTCCGAAGAGGATGCGGGGCAAGGTGTGCTTTCAATGACAGTATCGTCTATTGTACCGTCAGAGTGGGTCTCTACAGTCGCGGAAGTGGCTCGGGGACGCTTGATTGCGATCTGCGGGTCACTGTCCTGGCTACGCCGCGCGCGTTTTCTATACTTCTTTAATCGTCGTTCTGCCAGACTCTCGTCATCTGATTCCTCAAATGCCGAAAGCCGATCCGACTCTGCTTTCAGCCACATCTCGGAGAGGTTCCCTGGGTGGAATCTAGGGGGGTATCTTTCGCCGGGCAATCTGACTTTCGCCAGTGGCATACGTGATTTTGACCGTGTTGCAGAGGATTTACCTTCGAAGCTTCTGTCACAGACGGCAACCTTTTCCGCTTTCAAGAAGTCAGAGATTGACGAGAGACCATCAAGGACAGTGTCCGGGAAACCAATCTTCACCGGAATTGCACCAGCTAGCAATCCGTCGCTATTTGTTATAGTACGGGAAGGAACACTGTCAGGTCTGACGCCATCAAACAACGTACTAAGTTGTCTGTGCACATTAGAGTCGCCTGTCGTACGGGAGCCGGCCAGTCCAGCAGTACTACTAACGGGAAAAGCAGAGCCACTGGAGGATTCAACGACCACGTTTGGCTGAAGATTTGATGAGTCCAGCGAAAAAGATCCATTTACATGAGAAATCGATAATGATTCTGTGGCGATCGAGGCGACACTATGACACGGATCATCCCCAGCAGCACTCTCTGTTGCTAATTTTGCAGGTTCTCTCTCTTCGCGCTTCTGCCCCGTTACATACCGACATGTTGCGTTCGTTTCTGTACTTTGCTGCGTCAAATCAATTAGATCATGGTCAACAATACGTTCTGCTATCACTTGAGGATGGGTCTTATACTTCTTTCGCAGGCGTTTACGGTGGTGCCTCTCTTCTTGAACCAGATTCACAATACATGCTTTGACATTGTGTGGTCTCCTCCCTTTTCTGCTCTTCGATCTGAGTTTGTCCTCATCGTCCGATTCTGATGTTATGAATACGACTTCCGCCAACCGATCAGTCATTGTGGAGTTCTTACTAACGACATGTTCCGAATCCACTAAGTCGATGACAGTCTCTTGACCAGCAGGAGCCTCGGTGATTCGCTTGTTTGAACTGCTGGAATCGTTACTGCCCAATTGTGGAGTTTCAGACGTAACTTCGGACACTGTTGCCAGAGTCGACATGTCCTTGGTCTTCAACTGATCCGCGACTTCCACTATGCCATTGGTATGACTGACGACTTCCACTGTATTTTCTACGCTGTATGACTGGAAGCCATCTGGAGCACTCTGTTCTGCGACCATAATTACATTCTGTTGGACATGATCAGCAACCATCACGCCCCCGGGCAGTGTGCGATTCGGACTTTTGGTGGGTTGTCCCAAGATGCCTGCCCGAACCTCCGTGGATAAAATTGGGGGCGTTGACGTCCTATTCCCGAAATGACCAACGGATATGTCAATGCACGCTGGAATGTCGTTCAGGTATCGTGGGCGGCGGATGCGGCTCATGCGGCTTCAATGTTATTGAGACCGATCTTTTCACCGGGATAGTAGTCGTTTCAGGGACAGATGGCACGGGCCCTTGTGTACGCTGGACTGATATCGTTCGAGAAAATTATTGCTTTGTGGGGAACTCTGCTTGGAGAGCTGAATCTGTTGTTCATTGCATCGGGTTGGGAATGATATCGTCAGTGGAGATTCTTTCAAAGATGCCAGGGACGCAATTTGAGGCAGCGGTGAGCACAGCTTCATTACCCATTGGTGTTTAATTTTTGAGCTGAAGAATTTGGTGATCTAAGCTTCACGTTTCTTGTTCAAACAAGGTATTCTCAATGTATGCCCAAAAACATGTCTGCACAAAAACGGACGAAGGAAAGCTTTCAGTCATTGAGTGTAAGAAGACGAACTGACTGAGATCTTCCTATATGAGTCATCTGCCAGCAAGGGAGGTCATTGGAGTTTCCGCTTTGTTGTCTCATCCCAGGTTCAACCCAGGTCAGACATCCAAGTAGTTATCCTTCGCTATGCGTTTGTTCTCCGATCTCTCCATACATGTATTGCGTGCATGATGCGTACCTTTTTTGCTTTCGGCTCCTTCTCTCGTCAGTATGCAAAATCGTCGTCCCAGGCCTCGTCGCTCTTCAGATCGAACTCCCAGCGTAAGCGCATCAGGTGAATCCAGTCAGGTGATCTGCTCATGTCAGCCAATTGAAGCATGTCCGAAATGCAGTGGGCTCACAAGCGATCGCGGTCGGCTTGACATCTTCTTGTCATGTTCGCCAAGCGGGCAAACTCATCGCAGGGTGCCTGGCCGAAACCTGGGAGGAAGAGAGGTCGACAAAAGGACGCGGAGGGTCAAGCAGTGAGTGTTGATAATGTTAACCACGATCATGATACATGCCTTGTTAACTGCCTTGTCATACTATGCAGCTTCAACTTGAGCGCGTATTGGGTCTAAGTGTAACTCGTCCCTCTGCATTGACTCTCAATCAAAACTTGGATACCCCGGTCCTTGCATATCCAGCAGGCGGCATAGTGGTCCTTTACAACTACAAACGTAACCGACAGGTTGGGTTTTTGACCCCCAATGCGACCTTCGACGCGGAGAGAGGGGCTGGATCGACAGGAGGAAGACGAACTTCACTGGCGGCAGGTGTCAAAGCAGTCTCGTGTGTGGCGTATTCGCAAGATGGCGAGTATTTGGCGGTTGGAGAGGTAGGTGGGTAAAGCCATGCGTTACCTGTCCTCATATAAAGCGGGATTTTTGAGCTTGCTCTCCGCTTCAGGCAGGGCATCAACCGAAGGTGCTAATATGGAAGGGGTCTACTCTGGTATCGGAGCTGGTGGGCCATTTGTATGGAGTCTTAGCAGTGGCCTTTTGCCCAGACTGCAAATATCTCGTCTCAGTTGGATATGAGGTAGTATTGTCAGATTTGTTCAGGTCCATATGCGAAGACTCATCAGTTGTATCTAGCACGATGGCTTGCTATACGTCTGGAACTGGCGAACAGGGCAGCGACTTGCATATGGTAAACTCGAGACAAAGGTAAGTCTCGTGACTCGTCAGCCTCCTTAGTCGCAGTGTGGTTCTCAATGTCCTATGCAGATACATTCTCTGGCATTTTCTCCCAAAGGGGATTTTTTTGTCACTGTAGGCGTGCAACATGTTAAGTTTTGGCCGATGGACGCAGATACACTCGTGCAAAATGCGAAGGTGCGTCGATGAACTAAATGCCAGGCGATCACGATAAACTACTAAACAGAGTTGTTTTCAGGCTGCAAAACCCGTAAATATAGTTCTTGAAGGAATCTCAGGCTCGTTTACTAGCCATAAGAATTGCGTATTTATGGATGTGGCGTGTTCAACGGCCAGTGACGGCAAGACAACCACGTATTCCATTACTGATGATGGCACATTGGTGTGCTTCAGTTACGAAAGAGAATTGGTGAAGTGGGTTGAGTTAAAGGTACAAAGAGAAGTGCAGGAAATCGCGTCATCGGGTCATTAACCTTCCATCATTATACAAGATGCCGGGGCGATCACTCAATGTTTCTGCGAAATATATTGCGTGCGGATGCGCTGATGGAGTAATTCGCCTTTTTGAGACATTTACGATGCAGTATATTGTTACACTTCCAAAAACACATCCGATTGATGTCCATCCCCATGCTAGGAGTAATCCGACGTGAGTTTTCCATAAAGCCCTGAGCATCATATCATTGTTCTTATTCCCTGAGCAAGATCCTCGTCGCTATACCCTGACGTCGAAGCGATTGCCATCGATGCACACAGCGAAAAACTTGCTTGTATCTTCAATGATCATTCATTGTTGATCTGGAATATCAAGGACCCAAAGCACCCTAAGACCTATAGGAGCTTTCTTTGGCATAGCGATGCGATATGGGGAGTTGAGGTAATGAATTTGCAAATTTCGGAGGCATTGGGAGATTTGCTGATTACACTTATTGTAGATGGTTCCAAGTACTGCAGATGATTACCCGTCAGTAGACGCAGAGTCACCTCCTTCCGGACTCCCTCCGAACACATTCGTGACCTATTCGTCAGACGGAACAGTGCGATTCTGGAATCTGGACGGTACCAGCAGCGCACATGGCATCTCACCAACCGGTTCTGATACAAGCAATGGCCTTACTGTTTCGGATTACTTCCGTCAAAATGACTACTCCCGGGAACTTTTACGAATTTTGTATGTTGATCGAGCTGGAATTCTCAAGCTCAAAGCTCAGACTGATGGCGGTGAGCGTTTTCTGACTATATGAGCCTAGACTACGTGGCCCGGATTGACATGAGTTACTACAGTACCGTCTGCGGCGGAGAAGACAGGTGTACGAGCTTTGCGTGTAACAGCTGATGGGCAGTTTTTAGCATCAGGAGATCGTTTGGGGAACGTAAGGTACCTCTGTCCTTGCCTGACACCCGCATATGAGCTTCAACTGAAGCAATCATTGCCTAGAGTGCATGAGCTTGTAAATTTTCAGCAGTTGAAATTTTTGGAGGCGCACGAAGCTGAAGTCCTTTCGATTGATTTCTCGGATGACCCACATGCAGGTATGATTATATTATTCGGACAGACGCGCACGGAACTATTGGCTAAGCTGGTGTCGTCGACCATAGAATCTTTCCTAATGGCTACAGCAAGCCGCGATCGGTTGATACATGTTTTTGATGGGGCTCGCGATTTTGAGCTAGTGCAAACGCTAGATGATCATACATCCTCCATCACCTCAGTTCGTTTTTGCGATAATGGCCGCCGTTTGATGAGCTGCGGGGCAGACAGGTCCTTGATATTTCGTGTGGCAGACGTACGTACATTTTTCATTTCTGCTCTCCTCTTTATCCGTGGCGATTGATGTTATATTTGTTCACAATAGCACGGTAATGGATTTCAAAGTTATCATAAGGCCCTTAGTCGATCCACAATATATGACCTCGACATCGATGCAACGTCAAAGTATCTAGCGACAGTGTCTCAAGATCGGCGGATTAATGTCTACTCTGTCAATACTGGCAAATCCGTTCGTTCTTACCGCCCAGAATTTGATGATACAAGCGCAGACAGCGGTTTTACTAAGCTTTCTCTCGATCAGTCGGGTGCCTATGCAGCTACATCTGCCTCTGACAAAACGATACGCATTTTCGACTTTTACTCCGGAGACTGTCTTGGCAGAGTTGCAAGTGGACATTCGGAACTGGTCACAGGTGTCAAGTTTACCCTCGATTGCAAACATCTTATCTCTACGGGTGCAGATGGGTGCATCTTTGTGTGGAAGCTGTCCAAGAGGATTACCCAGCAGATGCAGAAACGCCTGGGCAAAAAGTTCGGTAGCGGCAATGTAGCGACCCGTAGCAACAGTTTCACCCAGAGTCAGGTTTCTGCCTCTGAAACGGATCAGCCTTCTTTCCAGAGCGGAGACTTAGGAGATATCAGCTCTGTTAGAAGTAGTGAGGACGCATTGCCCTCCAATGAGCCGGCTAGCCTTCCATTTCTGTTCAGTGAATTGGGGTTACCAGCCTGGGCCAGAACAACCCGAGATCGCGAGCTTGAAGCCGATCAGGGGCGGTTTGTTGCTCCGAAAGGTCGTTGGGCACAGGTAGGATCTTCTTTCCTGTTGTGCCCCGTTATCCTTCTATGAACCTACTTTTTACAGAGAGTGGGCCAAGAAGGTGTCATGCTGTTCTCGGAACTCGGCGAAAGCGCACACCCGGTGGCGAGAATGGATGATGGTTTTGATCGGCGCTACACATTTGAGCAAGATCGAATCCCGAATACACCTCGACGAGGGGAAGATGCGTCCGTCACAAAAATCACTGACGGACTTGCAGGGCCAAGTGACCAAATTCTTAGACACGGTGTAGCCAGTAACGACATGGTCGTGCAAGACCTTGATTCAATTGCACTTACCTCAAGTCACATCTCTGATGATGACGTTGACGAACCAACGGAAATGGATATTGAGGATGACGAGGAGTTTGACGAAGATCATACAGTATTCATTCCATCGGAAGACAAGGAGGATTCTCTATATATTGTAGTCGCTCAGGATGCCAAAGAACAAAGCCATGATGCCTCAGAGACTGTGCCTGCAGATGAAAGTAGGACGCCCCAGCCACCGGAACAATCGCCAGATCTATCTAATACACTAGTCGAGCCGGACAAGATTCCACGGGCTCACGAAGCTGGGAAAGAGGAGGACGATGAAAGCGGGCTTGGGAGTAAAGAATTCGGTGATATGACGTTTCAGGAATACATCGGACAGTCCGTAGCTCTCTCTGCTGGTTTAGATATTCGACAGAGCTTGTCGGCCAGGCACTTGGCATTGCGAAACCACGAGACCACTTCTCACGCGGAGGATCAGGTCTTGAATGCACAACCTAGCGCGCAAGAAGAACAGGGTTCGATACCTGTGATTACCGATTCAGAATCGAGGACATCATCGGGCGATGAGGGTACAGAGGCAGCGTCGACTACGTCTTTGAGACAAAGAAAGGAAGCGACAGCTCAGGAGGTGGCGAAAGTTCGCCAGAAACTGGCAGCAATGGGCATCATTTGGCGAAGTGCAGAAAATTTAGCTTTGACAGAATTACCTTCAGAATCTGCTGCCGAAGCACCGGCAGTCCAGACTGCAATCCACAGTCCCGAATCAATGCAGTCGACTGCAAGCGACGTTGTGGAACCCGGCGAAGATCAACAAAACCCTGCCCAGATGGAGGAAAGGCCGCATACTCCTCATGAGGCCAGCCCGGAACTAGTGCGTAGTCCATATCGGTCTCGATCTATGAGCCCGGTGCGGTCAGCCGTCAATCGCGACGTCATAGTAAATGCCATCGCGCACCCAGCTCCAGTTCTGCATGACGAGGAACATACCGCAGCGGGGTCGCCAGAAGTTGCAGAACCAGCAGTGCAGGAGGAGGAGGAAGGGCTTGACTGTGGAGCCGCTGTTCCAGAGGATATCATCGAGGTAATGGACCCGGTCTCTGACGCGATAGATCAAATACCTGAAGGTATGTGAAAATATACGATGCATTTTCACGGCTTATTATTGTGCTAACTGATGCCCTATAAAGCGGAAGGGGTAGACCTCGAGTCAATCTCGGTAGACGACTTGAGACTTTTTCGATCATTAGCTGATCGTTCAGCGCAAGCGCTGGTAAAGCTCGCCACTCGTGAACCCTCCTCGGACGAGGAAAGAATGGCAAACGAGATACGATCGTCCCTAAATTACGTATATGAGTCTGCGACCACTGCCTTGGGAAAGAGCGACTCCCCGCCGGAAGCGCTCTTTAAGGATGGGAAAATGATTGACCTTTTGGAGAAATATTCAGAGGTTTTGGTCGACATGGTACAGAAGAAGCTGCGGGACGGCCAGAGTTAGAGAGAGAAGATTGGCAGTTTATATTATCTATTTGTATTTCTTGTAAGGTGGAAATTGTTCATATCTCACAACCTACAAAGCCTGATCATCGAGGGCCTCTCCAAATATGTCGATAGCTCACGTAGGGTAGCCATTCCTACCACTGTCGTTGTAAGGAAGACAGCTGAAAAGTACCGCCGAATGTGCCCCGTAGCGGGAGTTGAACCCACCATGAGTAAGCGCCTCTGTGGCACAGCACCGAACTCAAGCACTTCGCTAGCCGATAGATGCCCATCATCGACACCAAACATAGATCATGACAACCGCAGCTACGACCCCCGCCATCTCCTTCACCAACGTTGATCCCAGCGGACCAGTTCCCGCTCCCGCTATAAGCTGGGAGGAGTACTTTCGTACAACTCCCCCACCTGACTTCCTTGAACCTGCAGGAAAGCGCGTTGAGGAATTTGTCGCCTTGCACGCCAAGGCTGGGAGAAGAGTTGTGCTGGTGACGGTGAGAGCCGAAATACTGCTGTCTGTCATCTTTCTATTAGTTATTTACATGAAGGTATAGTCGGGTGGGACCACAGTTCCCCTTGAGCAAAACACCGTCCGATTCATTGACAACTTTAGTGCCGGGACCCGCGGGGCAACTTCAGCTGAATACTTTATCGAGGCCGGCTATGCTGTAATTTTTATGCACAGACAGTTCAGCTTGCAGCCATATTCGAGGCATTATTCGCATTCACGAAATTGCTTCTTGGATTACATGCAGGAAGACGGTCATGGCGGATTAATTGGTATGTGTTTGAATGGCTTTCGGAATGTCAAAAGGTTATAATACGGAGCGTTTCCGGATCGGATTCTTGATCTCAGTGGACAGGAAGTATAGCGACCACATGCGGGAGGTGTTGCTGAAGTATCAACGGGTATTGTCCTGCCAACACGTGATGAGAATACTCTAATCTAGAAACTGAACTTTTGGTTCGACCAGGCAAAGCGCGAACACCTTCTCATCATGGAAACATTTGTGACTGTTCAAGACTACCTCTTTCTTCTTCGCCGCTTCACGACGGCCATGTCGATTCTCCGGGAGAATGCAATGTATTACTTGGCTGCCGCAGTCAGCGATTTCTTCATTCCGCAAAGTAAAATGGTGCGCTATCTTGCACATTCTGCAAACATTGGACCTTGCAATACATTAATTGTCATATTTGTTTATTTATTCGTACAGGCTCAGCATAAAATCCAGTCGGCGGAAGGATCATTGGTGTTGCAGCTGGACCAAGTCCCTAAGATTATCTCCCCTCTCGTCGACACTTGGGCCGCAAAAGGGTTCATCGTTTCTTTCAAACTTGAGACAGATCCTGATCTTCTTATTCAGAAATCACGGCGCTCATTGGAGCGGTACAAACACCAACTTGTCATTGGTAACATATTAACTACGAGGAAGAAGGTGGTCACTTTCGTGACCACGAAGGAAGACACAAAGCTGGAATTAACGGACGAGGAGCTGAGAAGTGGAGTGGAGATTGAGGAGAGGATAATACCAGAGCTTATTAGGAGGCACGAGGAATGGATCATACAGACGAAGTCATAATAGATTTTAGACTCAATGGGTCCATCATTGTGTCTTTATTCATCCCGCGTTAAAAGAACAAACAGTGCCAGGACCACCAGCAGTACAACCTTCAATTGTGGATAATCATTCAGTAGTATCGTCACCATTCCTACATATGGCAAAAACCTGCAAATGGCCAGGGCGAGGTAAGATTGATTAGGTGCATTGCGCAAGTCACCCAAGCGAGATGACAGGTAACGCACCCTTTGACCCTCCCCACAACATCCTCTTTTTTAATCCACATCTGTCCCGGATTGTATAATCCTCTATCGTCCACTTGATTGTTATCGCCTTTTGTCAAAAGATATTGAGTGTTATTCGTCGTGGTGTGCAACTCGATTACACGATGCACGATAGGAACGGGTTTCCCGCGAAGTTTGAAGACGCATATGTCGCCTATTGTTATTGGCGTGCTCGGTTGTGTAAGAAACAGAAGGTCGCCACGGGCGAACGCCGGTTCCATGCTTTCACTAACACACGAGGATTATCAGTAGAAAGAAAGCATACCGAGATACCAGTCCGACTGTCGTACCTAAGGACCACGACGATTGGGGATTCGCTATTGGTCACAACCGATAGGCCCTTCCAGATCATTAACGCTGAAGATACAATCAGGCACACATTCAGCGCTTGCTGAGCGAGCTACAGCCTAGGTTCAGTTCGACTTGCCGAATCTTTTCATACTTTTCATATTTTTATATGGAACAAACCTGCCGAAAGGACATTCGCGTTAGGCTTTTCAAGGCGTCCATGTTGGGCAAGAAACGCCGAGTTACAAAGGCAATGGGCGCATGTCGACACCAGCAAGTTGACACTTGAACGGGACAGATGAAAGCCGTGACTGTGCTGACAATCACATCAATGTTGTCATGTCAACAACAGTAAACCAGCCAAATGCATTCCAATGAATGATTCATCATGTCCCGTCGGTTCCCCATTGTCTTCGCTTCTTGGTAAAGCAACCATTTGCCCCCCCGCGGAACGTCCTCCAAGCGCTGACTCTAGACAAAAGTCCGCAGCCTCCGGTTGAAGGTTTCGTCAGCTATTGATAACCGAAGCTGAGAGGGACAAGGACACGTTCTTTGTTGGCTTCTCCACCTTGGGCTTGTCGCTGTGTCTTTAGTGATCTTCAGAAAAAAGCCGCAGCCTGCACGCATCCGACGGTGTTTTCGTGCCCGGCTCCACATTATATTGTCGTATAAAGGTGCTCATCTTCTCACAACTTGAAGCGAACAGCGAGAAGTGCCTTTTGCGCTCCAGCAATATTCCTTCCTCACCGCTTACAGGCCCAGCATAGAACGCGGTGCTGTCCTCAAAGCAGGATACCTATCCGGGAGAGCACACTGGACGCTTTCCCGTCGGTGTTTTGAAGCATACAGTAATGAGTAACCCAGGGGGTCACCACTGGGGACAGCAACACGCGACCGCAGCGTTGCCGATGCCGCCTACGGGCCCTCAACAACCGCCGCAAGTACTACCGCCGCAGCAGTCGCAGCAACAACCGCTATCGGCTAGCCAGCTTCCACCAACCTTGCCGCCGATTCAGCAGGCGGATTTGGGGCCGCAGGCTGGTCCGATGTCTGCTCCGCATTATCCATATGGAGGGTAAGCCTTTAGTGTATCTCACGCTTGCGTTGATCTGAACGGTTAGTAACCAGATAGTTTATTCTTTCAGACCCACTCTTTCCTCTGGTCAGGTACCGCCGATGCCTTATAATCATGGGGCACCTCCACTTCCCGCCGTTGAGTCGTTGTCCCAGTCGCACCATGTGCGACCAAGTCATCATTCCACTCCGCAGGATGCAGTCGTCACTCCGTCAGCCGGTCCACCGCCGACACCTGTACCGCCAATGCAGATGACGTCGGTTTCTGGACACACGCTGCCGGCGGATTTGACATCAGCCGAGTCGCATGTTCTGGGTGCTTCACAGTCCTACCGTCCTTTGAATGTAAAGGATGCTCTATCGTACTTAGACCAGGTTAAAATTCGCTTTAGCGATCAACCGGAGGTTTATAATCGATTTCTAGATATCATGAAGGACTTCAAATCTCAAAGGTGGGTTTCGTTTCAGCCCTGCAAACCACACGGCCGCGTCCACAGTGCCGACTCGGTGCGAAGGATCTGCCTTACCGAAAGCGAATCCCTAACTCTTCCCGTTACTCCCAGCTTGGATACGCCGGGTGTCATTGATCGCGTGTCTACCCTCTTTCGTGAGCACCCAGAGCTTATCAGCGGTTTCAACACATTCTTGCCGCCTGGATACAAGATAGAGCCGGGACCCAATGGAGATGTGAAAGTGACCACTCCTCGAGATGCGCCACCTTATCATAGTTCTTCTGCTGGTGGTTTGCAGTCACTCGGCGACAGTGCAACATCGGTTTCGAACGGGACAGCCAACACCAGTAACAGTAGCCAACTACCAAGTTACTTTGGGTCGTCTACGGGAAGTTATGGCAGCAGTGCCATGGCCAATCTCCCCATTTCCCAATTAGCTCAACATGCGGCATCTCCGTCTGTTGCTGCTCAGGGCTACAACGCTGCCATCGCGAGCGCATCGAATATTATTAGTTCGATGCAATCTCATGGTGCTTCCGCTCTGCAGCAGTCGTCATCCAAAGGCGGGGAGCAAGGGGCCAATCGCCGTGCTCCTGTAGAGTTCAATCATGCAATTAACTACGTCAATAAGATTAAGGTACGGATAGCACTGCCTCCCGTGTGCTGAATTATATTGACTCTCGCTTTTGCAGAATCGCTTTTCTACGGAACCTGAAACATACAAACAATTTTTGGAGATCCTGCAAACATATCAAAAGGAACAAAAGCCAATCCAGGAGGTAAATGCAATTGCGATATTAAGCGGTTCTCGCCGATCACTCTTCTATGATGGCGAGAACTTGTTCTCACATATTTACTACTTTTGATTAAGGTCTACGCTCAAGTGCAAGTGTTGTTCAAAGCTGCTCCGGATCTCCTAGACGAATTCAAGCAGTTTCTTCCCGACAATAGCAATAATCAAGGTCAAAACGGTCTGGCCGCGTTTGGTCGTAGTAGTGGCATACCTGTTTTGAGCACAATGCCGAACGGGATGGCTGTTACGCAAGTGCAATCGTCAGGCTCTCAGCGCCTACAGTCCCAACCTGCAGCAGCGGGAGCTAAACAGAAGCAGCACAAACGCCCAGCTCCGTCGTCTACGACACCAACGGGTGGTGGTTCTTTGTCCAGCAATGCAGCCACGATCCCTTCCGGTCAGATACCTGTTCCTCCACCAAAGAAAAGAGCTAAAATGGCTCGGTCAGAAAAACCAGGCACATTGGAAGAGCTGGAGTTCTTTGATAAATGCAAAAAAGTCATCAACAACAAAACGACGTACAACGAATTTCTGAAGATTCTAAATCTATTCAGTCAGGAAATTATTGAGGCCAAAGTCCTTGTTGAACGGGTTGAACCTTTCCTTTCAAAAGCTCCAGATCTCTTTGAATGGTTTAAGAGATTTGTGAAGTATGAAGATGATGAGGTCATTTGTAAGTGGCTTCACTCCGAGATATTAACAGTCTGAGCTGGATGGGTATCTAATTGGCTGTTGTAGATAATATTCCTGCGGAGCGTCCAGAGATTAATGTGAATAGCTTGCGCCGCCTTGGACACAGTTACAGGCAACTTCCCTCTGAGGTACTGATTTTGTTATTCATCGATCTTCCTGAACGTTGCATACTCATGTAAACTTGCATTCTAGATTCCTCGACCAAAATGCTCTGGTCGCGACGCTCTCTGCAAAGAGGTACTTAACGACGAGTGGATTTCCCATCCTGTCTATGTGTCGGAAACTGGTTTTGTGAGCCACAAAAAGACACAATTCGAGGAAGCACTTCACAAGTGCGAAGAAGAGCGATATGAATTTGACATGAACATTGAGTCGAATCTGCACACAATCGCGCTATTGGAACCTATTGCCAAGAAAATCCAAAACATGAGTGCCGATGAGAGGAACAGACTGAGGTATCCTGAGGGACTTGGAGGTACGTCCTTGTTGCTTTCAAACAGTCAGGTAGGCCTTCGCTCAACATGTGCTTTTTGCTTATTGAAGGGACTTCCAAAACCATATACCAAAGAGTTATAAAAAAGATATATGATAAAGAACGTGGAGCCGAGATCATTGAAGCGCTCCACAACAATCCTGCTGTCGCGGTGCCCGTTGTGTTGAAGCGCTTGAAGCAAAAGGACGAAGAATGGAAGAGGGCTCAGGTAACAGGGCGTGATATTTGTAGGTTGATACGATACCGTTGCTCATCAACGTTGTGGCCACAAACAGCGTGAATGGAACAAAGTCTGGCGTGAGATTGATTCTAAAAACTATTATAAAGCCTTGGATCATCAAGGCATTCACTTCAAGGCTGCTGACAAAAAGAACATGTCCCACAAATCGCTCATTTCGGAAGTGGAAATGCTCGCCCGGGAGCAGCGCGAGAAAAGGTCGACTCTGCCCAGCAGATACCAATTTGATTTCACATTCAAAGACCGGAAAATTTTCCACGACATTCGTCGGCTCCTTCGCTTACAGACCGAGGTGGGACTGTCGCTGAACGACTCAGAGTCACGCAAGATGAAGAACTTTTTGCGAGTGTTTGTGGACCGATTATTTGACCTCGGTCATTCCCCTGTCGAGCAAGACGTTGACAGCGAGGATGATGAAGAAGACGTTGATATGGATACCGAGGACGACTCGCCTCTTGGGAGCAATTCGCGAAGCAAGCAGCGGTCCAGCAGCTTGCGTCGAAATGTCCTTACACGCAAGTCCAACGGCCGTGATACAGGCGAGGACACCGATGAAGATGGGGATGTTGAGTCAGTAGGCAGCGAAGGAGGACGTGGTCAGGAGGACACTCCTGGGGCAAGTGGCGACGAGGCCGCGGATATGATGGATATGGATGGAGTCACCGTGGCAAAAGACCGTGATGACGGTTTCAGTGAAGCGAAGAGAGCCACGTACGTGTTTTACGCGAATAACGCTTTCTACGTGTTTGTGCGGTTGTATCAGGTGAGACAGGCAATCGAGAAACTTGTCGCTCGACATGTGACGATACTGATATGAACACGTGTACCAGACGTTGTACTCGAGGCTAGTGAGAATGAAAGAATTGTCTGAAGAACTCTCTCAGAACCCGCCAAAAGCGGATCGAAAAAGTGCGGTTGCCACGGAGTTGGGCTTGCAGAAGGAAGCAAGTGAGTTCTTACATCCGACAAACTTTATCTGGTGCATCTTCTCTTATATAGCCCTTTCTCTACATAGTTGCAGCCTATGCGAACCTTGATCGTTATACCGAGCTCCTTCAGTCATGTTTCCATTTCCTTCAAAGCGATTTAGAGGCATCCGAGTTTGAGGACAAGGCGCGGAACATGTTTGGAACATCTGCATATTTGATTTTCACTGTTGATAAGCTCTGTCAAGCGATTACCAAGCAGGTTCGTCTCCACGTGGCGTAATGGTGACTTTAGCGCGATACAAATCATTAATGGACATTGCTTCCACGTAGATGCTTGCCATCGTGTCGGATCAGAAGAATATAGAGCTTGTCAGTCTCTACTACAAGGATAGATCCAAAGTTGGCACCAGCGCGCGCCAGGAAGCAATGTACAGAATCAACTCGGAGTCCTTGATTCAGGATGACAACATTTATCGAATGGAATATGTGAGTCGTCTTGCAACTTGCCGAAAATTCAAAAAAAATTGATGGCTAACTTATTCATTTTGCAGTTCATTGGTGAAAAGGTCCTAACCATTCAGCTCCTCGGAAAGGACGATCATATTTCAGACGACTCGATCAGCCATGAAGACAAATGGTCACTCTACGTAGACCACTTTGTCCAACTTCACTCCACCGAGGGTCTCCGATCCAATCGCCGCGAACCTTTCCTTAAACGTAACCTCCCTACCCAAGTTCCTGATACCCCACCCACAAATATTGAAACCCGCTCCGGACTCGAAATGAAAATCTGCGTGAATACGTACAAGGTCTTTTTCGTGGACCATACCGAGGATTATTTCTCAAGGAGACGCTCAGGTGGAGCAGAGATTTCAAGGACGGAAGCCGATGGCCGACGAAAAAGATTTCAAAAGTTCCGATCATGGCTTGACGGTCCTTTGGGATGGAAACGTGGCCTGAACGCAGAGGACATCAAAGGGGCGGAAAAGGACTTTACAGATTGGCTCGGCGGGACCGGTGAAAAGCCGTTGACGAGTCAGAAGGTTGCTGGTGACAACCACGACTTTTCGCTCTGGGACAGCGTACCTAGAAGTGAAACAGGAATGATGGAAGGGGTTATGAAAGATGGAGAGATTGTATGAGATCAGTCTTAAAAATTCTGACATCAAGTGCTCGGTTTTTGGATTTGCGTTGATTCTAGCACTCATTCTTTTGCCTGTTGAACCTGGCAGAATGCTGTGTCCCTATGAGACAACTCTACGCCATATATATTGGGTATATAGACGGTCCATGGGTGTTTGAAAAAGGAGTATGTGCCAATTTCGACTTGGGGCGGTAAAATGGGGTACGCGAAATGGGTACCTTTTTTATGACACTGGCTTTTCTTTAGTCCCTTCAGTGCGTTGTCTTTTTTTCCCATTTTTCTTGTTTAGGAAAATATTGTATGAAAAGAGTTTTTCTTTATAGTGTTTATGTCGTTGATGAGTTTCTGCGTTGAGTATATGGTTAATAATTCGCGACAAGTGGAAAAACTCGCATATGAGAATTCGTAGTGTCACAAGAACAGCTAGCAAAAGACTATTTGTAGAAGGAGGAAGCCCGATGCGGGGGTCGAACCCGCAACCTTGAGGTTAAGAGCCTCACGCTCTACCGATTGAGCTAACCGGGCCGTTGACGACAAGCTGAATGACAAAGCCTATCGGCCCGTTATAAACAAACACTGATATGCCCGCAACCTCTCTAGCGACAATGAAGAATTACATCCAGGTTTTTTCCACATTTATAGTATTAGATAAGTCCTGTAAGTAAGACAGGCACATCAGATAACAAATCAATAGTTTACAAGAGCACTACCCTATCGCGACCGATCAATGCAGTCACAGTTATAAATATCCAATCTCAAGCCTTCACACCATTAACCCCATTCACACTGTGGACACCATTCACGCCATTTGTACCATTGACGCCATTGAGGACGCTTCGGACGGGACCCTTGACGGCGACCCTCTCGTAGGTTCTCCTAAACTTTTCATCGACCCGCTTGAGGTAATAGGTACCAGGGAAGAAGCTGCGCTCGTCTACAGGTGAGACTGGGTCGTAGTCCTTGACATTGTGTGTTTGCTCGCGGAGGTCCATGATTGCGTTGAATTCTGCTGGTGGGATTTCAGTGCGGTCGGCGAGGCGGGATGACAGGTTGAGAATTTTGGCGATTGAAGTTGTCTCGCCTCGAACGGTGAGGGAGAACATGGATGCTGCCAAACCGGAGCCGTAGGAGAAGAGGGTAATGCGCTTGTTTTGCTAAAGAGAAAACCGATTTTTGAGTTGTAGACCTATGGAATGAGGGCCAGATGGGCATGCTTACCAATTGATTCGATGGGGTCTCGGAAAGGAGGGAGGCCAGGCCGCAGTAAACAGATGCGCAGTAGCTGTTACCCAGGTTCTTTGCCACCAACAGAGACGGTAGGGTCTTTGTCTTGAAGGCATCTTTTGTGTATTCCACAAATGCCTTTTCTACCTCTCGGTTGGTATAAGTATTTTCACGCTTCAAGTCCTTGAACTGAGCAAAAGCAGCGAAACGTTCGTCATCGGGATTCCGCAAAAAGTCGTTGAAACCAAGACGACCAACAGACTTTGCCACCAATTTTGCGTAAGGGCAGTGGAAGACAAAGTAGTCAACGCTGTCCATTGTCGGATTCTCGATGCCTTCCTGTCGCGACAGTTTATCAAGGTAGCGGTTGTATGTCACGTCGACAGCTTTGATGTAGCAAGAGTTGCTGAGAGGACCATCCACTTCGGGGTATTCAGAGTGCAGGTCTGGCTTATAAAAGTCGTAGACATGTTCCATGTGAGTGGCACGGACGCCAGCGTCAAACACAAGTGGTGCGTCAGCACCGATCAGTAGAGCAACAGCACCCGCTCCGCCGGTAGGTCGTGCCGCTCCGGTTTTATATACAGCAATGTCTGCAGCAACAACCAGAGCATAGCGTCCGTCCCATGCCGATGACTCAATCCAGTTGACAGAGTTGAAGACAGCATTTGTACCTCCGTAACAGGCATTTGTCGTGTCAACTCCTTCAATGTCCGTATTACCAGAGTCAGCAAAGAGCTGCATGAGGACCGACTTAACAGACTTTGACTTGTCGATGATCGTCTCTGTACCGACTTCAAGGCGACCAATGTCATTGTATGCAATTCCGTACTTTTCCAATAGCGACTTTACAACTGCAGAGGGTTCAAGTTAGTCATCAATGTGAGGATGAGTGAAAGGATAAAGTCACTCATACCTGTTAAGCATATCGAGTTGATGTCCTCTCGGTCGTCGCAAATTCCCATCTTTGATTGGCCAAGTCCGATAGTGTACTTTCCTTGTGAAACACCATCGTGCTTTTCCAACTCTACTTGGTCTACGTACTGTGGGAAAAGACAGTCAGCCCAATGATCGCATAGAGAGGCAATCAGACAAGAGATCACGACGACTGTGCTTGTGGTTCTCTGAACAGCACTGTTTCACCAAATTCAGAGTCTTGCCCCCATTTCTACCATTCCTCACCATTCACCAATGCGTACCTTTCTTGGAAAATAAATGTCTACAGCATGAATTCCCACATTTTGGGCTCTTGTCGGCGGCATTCCACTTAGCATGTTGTGAAAGTAGTTATAGAGTTTGACGGTATGGAGCGAGGTGCGAATGCGTTCTATAGGTAAGTGTGCTACCGAGGGTCTAGTTGAAATATGTGTGTGACTTGAAGTTTGCTGCAAGTAAAGGGGGAGGGGGATATGACGAGGGGCGGTCCTGCTTTATGGAGAGAAGAGCTCGTTCTCCCGCAACCTGTGCATACGTTCCAAAAAAGGTTTTTGGCAAGTTGTTTGAACGCGCGATGCAGTTGATCGAACCCTTTGTTGGATTATCTCTTTTTGGGGGGCCGCTTATCCCACAATGGAATGAAAGGCAGGTGGCGGGATGCTCTGTGCGGTGTGGGCCGAGTTGTCAAAAGGATCCCTCGGCGAGTGGAACGAAAAAACGCCCCAAAAGGGCCGTTCCAAGCAGCAAAACGGAAGAAGGTGGGATGATCGTCGTCGATTTCCATCTTTTATGAAATCAAGCGGTGACTCATCCGCGTCTCGCCCAACGAAGTCCCGCGGGCCTTTTTTTAAAACTCTTTTCTGCTGTTGCTGCTGCTGCTGCTTGTTGCTGTTGCTTGTTGCTGCTTTGTGTTGCTAAATAAACGCCATACATGCATGCATGTAACTTGCTTCTAACCTACCTACAAACCCCATTGCAAACCATAAACGCCTTTGATGACAAGCGCAGGATGGGATAGTCGTTGATGAGACCATGTCCAAATCGGGTTAAATGACGCATTAGCTCACGCAACACGCGTTCGACAGCAACGTTGGAGTTCATCGCGCGGTTGTCCTTTTTGTCGAATGAGCTGCTGGACGGCTCGTTTGGACTTTTTTTCGTCGGGCTTTCAGTGCGCAAGTGTTTAATATTTGGGATACAAATCGAGTCACTGTTACAACCTGCTTTTTAGGAGCATTTTAAATAGTGACCGTCAATCCGCTTTCGTTGTTTTTGTTTCTCTTGTCCCGCTCCCTTTTCAACCCAATCCCAGTGAGGAAAACGACGACAAGATGGCCCTTGTCAGCGTCCTAAATCGCACAATGCTCGACCTGACGGACTTGACAGGCTTGCCCCAGGATAAGCTCTACATGTACGGCGGCCTCTTTGTGTTCATGTTTGTCTTGTTGCTTGTGAACCGCCAGGTACGGACCCTCTTGTCATGAGAAAAGTGTCCCGCAAAGCAACAATCATGCTGATATCATTACCCACCTTTGATTGTAGTCTGACGGAGTTGCTGCCAAGAAAAATCTGCCCCCAGCGGTTCCTCACACTGTTCCTCTCCTGGGCAACGCCGTACCCTACGGAATGGCCCCTGTGGAATTTCTTCAAGACTGCGTGACAAAGGTATGCAGAATAGACAAGGCGCAATCCATGCCTCAATTTTGACACACGGACATGGACAATAGTTAACTGTCCCTAATTGACAGTATGGCGACTGCTTCACGTTCATAATGATGGGTCGCAAGATGACGTTCTGCCTCGGCCCAGACGGAAACCACTTTGTGTTTAACGTAAAACTCGCCAACGCCATCGCTGAAGGCGCATATGATAAATTGACCGTCCCAGTGTTTGGTACAGAGGTCGTATATGATGTCCAGAATGCTGTCTTTATGGAGCAGAAAAAGTAAGCAGTGCCCCCTTGTTATGATATGCCCCATGGTGCAGCCAGCTCACTGATTTAACAAATTCAGGTTTGTAAAGGATGCCCTTACCACAACCGCTTTCAAATCCTACGTTCCAATCCTTACTCAAGAGGCCACCGACTTTTTCCGCGACTGGGCTGACGAAAGCTCACGTTTCGAGCTCTTCCCCGAAATGGCGGAATTGACCATCCGTACTGCTTCTCACTGCCTTATGGGCAAAGAAATCCGGGAGCAACTCCACTCTAACGTTGCCAAACTCTATCACGACCTTGATCAAGGTTTTCAACCTATCAACGTCTTCTTCAAGTGGCTGCCGCTCCCTGCCTACTTTGCCCGTGACAAGGCCCACAAAATCATGACGGATACTTTCTTGAAAATTCTTGAAAACAGAAGGGCAAAGAGTGACTTTGATAACAAGGATGTTCTGCAGAGTTTGATGGATTCCGAGTACCGGAATGGTTCAAAGATGTCGGATCAAGCAATTGCACACATGATGATTGCAGCCTTAATGGCTGGCCAGCACACGAGTTCCACGACGGTTTCCTGGGTCATATTTGAACTGGCAAACAACCCGCACGTGATGTATGTATATCGCAAGATGTTTACCTGTCACCGGAATGGAGCACCCTGCTAACAACATCCATCCAGTGTCGACCTACTTAAAGAACAGGCCAATGTCCTCACCGGAGACGCTACCACACCACCACACAAACTCCCTGCTCTCACGTACGATGACTTGCGCAACCTCCCTCTTTTGGAAGCTGTTCTAAAGGAAACCCTCCGACTGCACCCACCAATCCATACCGTCATGCGTCTCGTTGTCAAGGACATTGAATACAAGGGCTACACCATCCCCGCAGGCCACTTTCTCTGCGGGTCCCAAGCCGTGTCCCAAATGGACCCAGTCCGATTCCCCAACCCAAAGAAATTCGACCCCACCCGCTTCCTCAACTCTGACGAAGGAAACGGAGAATGGACAATCAATGGTGTGGATATTGCCCAAAAAAGCGCTAGATCAAATTTCTTGCCTTTTGGTGCTGGACGGCATAGATGCATTGGCGAGGCGTTTGCCTACGTTCAGATCAAGACCATTATTGCTCTCTTTTTGAGAGAGTTTGAGGTTGATTTGATGCGAGACGCAAAAGGGGAACGGATTTTCCCTGCAATGGATTACACGTCATTGATTGTCATACCTAAAAAACCAGCCTACATTCAATACAAGAGGAGAAAGGAATTTAGAAAGTAAGATGTATAAGGAAAGGATTCAGATACATTATATAATTTTGTTGTTTCAATAAATAAGAACGTTCGTCGAATCGGCTCATCATGCCGGAGCTGGCATGTCATCGACTGCCATCGACTTGCGCTCGGTCTAATCGGGTACTTCCAATTGAGCTGGCCATCAAAAGCGGCAACATTTCCGTGATGAAAAACCTTTGGCTGAGGACCAAAAGGTTGACCCGCAGGTTGAATCTGGGAGTGAAAATTTTACTCGCTCCAATTTAAGCCAAGCGCTGTTGATAACTTTTAGAATTTATCAAGCTTCAGTCTATTTGACGGACGAGACCTTCAAATATTTATCTCATATGGATTGGCACGAAATAAAGGCTTTGCTGCCTACACCGTCCAACTAATCAATGTCCAAAATGAACGAGCCACGTTCAAATTCCAGGTGGATCAGACAGTTGGGATATGCCATAAGGAAAAGTCTTCTTTGAGAGGCAAGCGAGAACATATTAAAGAATAAACAGCTGACTCTCGCTGGATGCAATTAGGACTTTGACCAATCCCAACCCAGAATACATCGAGTGTCCAAGGTTCTGCATCTGCTCGCACATTTGCGATTCCACGTTTCGACAATCACACTTGATCGGCGCGGGGAAGGGAACAAACAATAAATTTGGGTGGTCCATTCAACATATCTCACGAAGCTAGTTTATTTGAGCATCAAGAATATAGTTTTGAACAATGGTTTCTTAAGATGGTAAACCAGTTTCATGCAGGAAGATGGTCGGGGATATGGAACAGAGACCGATGAAAATGTTCTGTCATGGGCCATACTCATAGTGGAATTGCTGAGAGTTTAGCGTGTGTTTATACCAGATGGCTGCCAACATAGGTAGTATTCTCGGATTCAGATTATCTATGGGCTAGCAAAAGCATCTTCGCATCATTTGACTTGACTGTCACTGAACAACACCTGAAGACCCACTCCTTCACCTCTCCGTCCTCCATTCATAACTCGAACCGACTGATCTGATGTCCAATATCTGATTCGTCGTCGACCATTCCACTTGACCTAATATTGAGCACGGATATCTACATAGATCAGCAAAAATGCTCCCTGGATCTACCGCGGACCGGTTACTAAAAATAACATGCATGAAGATTCCTAGGAATCCAGTTTCCGGTATTAATGGATTGGGTAATCTGTGGCCAAGCAGCCTTGGAACTAGGGTGCAACAACAACCTTTCCAGCTCGATTTCCGTCATCCTCTGTTCTGCGGGTTTGAAGGGGCGGGTTGTTCATTTATTCTGATCAGCGACGGTCCGTCGAAAGGCGGCGACAATCCAACGTATACCACGGAAAGCTCCCCCGCCTCCAAAACTGACTAACCTCTAACGTTGTTAACATGTCACATCTCTCATTAAAAATTACCGTGGTGGGCATGGGGCTCACCAAAACGTTGCAGGTTTGTTCGCAATGGAAAACAAACATGCTCAAGATGAATACTAACTCGTTATCCACCTATCAGTTCTCAGGGGATATGTCTGTACACGAAGTATGCCGCGAAATTCGTGAAAAGTTTGGTGAAGGTGCGGGCGGGTCAGACCACGGTCTTTTATGGCCTGACCAAGGGAAATGGCTGCAGGCTTCAAAGATCCTCGACTTTTACGACCTCAATTCGGGAGATGCCCTGGAATATCGCAAAAAGCACCGCGCATTGAAAGTGAAGACCATGGACGACAGTGTGAAGACTGTCATTATAGATGAAAGTTTGCCAGTTCAACAACTGGTGGAAATCATTTGCGAGAAGATTGGAATTCAGAATCCCGAAGAGTATTCTATTCTACCAGAAATGGCCCCAGCGGAAGCAGGAACCAAGGAAGGAGGAAAGGACGCTGGGAAATCTGCTCCAACAAAGATCAAAGGGGGAAGGGAAATGCTCGCTGGCGATCAATCACGATGGCTACATCCTGATAAAACAATACGAGAACAAGGACTAACAGACGAGGACACCGTTCTCCTGAAAAAGAAATTCTTTTTCACAGACCAGAATATTGACCGCAACGATCCTGTACAGTTAAATCTGCTCTACAATCAAGCACGAGAGATGATCATCTCTGGAAAGCATCCCTGCACTGCTGAGGAAGCTTGCCAATTTGGTGCGATTCAAATGCAGGTCCAGCACGGCAACCACGAACCAGATAAGCATAAACCGGGCTTTATAAAGTGTGTATACTGCCTGCGTCATCAGTTCGTTTACGCTGCTGAAACAATACCTACAGAGTGAGGGACTTTGTACCGCCCGAGTATCAGAAGAACAAGGACGTTGAGAAGCGAATCTATGTTGAACACAGCAAACTTCAGGGTTTGGGCGAGCTGAATGCAAAGTTCCGCTATGTGCAATTGTCTCGGTCGCTAAAGACATACGGCATCACGTTCTTTTTGGTGGAGGTAAGCAATTGCTTGCCCAAGTGGAATCCATGCGTGCCAGTGCTGCAAATCTGAATCAGTTTCCCCTCAGGACGAAACGGCGAAAAAGAAGAAGAATGCACAAATGCTTCTAGGAGTCACCAAGCAAAGTGTAGTTAAGCTTGACCCAATCACAAAGGAAATCGTACGAGAATGGCGTTTGACACAGCTTCGAAGATGGGCTGCGTCACCCAACAGGTATTGTCCGTCCTTACTGGCATTCGTTATATTCCACAGAACCTTGTGTTAATCCGACCGTCTTTTGGAGAAAGCTTCACCATGGATTTTGGGGACTATGCAGATGCGTATTTTTCAGTGAAAACCACAGAAGGCGAACAGATATCCCAGTTGATTGCTGGCTATATTGATATCATCATCAAGAAGCGTAAGGAGGCAGAAAAAGTCGTGGAGATTGATGAAGAAGAGCAAGCTACTATGGAGGAGTTTGTCACGCCAAGCAGAGCAACAAACGTGGGAGTGGTTTCTTCCGGTGCGCGAACGGCTGTCGAAACAAAACTCTCTGTACCGCCAATGACTGCTGATGGAATGAGACCGGGATGGGGCCGAACTGGTACGAATGTTTATACGGCGCAATACGGCGGTGCGGCTGGAGGATTTGTCCCACAAATGGCGGAAATCACTGGCGCGCAACAGACTCTTATGCAGAGTATCAGTAACGGATTTGCGATGGTCAACAATGCTGCAGCTGATATGATGGTGGCAGCGAACCTGCCGCCACTTGGTAACGACGCTGCAGCCATTCAATGGAAGCAGCATACAGTGGACGTTAATGCCGAGGCGGTTGCATCACAAATAACATCAAACTTGGCGGCTGCAGGGTCTCTCATAAACACAGCTACTGGCTACGTGGAGGAGATGGACTATGAAGTCATTGGTGCCAACATTTCCACCATGACAGCCAATTTGAGTCAGTTGGCACAGGGAATTAAGCTGTTGGCCGGATTGCAAGAGTCTATGGACGACCAAGAGCGTCTTTTGGCAGCTGGACGAGGGCTAGCAAAGGCTGCAGCCAAGCTTCTTGAAGCTGCCCAACCTATTTGCATGGGGCAGACAAATAGGGAAGACTTTTTTGTCAGCTCAAAAGCTGTTGCCGCAGCGTCTGCGGAGCTGCTCGGTCTCATGGGTCGATTGGATATCAGCGAGGACGGACAAAATGAACTAATAGACGCCGCAAAACACGTTTCGAAAGCAGCAATGGATCTAGTATCGTCTGCTCGTCCGCTGGCTGCTGCCGTAAAGGATTCTACTGCCCAACAAGTCATAATCGCAGAAGCTAAGCGAATAGGGGAGGCCGCCCCTGCGCTGATGGCGTGTACATCCACTGTGTGTCCAGCAATTACAAATGCCCAATGTTTTGATCAATTGGTCGAGTCTGCAATGTTGATGCGAGATGGTATTGAGCAGCTTGTAGAGTTATCAGATTCCTCCTCAAACCCGAAACTTCAAACTCAACTTAAGGAACATGCTCAGAAAGTTGAAGAACTTATTGCGAAACTCATTGAGAAGGCCAAAAGAGGAGGCGATAACTTCGTTAGCGACCCGATTGACATGCAGCACGATTCTGTCATCACCTCCATTGACCAAATGATGGAAACCATGGATTCGGTTGATGGAATTGTAAATGGAGCCAGGGACCTCACTCTCATTTCTATGCAGTACGTCAACATGTTAAAAGGACTTGGCTTGGACGTCAACGATTTCGATGAGAGAAATCGTCTGTTGAACGCTGCGCGAACATTGGGCGATGTTACGTCTAAAATGGTGGCCGCTGCCAAAGATGCTGCTAGAAATCTTAACGACCCAACCAGTCGAGGTCGATTGGAAGAATCTATACTAGCATTGCGCGAAGCAACCAACACCGCTGCTGGACCACAACTTCGCGGAAAGGCGTTCCAAAAACTCATCAAGGCGGCCAAGGACACTGTTGCATCGTCCAACCAGTTGATATCTGTTTCCCGAACGGTAGCTCAATCAAACCGCAACCAGGCTTCGCAATTACAGCTGAATCAAGCTGCAAAGAGAGTCACCGAAATGATTCCGTCTCTAGCCTCGGCACTGAAAACGAGCGCAAATGAACCAGAGAACCTCGTAGCACAAATGAAGCTTATTGAAGCCGCAAAGAAATTCATTACACCTGGTAACTCACTCGTTGCAAGTGCAAAGGTCGCTGCTCCAACCACCGCCGACGTGGCTGCTCAGGGCAGTTTACTGTCCAGCGTAAAGCAATGCGCAGATGACATACGCGACTTGGAAAAGGCTTTCGCATTAGCTGAAGAAGCTAGTGCAGGTCTCGAACTAGAGAGTGCATTATATTCGTTGAAGGCATATCATGACGAGCTCATGGCAGCATCTTCGAACCCTGATGTACTGGTCCCTCTTGATGGATACTCTGTTGAAACTTCGCAGATGGAACTACTGGGAGCGGTCAAATCGTTGCAGCATACGATAACCCAAGTGCTCGGTGCAGTTCAGCAAGGGAACGAGAAAATTACTGGAACAGCTGCCACGGACGCCGTTGCAGCACTGCAAGCTCTGTCTTTTGCCGCGCTAGCATTATCTGCTGCTGAATCAGATCTTGTTCTCCGACGAGATCTCTTGGGGGCGGCAAACGGGGTCGCTAATTCATTGTCTAGTCTTTTGACAAGAACCAAAGACGCTCTAGAGGATCCCACCACGCGAAGCGAATTCGAGGCGCTAGCCGCGCAAACATCCAACGCAATAGAAAGTCTTACTGGTTATCTCCCAGGGCAGAAGGAATTGGATAAGACTATTTTTGGCATTCGTGGCCGTCTTGCGGCTATTGATAACCAAGGTTTATCGACGGGCGTACCTGCGGGTGGTTCATTTCAGACTGCGCAAACGAAGTTACAGACGGCGGCCACCGGTTTAAGTGTTGCTGCCAATGCGTTGGTCTCGGCATCAAGAGGATCACCAATTGAGCTACAGCAAAATGCAACTGCATTCATGGTCGCTTTCTATAAGCTAGGTGACGCATCTGGTACTTACGCAGCAGCAACTCAAGATCAGGCGGTTGCAGGACGACTGCTGCAATTGTTGCATGATTTAGGAGGGTCGTGCGAAAGGATGCTTGGCTTCACCAAAACTTCGGCGACGGATCCCAGCAATTCCATCCTTCGCAATCAACTAATGAATGCGACAAAAGGCGTGGGAGATTCTATCAATCAGCTGCTTGAAGTCTGCTCTGCTGCGGCACCTGGTCATAAAGAATGCAATAATGCGCTCCAAGCGCTAAATGTTGCTCTGTCGAAATTGGATGCGGTCAACGATGCAACAGTAAACCAAGACACGTATAGCGAGACCGTTGGAAAGTCTTCAGCCGGCTCAAAGACACTGGCAGCGGCTTTGAACTCATTAGCTGCCAACGTCCGATCTGGAAATGTCACCAAAGTTGCATCGGATGCCACAGAGGTCGCAAATGCTATCTTGACTATTACTGACGGCAACGTCCGCGCAGCATATTTAGTCGGCACGGCGGATGAATCCTCCATCGCCGCAATTCCGCCCGTGGTAGATCAGAATGTATTCTCTCAAGCAGGCAGTGACATCAAAGAGGCATGCAGAAAACTTGTTGACAGGAACAATACTCAACAGCAGATACTAGAAACTGCTGGATTGATTGCGAAACAGACCGGTAAACTGTGCACGGAGTGCAAGACAGCCGGGGAACATTCTGGCGTCACACCCACAGCGAAGCATCACTTCCTGCACGCTGCAAAAGACTTGGCGAACAAGACTTCCGCGTTGGTAGCTGCAATTAAACAGCTTGCGCTGAACCCTTGTGAGTACGCGCGGGCTGAATGTCAGGAAACTGCTCAGCCGCTTACCGACGCCGTTGACCGCCTTGTCGCTTTTGCAATGTCCCCAGAGTTTTCGGGGACAGAAGCAAAGGTTGGAACCGCCGCGGCGGCGGCCCAGAGGCCTATTCTTGATGGCACGCAATCTTTGATTACATGCGCTCAGGACCTGGTTGGCACGATGAAGCTAATATGCAGCAACCCGAAAGATCAAGCATCACAGCAATTGCTGCAAGCTCAAAGTCGCGACCTTACTGAATCAACTCAGAGCGCCCTACAGACAGTCACAGGTGCGGCTCCTGGTCAGCGAGAATGCGAAGGTGCTCTTCAAAAACTCTCCGAATCGGTCGCATCGGTTGATTCAGCGATCGTTGAAGCGACAGTCAACAACCTCGCGCCTCATCAAGGAACCATCTCCACGTCTGCCTTGGTAGACAATGTCCGGGCTCTTGCCAGCTTAGGTGACGTCGTCGCCAAAGCTGCCAAAGAGGATAGTGCAAGATTAGGTGCATCAGTGGGTGAGATGCCAACTTCCTATGCCAGAGTGGGTGTCATTTTATCAAAGTAGCTTCGCTCCAGTCTAACGCATGCATTTCCAGGCGGCAACGGCAGCGGTTGCTCTAGCTTCAAATATGATGGATATTCAGGAACAGATGAAGCTACTGGAGCAAGTAAAAGCTCTCGGAGATGCCATGAATGCCTTTGTCTACGCCGCAAAAAATAATGGTGGAAATGCGAAGAATGCGGCGGGCGTCCAAAAGGTGGATGAAGAGAAAGCCAAGTTCCGCGCGGTAGTCACCAAATTGGTGACTACATTAGAAGGGTCCCGCGATGAATCTGGTGAATTCACAAAAGCGTTCGAGCAAATTGAGGAAGTTGTAGCCACGCTCGAATCGCGAATACCGGAAACCGTGAAGCAGGCCTATAATCTCTTTGAAGAAGAGCTAGAAGGTCTGGGTAAGCAGATTGTGGGAGCGGTCGGTGATGTGATATCGAAAGCAAAAACCCCCGATCAATTCCGCAAAGCAGCAACACAATTAGCAGGTTTGTATGAGGATATCTGTACAAAAGGTGGAGGTGCGATACGAGCTACGAATGACGCCAAAGTGAAGCAAGGAATACAGGACTCACTACGAAGTTTGGGAGCATCCAAGATAAAACTAATCGAGTCCATACGACACGCCAGCGGAAAAAGTGCGGCCGACAATGTGTCCAGATCAAAACTTAGTTCCTCTGCCCGTGAGGTGTCAGGTGCAGTCGCCAACTTGATGACCGTAACCAAAGAAGGGTCAAAGGGTTTGCTGCAATGTAAAGCGGCTGTCACGCACATCAACGATACCGTCGCAGAGCTTGAGGGAACGCTTATATTCGCGCAAGCCGGACAATTGGATCCAGTTGATACCAAAGAAAACTTCGCGCGTCATAAGGACAGTCTACTCGGAGCAGCTCGAGCGCTCACTGAGCAGGTTAAAGTGTTTATCTCCGCTGTCACCGGGACACAAGATGAGCTTGGCGCAGTCTCAACAGCGGCCATTGGTGCTTTGGACGTCCTCAAGAATGAAGCACGGCTAGCTGCAATCTCCATCACCTCTGCCGATAAGCACATGCAACAACAGCTACTTGGCGCTGCCAAGAAAGTATCAGAATGTCTCCAGGTTCTCATCTCCACAGCGACCAACGCATGTGGCCGATCACCAGATGACCCACTTATGTCACAATTTGCAGAGACGGTCAAGGCAGAGTTTCAGGCAATGGGAGAACTCGTACGAGCTACCAAAGTACTCGGCGATGAAACGAAGCGAGGCACACGCGCATTTGACGGAGCGATGGCGGAAATTGAACAAGCTATGGTGGTTCTCGAGTCGAGCGAACCTGCACAAGGAACAGCCCTTCCCGATGAGGTTGCTGGGTCCGCTAAATTGCTGGCCACCGCTGCCGCCTCCTTGGTATCTGCATCGACAGGCAAGCAGGATGAGCTCGTTGCGGCTGCGAACGCCATAAAGAAACAGATGGAGGACCTTGTGCGGGCAGCTAAGGCGGCAACTGAAAAGGCCCCGCCAGAGCAAAAGGCCCTCATGGTTGATGCTGTCAAAAAGGCCGGAGCAGCAGTGAAAGGACTGATAGGCGGAATCAAGCTCCAGCAAGAGAACAACACTCCTCAAAACAAAGCGAATGTTCAAGGTGCCGCGAAAGAGGTTGCGCTTTCTGTCAATGCGGTTGTCAACGCCGCCGGAGCACTCATACCAGGCGGTTATGTCGACCCCAATGACCCCAACGTCATTGCCGAACGCGAACTTCTTGCTGCCGCTGCGTCCATTGAAGCGGCAGCTCGAAAGCTGGCGAATTTGGTTCCGGCTGAACGACCAAGAACTGCTAACGAAGATCTCAACTTTGAGGAGCAGATCCTCGATGCGACCAAATCAATTGCTGCTGCAACAGCCGCTTTGGTGCGTTCTGCCACTGGAGCTCAACGAGAAATTGTGGCACGAGGTAGGACAGGACCCAAGGAAGAGTCGATGTATTTCTCTGATGGGACGTGGAGCGACGGATTGGTTAGTGCAGCGAAGATGGTAGCTGGCGCCACCAGTGATTTATGCGAAGCTGCAAATCAGGCAGTGAAAGGCAAGATTGAAAGGGAAAGGGTTATCGTTGCAGCGAAGGCAGTTAGCGCATCAACAGCTCAACTCTTAGCGGCAGCGACGGCACGCGCAGATCCAAATTCGCAGGCTCAAATCCGCTTGCGGGCGGCGGGCAAAGCCGTGACTGGCGCAACCGACAATTTAGTTCGGGCTGCACAGGAGAATATGGCATTCGATGATGCAGATCAATTTTCATCAATAATGTCTGCAGCAGGCAAAGTTGGTGGGGCCATGCAAACACGAGTGGCAGAGATGGAGGCTCAAGTTGCCATTTTGAAAATGGAGAAGGAATTGGAAAGGGCTCGGCTGAAACTGGCATCTGTAAGAAAAGGCAAGTATGATGCTGCGAAAAAGGATGCCCCTGCAGGAGATGCAGGAACCGCTGCGACGAAGTTGGCAGCGAGAAATAAAGGTCAGGCGCAATGAAGACAGTACTATCTAGCTAGTTACCTTATACAAATAATGTTGAATATGGCGATGGGCATCCGTTCAGATTATGATCAATTCCAATATTCATTATGATGAATCCCAGAGAGTTTGGTCTGCGTTGGCAAGCACAAGCCATGATTTCTCCAATCAACAAAAACAATATAGCAAGCCTCGTAAACTCTCAAGTACCGAAACAAAATGTATGGAGCACCGCACGCATGTATTAGAACAGGTTTCCACGCTTAGTCGAAGAGACCGAAGCCCATGTCATCATCAGACTCCTCCTTAGCCTCCTCCTTCTTCTCTTCCTTGGGCGCCTCAGCAGCACCTCCAGCAGCTGCGGCACCAGATGCACCACCAGCAGCAGATGCGCCACCTGCGGGGAGAGAGGACAACTTCTTGGATCCCTCAGCGATCAACTAAACCCAACAACGATCAGATCAATAAGCCTTGCAAAGACTACCAAGATGCCACAACCTACCTCGTTGATGTCCTTGCCGTCAAGCTCAGCAAGGAGCTTGCTGATGCGTTCCTCCTCGGCCTCAACACCGACAGCACCAAGGATCTTCTTGATGTCGGCTGCGGAGGGGGTGGCATTACCGCCGAGGGTAGCGAGCAAGTAGGCTGCGAGGTGCTTCATTTTTGAACTATAGCTATTCGAAAGCAATAAGAATCAGGACATGTCTTCAATTGTTTTTGCCCACTTCCGAAGTCCCAATTCTTCCATCGACCCATCCTTTCATTCATCCATCCATTCATCCATCCATCCATCCATCCCTTCGTCAAATAAATAGATATCGCGAGACCGATACTTACAATGAAAGGTCCTGACGTCAAACCCGTTTTTAACTCAAAGAGCGGCTTGAGTTCGCGAACCGTTGGTGTGTTGGAGGTGCTGCAACGACGACAGCAACGGACTTGCAGCAGGACGATCGGTTCTGCGCCACAACTATATTTCTATATATGGATATATTACTCTTACGTAAGCACTGAGTTCATGGCTAGTTTGCTTGACAGCATAATAGATTCTCAGCATTATAGCTAGTCTAGCACCAGGCTCCCCAACCTCTCCAAGCTCTCCCAAGGATATTAGGATCCGTAGCCTGATCAATCAAACATTCCACTTGTTCCTTGACACTGCTGCACTTTCTCCCCACGTCGCTGCGACGGTTGGTCCCTTTCTCGCCCATGACCACATCCCGAACAGCCTGGAACCAAGGTTTCTCTCCATGCCCCCATTCCAGCTCTTGTGTCGTTATATCTGTGTGTGTAGTGAAAAGCATGAGCGCCTGTTGAATTAATGTCCAACTCAACAAGATACTTACAAGGAGGGTTGTCGCCCTCTAGCTTTCGCCTGCATACATGTTTGGGTCAGAACCTTAACTGGGCGAGCGGCACTTTTTTTTCACCATGCAAAAGGGAAAGTAATATGATACAATACCTTGCTATATCTAGTTTTTGTTGAGGATACCATTCCGGAGGGTTGAGAATATTTTCGCTGCTTCCTGACGTATCTTGACTCGTTTTGCCTATTCGGAAATTGTCCGGCGATGAAATGTCAAATTCCAACTTCCCACATTATGACTTGCTCACAAGTACCTTGCTTTTGCGCTTGACTCAGAGCAAACCTGCGCCACTCCATTAATGGCTCCTTGATGAAGATATTCAAGGCATTTAGGAGCACATCTTTGCGGTTACGCAGAGCTGATCATCAGACAGGTCAGCCCCCTGTCCATGTTCCATTGATATCCAATCATACTCACCTGTGAGGACGTTTATCATGGGATACTCGAGTAGTACTGGAATACCCAAGGGCTCCAATGCAAGCTCCATTTGTCTTGTAAGGCGGAAAGGCACTAGCTCTGGAATGGGAAGCACTTCTGTCGCGGACCTGCGCCGGAAAAGAAAAGACATCAGAAGCTTCAATGTGACCTGGCATATCTTCAGACCGGTACCCGAACGCATGTCCAAAATCAATTCCGACAATTTGCCCCCTTGGAGGGTACATCAGTACACGTCAACAAAATACACAACCCGCCAAATTGGTAGCTACGTTGTCATATCGATCAAAAAGTTCTCTGCGTGTCGATCTCCGATGCCAAGTAGGTACGAACAGATATTTAGTGTTGCGAGACTTTTTGCGAATTGCGCGCGAATGGAAAGGAAAGCCTCAGGTGATGCTGCCAATTTGTGCATCCAGGTGCGAAGATACGGCTCAAAAGAGGTGAGACTGCTCATATGGTCCATTGTGCGGTTCCTATTCGCTTTTCGAAACATATTTCCGTACACTGCAAAAAGCGAATGTTTACGTACAAGGGCGTCAAGTCATCCTCGCTCACTTGTTATTGAACCTACTGTCGCCTAAATTTCTTGCATGTCCTTTGTAGCTTTCAACGAAAGCTGCGTGCTTCTGATCTGCCTTAGAGTACTCCCCTTTGAATCCGGGTATGCTCATCATTACTTCGCGCAGTGGCTTCGTGTTTTCAACCCATTCTAGGATGCCCAGACTCGTGCTCATGGGAATAACCTGTCGAGTACGGGAATGTTAGGAGACACCCCCTAACAATTCTCGCGAAAAACGTAGGTATCACCTTGTATGTACGTAAGAAGAGTCCGCCCTCCAGGCAGTTCCTATCATGTAGCATTATGTCGTTCATGATCGAAAACATCTGCTGTACTCTTTGATCCAAGCGCAAATCTTCACCGCCCTGCCGTCTTTATATTAGAGACTGAATTATATCGTACGCATGGGAAAAAACGAAGGGACCTTGATAAGCCATGGGTGCTCCTTCTCATCAGACCCAAGAATGATCAAGCGCTTAGGCCGGCGCATTGAACTCATGACAAGCACCTCCGAATGGAAACTAATGACTTTCACATGCTGCTGTGGCCGTGGCATCGCCAAGCCTTCATACTGTCCAGGTATTTCCAATTCCTGGAATGGTGGTACGTCAGCATCGTGCCAACTTACGTTTGGCAACTGTGACTGACCTCATTGTAATCGCGCGCATTGAAGTTTGTTAACCATGGTGAATAATTCTTTAAGGCGACCATTCCTTGGGGAAGCGCTTCCTTTCCGTGGATAAACTGGTGGTAGTATTTCTGTATCTCTTTCCACTCTGATAGTTTAATATTTGTCAGCTTGGAGCCGTCCTTTCCTGTGTGAGCATTAGAATCAATGTGTGGAAAACCCAACCCGCCACGATCGAGCTCTTACCAAGTATTTTGAACAGCTTCGCAGCATGTTTGGACGCGAACGCCCTTCCAACCTCACCCATGTCAGAATTCTGTGTCAGACAATACGCGGCCATCTCTTCAAAAGCTGCGACAATGGCAGCTTCTTTGTCAGGTCTACCGGATCGAATTAAGCTGTCTGTGCGTTCCAGCCAATCTTTGAATATATGCATGGGTTCTGTTAGTCTCTGGAGCTCAAATTTGAACTTTTCCAACAGCGGGGAGCTAATTATCGTCTTGAGCGCTTCAATTCGTTTCTTGTTACGCTGCGAGCCGACATCGTTACCGAATGTGTATTGTTCGCTGCTGATTGAAAGAGGGAAGTACAGGGCGGAGGGATAGTCACGTCCAATCTTTTCGATAACGGGATACACAGCTTGAGCACTTGGTTTATCGAGAAGGGCGGTCATTTGTGGCATCCACCGTAAGAACGTCCATGATGGGACAGAAGTTGCCATGCGTTGGAAGTCGTCGGCGGTTTCCTCATACAATTCAATCAGCTGGAGTAATCTTGGATATGCTTCTATCGCATCCCGTTTGCCGCTTTTCATTGCAGCGAGCGTGTTTGTGATCACCATCCGAGCATAGAGGCAGGTGTCGATAAATGCTTGCTAAGCGGCATTTAGTAACCGTCATCGCCAGTGCACATAGAGGCCCTACTCACCAAATCGCCGCTAACACCCCACTCTTCTTCCATCCTCCGCAGTATCCTGTCGCAATGGATCGAAATGCGCAACCTATGCTTATCCTTCGGGCTGGCGCTGACAGCCTGTTGAAGGCAAGTATACGCTCTGGAAGTCAATATCCGCAATAAAGACGTTCCATCGTGGGGCTGCTCGAAGCCTAAACTCTTTATTGTCTTTTTGAGGTGCTTGTTTGACAAGAAGAGTTCCGCCAAGTCTTTTTCATCAAGAACAGCTTGGACGATGGTATCATAGAGACGACCTTCTAGGCTCAAAAACTTGGCTCGTTGCAGTGCCTCAAGTTTCTCAATCCCTGTCTACAGGAATGCAATCCTCTATTACTAACGCAATCTCTGTACAAGTAATCAAAAGCAAAGTACCTTGTAAAAGGCAAAATTTTGCATCGCTTTTCCTGCTATTTCGAACATCTCTTGTCCTTGCAGCTGCTTCATCCGTACGAAGCTCAGCTTCAAAGCATTATAATTGAAAATATCATCGAACCCATTTTGGACGCTTTGCGTGAGATAACGCTCTGCCATGTAGAAGCGCTGGTGCTTGCGAGCGGCTTTGGCCATTATGCGACGGGTATCTTGAAGATTTGAATTCACAATACTTTTCTCCTCTGGTGAAAATCCCACTTCAGCCCATTTTTCGGCAGTCACTTCGCGTGTGAGCATTATATCATCCCAGACTTCTATTGAATCCAAGTCTATTGATGGGTATCTGAAAGAGTGAATTTAGTCGGTAGATTATAATAATCAAATAAGCAGTAACATATGCACCTTGCCCATTGCTTTATCAATGCCTCAAATCTCAGAGAACGGGACTTATGGTCCTGACTAAGCTGTAGGAATGACCGCAACTCCATTACGACCTGTATCTGTGATAGCTTTGATAGACGGGCCTCATAAGCGAGGGGATTGAGAGTCGCAAACCCTTGTAAAAACTCGTCTTGTGCACGTTGCACGTAATGCAGAGCCCGATTCAGATCCCCAGAAGCCACTAGCGCGAGGCTAAGATCTAAAAGGATATTGGTATGATGAATACATGCTTCAAAGCCCGCACGGTATCAGCACCTTTTGAAAATAAGGATCCAAGGGAATCTCTACATCGAGAATCAGAAATGTGCGAGGTCGCATTGAAATCATTTTTTGTGCGTACCTTTTGGCAGCATCTTCCATTGCCTTTGAAATGAAGTCGTAGAGCGGATTTGGGCGATCTTCTTTCCATTCTATATGTATACCGGCGTCATTCTGGAAGCCGTGCCGCAGTCTTAGAAACGCTCGGAAGAAGAGCCGCAAGTCCGGGTCCTGATAATCTGCCTCCCATAAGTGTTCCGTAGAATTGTTTAGATCCGCCATGATATAGTGAGCAAGTTCATCCCACAGCCCTAGTTTGTTGAGGCATTCAACCAGCCCCCGGTGACAGATGTCTGCCTATAGTACACATGTTATAGACCTAGTAACACCATGTAGAATGCACTCGCTCGTTACCTCATGTTCTTCAAGTTTCTCCTCTGTTTCCAGCGCCTGCTTGTACGCTCGCAATGCACGGTCATATTGCCCAAGAGACTCAGCAGTGATCGCCTCTATCAAAGATTTTAAACACCTGCCAACGCTTTCATTGCCCCATCATGCTCTCAGAACTGACCTTTTACAACGTGGTTGGAGGATACCCTTGTCTCATACAACGGGCGATACACGTCGACCTTATTCATTGACCGATAAAGCCTTGCCAACTGCACCCAAAACTCTATGCTCTGCTTCTTGCTCGCATTCCGCCCGGTTCTTGAGCGCTTAGAGGCTACGCAATAGGTCGCAATAAGTTCACTACCATGAGAGGTTTTCCATTCGTTGGCGCATCGCAAGCAATGGAATACCACTATACCCACCAGGCGGCTGAGGTGCGTCATTTGCAAGTTTTTCCCTATGATTCAAGCAATGTCAAAACGGACGCCTCACGTACTGCTAAAAAAGAAAGTCCGCGTTGCATACAATAATAGAATGCCTAGCTCGCTATTCGCGCTCCCTTCACTAGCCCGAAAAATCAACTGCGGCGAGCAAGCGGTGACTGGCATCTGATACAGCACACGCAAGACGGCAGCTATGACAGGCGGGTGAAGATTAACAGATCGATTCAGAATGTCCTGCAAATGCCGTTCGATGACACTCTTGTATTCCTCTTTTCTTTCTTCATCCTAATTGGGTCGTATATCAGGCAAGTATTGTAGTAACGCGGAGATGTTGGCGAGCATACCATGCCTTTGTAATCATCGACATGCCCGAGAACCGAAGCTACCAAAGAGCTGAACACTTGCTGGCCAACTTCCGAGTCTCTCATTGCTAGTGCCTGAAGAGGATTGATGATCTCGCTGTGCTGTATCTCGATATCGGGCAGCTCGCCTATGCGGTACTTTCTTGCTAGAGTAACTGTACGCGCACGCGCAATCTTCTGAAGCTGCTCGTTCTTCGCCCGAGCGCGCTTTTGTCGTTCTTGTTGAGCTGCGTAGAAGCGATGATCGTAAGTGCCTTGCACTTGGCGCCTAGTGTACGATGTAAAGCGAGCTCTGAACGGCAAGCGACATTAGCTTCACATAGAACCCAGAAAAATAGTTGGTGACTGACCGATCTGCTTGTGGACCTTCGAACTGAGTGGATGTGAATGCGGAGGTAAACTCAGACTCCGAACCAGAGAAAATATCCCTTGCTTGAACCGGTCCTATCTGCGTATCTTCGGGACCAATAGCATCAGTGATCCATAATACATTCTCCGTGCTAATCGTCAAGATTGCCAGCAATGCATACCAAGAGTGGGGGTCCACTGGACCTGTTGAGTAGCACGAATAAATCCAACCGCTTGTGTGCCTCGTGCCTGCACCCGGGCCTGTGTAGAAGCAAAAAGAGGCTGCATTGACCCAGTGCCCAGCCAAGAGACATCGGTGTCAAGTGAGGCATCAGCGAAGGTGGCATCCGGGAGCCCACTATCAAACTACTTGAACAATGAGTGCAAAACCCTTCCGACGTTATCTAACGGGCCAACCTTACCATATTTGTACCGTACTGCGGTGCCTCCTTTGCAACGTCAATGAGGAAAAATGTGCTAAAGTTCAGATATGAACTCTCAACTTCGGGTTCATACAGAGATCTTAGACGAATATCAGTACTGCAAAATTTGTTCATGCAATCCAGTGGACAATGTACCCGAGAAGGAACTCCGTCCGACTGAAGATGTCGCCTTGTCCCATGCGACCTCCTTGTCTGAGATAGCTGGTGACTGCACCTCGGATCTCTTCGGTGGGATCGGTTAGACCTTGCAATATAGCAAGTTTGAGGACGCGATTTATCTTGGCTTCGAGATCTGTTCGCTCATGCAGACGCATCATCAAGGTGTAAAATGCGGACCGACATTTCGCTGACGGATGTCCGCTGAACGTCTCGATAGCGGTTGCAAGGAAATACGATACGTCCTCGTTTCGCAAGGAAGGTGCCAAATTTAGGAGGATCACAAGAACATGCGCCTGGCTTTCATCATCACGATGTTGGATCAGCTGCTGTAGATTCTTGGCGCGGAGGTCTGCAAACAAGCCCTCAATGTCGGGCGCCGATGATGAGAGCGCATATAAGCATTTTGCTCGTACTCTGCCGTAGAGGCGCGGAAGAATAAAAAGTAGGTCTTTAGCATAGTCCTTCACAGCGTCTGGGTACCCGACGCTCAGCCGGTTCAAGATCAGTACAAATCGATCTTGCTCGGCCCCAGAGCCTCGAACGCCATTCAAAGATCTCAGCTGGCGAAAGTGCATGTTAGCACGATGTCAGATCTTCATATCGTTTGTGCTTTGTGTATACCAAATTTCTAAGCTTTTCTTCCAATTGTGCCGCAATTCCAGCACCGTGTTGCCGTGCGGACGAAATCCAGCGACCTAACACTTCGGCCGAAAAGGAATAGATTTCTTTTCGACCATTTACCAACAAATTCATGAAAGCGTCACAGAACTGGTCTTCCGATAAAGAAAGAGCACCAAGTCCGCGCATGTCAAACGGAGGCACCCCGTGAGTTACATAAACCAAGATTAGATATATGCCCGCCAATAAGTTCTCTCTCTTTTGATTGGTAATATACTCGTATATTATTCTCTGAGAAACATTGGAATTAGTTTTTTTCGCAAACACCGTCAACCTAAGAACATACCGTTGGTGCCACCATTAGCGACGGCCACAGCTCGATGAATGACGCGATAAGTTCAAGATTCTCTCTGACTTCAGGCATTGAATCCGCGACACAGACACTGGCTACAAGAGACTCCTGCATTTCTCTCCAACATCAGCTGTGGATGCCTTGCATACGTAGGGATTCAGTAGCAAATCACAACCCACCATCATCTTGAAGAGAATGGTGCGTGTGTCATGGTCGTCATCTAGACCAAGCGACTGCTTTGTCTCCTCTCCGTTCGTACGTCCACCCCATTTGAGGAGCTGTAAGCATAGATCCTGACATGGCAACAGATTAGGATGTATCGCGGAGCACCAATTGCAGGCAGAATTCATACTGACCTGAACAAACCCACGTACTCCTTTTGAAAATTGTGTATGGACGGTAATCAGCTCCGCAAAGCATTTCCACCATTCCCCGGCGTTGGCTGAGAATGCCTCTGGGACATTCATGACAATGGCAGCTATGAAGCCTCGCACATTCAATGGAGTGTCTATGCATGTTTTAGATCAAAAATACCCATGACTGACGAGAAGTGAAGTGCTTATTTACCGGTCTCGCTCATCTTTTTGAGCAACTCCTGCATCCATGTCGGCGTCTTTCCATCTGTGTTAGGTACCGCGTTGAGTTTTTTTACGATATCGACGATCCTGCTCATGCAGATGTTATGATCGAAGATCTACGTGGATTCTATTAGACACTTTATGGAGTCAGGAACAGCGGATGATAAATTACGGCTGCTTACAATGCTCGTGCTTCTCTGGTCGCCTGTTGGCGATGCGTTCATCACTTCGCCTTGGTCAGTATTCCAGCTATCCCCCTCTTGCAGTGAGGACTGAGTCGGTGCGCTGTACACAGGTCCGCCGTTTGCGTTGGCGAGTAGAGTCGACGGACGATCCAAAGGTATTGTAATAGTCTAAATCCGCAGAGCTTGTAAGTCAGTTTGATGCAACTGAGGCTCAGGCATCCAGTCTTACCTGACTCAAGCTGCTATCTGCTAGAAACTGACTAGGAAGATACGCACTGCGGGCGAGTGGCGTGCCAATCGTTCGTGATTGAAGCAACGAAATGTCGTTGAGCTTGTCCCGAAGATCTTCCTACGCATTCCCGCAAACAGTCAGTTAGACCCGGTCCCAACCACCCAAAACGTCTGGCTACCCACATGAATATCTACTATGTTTTTCCATGGATCCTCTTGCTTCTGGCGATTTTCCTTGAAAAGGAATGTCGTGCAAAATTTGACCAGTTGATCTCTTTGGGTTAACGCAATGACCGAAGCCAAGACGTTGTAGGCCGCCTGGTGGTATGTAGTGCGGAAGGATGCTACTCCGCCCGGCTCTTCGCGGAAATTTTCATTCTTGGACGTATTGGCCAGCTTAATAAGGTCTACTGAGAGTTCCTTGCCAGTTTTCGGTGTGCCATTGCAATAAGCTTTAACAATGTTTCCAGCAGTGCTATGAACGTCATGTGTGTCCAGGCGACTGTAGCACACATCCATAAGTTCGTAGCATGCGGTTCTCGTCAAAAGTTGGGATTCCTGATCGTGTTCCTTGGTCGACAACGGGCGAGACAGTGTTGTCATGATCTGATTGATATGGCGGACGAAGGCAGCGCGAACATAGGCTTTCGGTGCCACCGACAGCGCCGGCACAAGCATGTGCAGAACCACATTGCCCCTCACCTCCATTGGGAGAGATGAATCGAAGAAGAAACTACACGAACCACGTTTTAAACCAGTCAGGGTAAAGATGAAATAGTATCATGCGACTCACCCCAACAAAGTACTGGTTAGCATGTCGATATCGGAGGCCGATAGTCTCCGTGCTGCAATTCCCATAGCCTTCTTCAAAGACACAGCGAACATATGATCGCTCTCTCTGCACACATGGCGAGCCAAGACTTTAGGTATGACCACGCCATCGGATAGTTCTAGAGCTTTCATGAGAGAGTTCATTGCATCGACATAATCACTGTACTGTGCAGTTCCTTCGACGAGGTCCTTTGGGGATATCGGAAATTGGTTGACCACTATGTCGTTGAGTCGCCTCTCGAGCTACAACAGTGATGAGTTATAGATAGTGAAAGTAATGCTCACAAAAAACGTACCTTTGCGGCGTTCGAAGGTACAAGGAGGAATGCCGGCAGTAGATTCAAAGCGTCCGTTATGGTGGCCAGAGGATTGGCCACATCCAATAGAGTCACATATGCGTCGGTGAAAACGGTGCAGAAATCGGAGGTCGCGGTCCGAGCCAGAACTTTTGGATCCAATTGCACTATTTTCTTCAGCAATTGCAGCGTATTTCCCGAGTTATATTCCCGGACTACCTTGGTCAAAAAGGCAGAGTGCTTTACGAACTACAGAGGCCGTTGTCGTGTATCAGTTCAGTTTCAGGGTGGGCGGCCTGATTTCTCGCAGTTAAGCTACCTGATCCATGAAGGCACGGCATTCATCCGCTTTAGAGGTTCGGTTCACGATCAAATAGTCAGGAATGCCGAGCAGAATCGTGTGTACGATAGGATGCTGCAGGTGCTTTTCGAAAAAGTCTACGTATTGGTCAAAATTACGAGCTAGCAGTGAATTGATCTTTTCGGCGATATGAGAAAAGTGGTCACACCGAATCCTAATTCAGCCATGTCTTACGTAGGATGCATAGCGCTGATAGAACTTGATTGCTGTCTCAGCATCCTTCTCATTCTCAAGGCACTGGAAAAGAAAGCGGTAAGATGTCTGCTGATGGGCGGATTGACGCTTCCTCCCACCAGAATCTCCGAGAAATAGCGCTCCCTTGACGACCTATGCATTAAGCACACTTGTAGGAGGCCTCCAACTACTAAGATAGTACTTGGATCAGTCTCCTCTCTCAACGAGCAAACTAGTTTGACTATATTCGCCGAAGTGTCCATCGCACGTGTATCCATCACTGCATCAAACATGTCCGCTCGACATAGTTGCTGTAGCCCAGCGACGGTTCGCAATAGCGTCCCTCGACGCTGTAGGTCTTTTGGGTTCACCTTTGCCACATCGATCTGATCATTAAAATAAACATCCGCCAGAGATTGTACCATGACTTTCTGCCACATCTTCGGCAAGTTCGTCTTCATTGATCTCAGTACGGACTCCATTCTTCGAGGAAGATTGCGCTTTACTTCCTGACTTTCGATAGCGAAGCCGAGTTCGTGCGGGCGGAATACACAAGTAGCGATGATGTGGAAAAACTTGGAACTCCATATCCTGGCTTCCTCCAGCTTCTTTGCGTTCTCGATGCCATCACGCTGCAAAACACTCAGTAGGAAATCTACCGCCTTTGCTATTGTCAATGAGCGTTTTTGATTGTATTGGTGTTTGGCTGCAGGATTCACCGTTCCATCAACGTCAGTATCAGCGTAGACGTTTATGAAATGGACAAAGGCGGGCAGCAGCTGCGACTGAGTCTGGTCTAAAATCGCGCTTGCTTCCATAATTCCTGCGTCCATCAGGAAGGTATAGCCACTGAGGGCGGTAGTTAACTGCCTCAGCCAGAGGCTGACCGTTTTTGACTGCAGATCTGTTTCCGAAGGAAAGACAAGATTTGTGCGCTCCAGAATGTCGGGAATGAAAGTTGGCTTTGAACTGCTGCGACTACGAACAAATTCCTTTGGAGCTGCAAGAGGACATCAATCATAATTCGCCATTAAGCCGTCATGCATAAACTTACTGGATATAAGAGGAGCCAGCTCCATAAACACTTGCATGCACTGCTGAGCATACGTCAGTTCAAGACGTCCAATTTCAGCAAAAATCCAATCTACGAGTCCACCAAGGTCGGCCTCTTTCAACCCGGGGAATGACCTTCGAGTGCTTTTTGAAGATCGGAACAGATCAGATTTGCTTTTGATAATCTTGAGGAGATGCTGCACCCCTTTAATTGTCATCTGTTGTGTTCCCAGGCCTGTGTGATCGTTTTCCGCTAATCGCAGCGCCATCAGAAGATGATAGAGTATCTCGAAAGAGAACTGATCGACAAGGGACTCCTCCTCCCTTAAGCGACAGAGAGTCAGTGCCTATCCCCATATCGTGTTCAGGCGACAAGCGTACCTTAAAATCCGGTAAATCCGATTGAATGTCACAGCGCCACCCAACCTCTTATGTGAACTACTATGCGAAAGAAGTCGGTACATGCGCTTCAACAGCGATTTTGCATTCATCGGATTTTGATCAAGCTCCTAAGGCACGCAATTTGGATGCTGCTGGGGCCCGTTCATGTAATATATCACGTAAATATATCACGTACCTTCGGTAGTGTGTGTTTTATTGACCACGCCAGGAACTCTGCTATACATTCCCCTGCAAATTCTCGTTGCTACAAAATTGTGACACAGGCTGGTTGGAAAGTAATGCAATTTAAATGGGCGGCCGACGAGAGATCTTACCGGACCATCATCACCACTGACTGCATCGACGCAAGCGTTCAGCATCGCCATTGTCTCTGCATTCTCAGCCTTCGAATTTTTCGTCAACCAATGTATAATTTGAAACACCAGAGGTCGAAAGAGGTCTCTGGTGACTTTATCCAGGTCAACCGCAAGCCGAAGCAGTCCGGGGAAAACTTTGCGGTAAAGGTTGTGAAATGGACTCTTACAGCGAGAATAGTATCCATCCATCATTATCGCAATTAATGTGCGAGAATATACAGGAGAGAGACGAACCTTCTTTGCCTCTGACATTCTCCCCACATTTGTAAGCTGCTTAGCGCTCCGCCCAATCATGACGATCACACACGCATGAAGTAGCTCTGTCGCAGCAATCTTCGTTTTACGGTCCGGTGAGGATTCTGCCAGGTCCATCACCCGAGGTAAAATGTCGTCTACAATAAAGAGGACATGAGTGAAGTCTTGCCACAAAGTTAGGGATCCCGTTCTTGTATCATACCCATATAGATTCGACAATTGATCTCTTTAAAAGGCATGTCAAACCACACTCTCTTTTCCGTATCCCAAGCTATGAGCTGCTGGCTTCCGCGACCTTCTTCTAGGAGAAACCTATTGTCGCCTCCTATCATTCCCAACAGAACTATGATACGATAGCGTATGGCTCTCAGCTGGGTGTTCGTGGTTTCATCCTAGAATATGGAAAATGTATATCACTGGGGTTTACGGGAGAATGCGGCGAACAATTCTTACAATAGTGGCCAGAGCAGCAAGCTTTGCCCTGGTATTCGCAGCAGAAGCCCTTTGGCTTGAGGCAGGGCCTTTCTTACCCAGAGATTGCCTTGGCGCGGACGATGAAGATTGGTCGCTCTCGACATCCAGCACCAAATAGTCGGCTAAAAGAGGCAGCACTCCCTTATATGCAGGCCGCAAATCGTTCGCCGAAAAATCAGCAATCCAACGTTCAAGCGTTTCGAGGGCAATATTTGCAAGAGGCGGAAAGGACAAGCCCAATCTCAAAGCTATTTGCAGTGGTTGGACTGTGTCTTGGACGGATATGAGCTCTGAAGGACAGGCTAGAACGACCCGCAAACAACTTGCTAAAAGGTCATCTTTGTAACCCTGCAAACGGACAAGCACTTCCCTAATATAGTTAAAGAAGAGTATATATGTTCGTCTCTGCTCGCTGGTCGCCTGCTCTGCGAAGTCTTCTTCGGTCCCCTACACAGACAGAAATCGTACTTGAGAGACTGCTGGTTGCGCTTTGATGAAACTTCGGACATACTTCATAGATCTCCTTACGGTCAGGTGCCAGTGCACCTTCAAAAAACCCGGTTGATTTGCTCAATCTCAATATCACACTGAACAGGTTATAGAAACCGCTAATCATAGGATTCTTCAAAGAGAGTTCAATCCACTTATTTCCAACGATGTAAATCCAGTTGGAAAAGCGCTCCGTCCGCACGCGTGTTAAAAAGTGCTCGCAGAATCTCGAAAACGTAACCAAGATTGCCACGTCGACTCCGTTCACAGCTTGTAAGTTCGTATCATCGGCTGCTTCAACTATAGCAGGTTGATTTACTTCGGTCAAGGATAGATTAAGATTCTGCGGCAACTGAATCAAGGCTTTCATTGTTTCGTCGTAAAGCATGTCGTCCAATTTCTTGCGGTCTTCAGAATCCAGCCTCTCTTTCTCAGCGCTTGTCCATTTGAAAAGCTGTTCCCAGAAAAACAGGTAATCATCAAAAGCAAATCGCACCGCCGCAGGTTGTCCATCGTTCACAATGTCATCCGATGATGTTGATGTGCAAGTGATGACAATGGTTTCATAGGCTATAGCGAGCAATCAATAAGCAATCAAAAGCAAAAATATGATTTCTTGCCCTGTAACAGACCTATCTTTGACCACAACGCTGTTCCTATTGGGCCCTTCTTGTTTAATACCCCAAGAAGATTGCGAAATGCAGACACAGATAATCCTCGGTAAGCAGCACCCATGCTTGAAAATTTCGTTAACATTGTCTTCGCAATGGCCTCTGCGTATGGTGTATATCAAAGGGAAGCTATTGAAGACAACACTACCGGCGAACTTAATGATCCGTACCGACAGCGGCCAGAAGTTCGGTGTCAATGACATCCAGCTCATCGGCAATGAATGTGTAAGCTTCCAAGAAAGACGGTATGTGGCTCAAGATGTCTTCCCGATTTCCTGTTCCTCTGTCGGTTGATATGGTCAAGGGCGGCCACCTAGCGTTTTTTGGCTAGTAACAAAAATAAATCTTACACGGAATTTAGAAATGCATTCTTCGCAACAAGATGCTCGAGCATCAGATTGAGCTGTCCAGGATCAAGAAGCTGCTTGCAAGGCCCTGCAAAAAAACCGTATCCACGAATCGCAAGGGAAACATCCTTGTACGCTGCTTTGTGCTGCTGCAGTATATCCGTGAATTGCCGCATGAACCACTAGAATCAACATGAAAATCATGAGACTACGTAGATTCCCGAACGACTATTCCAACTTGCTAACCCAGAAACATTTCTTAGCATCCTGTTCCGCCGATTTGCTTTTTAGCACCTTTGCGATTGTTTTGAGGAATTGGTCGATAGCTCGATACCCAAGGCGGGAAACGTCAATGTTTTGATGTTGACTGGCATTGCGCAAATCTACGTATATTGCAGCATAGTTCTCAAAAAAAGGATCTTGAAGTTTGGCGGCATGGTCAATCACAATTTGAAGCGCCGCTTTGGGGATGCTGTACTGCGTCAGTTCTCCAAGAGGCTCAATCATGCGTCTCACGTATCCACCGATTATGCCCAGATCTCGATCAAAGTCTATCGATGATCATCAGATGTGTTCACTACACCACTGCACCCACCCTGAAACTGTTACCTGCTCTAAACATCAAGTCATCGAGAGCTCGAATAGCACCTTCCACTTGAGGAAGATCTGGATTTTTTTCAAAGAGGGTGGACACGCATTGCATCAGAATATGGTGCAGGTGGGAAATTTGCCCAGCATCGATGCTCGATGGATAATATCGGCTAATGTTTCCCAAGAGTCTCAGAAGGGCCCCTTTCACGGAGGAAGTGAGTTTGGTTTGTTGTTGGACATATGTCTGCAAGTAACTTTCCAAGCAGATGAGTACGTTTTTGTGCAGGGGAATACCATGCATGCTTCTCACAATTGGAAAAGCTTCTGGATATCAATTTTCTTAGGATCAAGGATGTTAAGGGTAGGATCCAATAATGCAGAGAGGACATTGAAGCTTTCAGCTTTTACTTTGGATGACTCTTTGAAAGAGCTGAACAAGGATTGACAAATAGACTACGAACTTGAAATGTCAGGCTAACCACAGTTACTAAGGAAATTTGTCAGTATTAGGACACACCTGTATGTCAATAGCATACTCCCTCAATGATGATGATGTTTCATACATAAAGCCGGCCAGAGCCTTGCATATAACAGCTTTTGCGTCATTATGAACTTTATTACCCAACGACAAACGAAGGAATTGGAGAGCACCACGTTCGGCATCGAATAACAGGGCTGTAGCGAGAGCTGATAGGAAGAATGAAAATAGGAGAGTATGAGGATGAAACTCTTCCTCCAATAGTTCGGCCCAACTATCAACGTAATATATCCACAGAGTGGGCTCGCGAACAAACCATCGTCCTGGTGGTCCAAATCTCCCAAGGCCGCTTGAATGCCTTCTGCTAACGCCTTTGTGCTGGTTATAGTCGCACTCTTTGACACACACTCGTTCAGCTCTACCAGGCACCGACGCAGGTTCTCCACTGCTGCCTGGGAGGCCATTAGATGACAATCACCAAAGGAAAACGTCACTAACCATCGTCTTTCCAACAAGCCAAATATCTTGAAAGCAAGCCAAACCATTCCAATGCATTGGAAGTATTAAGCCAATAAAGTGGTGGCAAAGTGATTGTGCCTTTAGTGGCTAAGTGTACATTATTGACTCTTATCCGTGTGACAATGACTGAAACTGGCGAAATGTCGGGAAGAATCATCGGTTAAAACCTACGGGGACTTCCGTGAGGTTAAATACTGCAGAGCGTTTTGCATTTCCCGCTCCATCACCCTCCCCGCAACCCAATCCTACGGAAAATGTCCACGCTCACGCCTTTCGAGAACGCAACGGCCGGAGCTCTCGGCGCCTTGTCTGCAAACACCGCCGTCTTTCCACTCGATGTGTAAGTCTCTTTTTTTTTCTTGATTGCATAAAATGGAACTGTCCCCGTTGCAAGAAGAACAAATGTTTACGCTTTTCGGTTCCTAACCCTCATATCTCATATATTAGAATAAAAACTCGTCTTCAAGTACAAACTCGCGAGCTAAAGAGTCTCAACCCTGACCGTCACTATGATTCCACATTGGATGCATTTTTGAAGATTTTGAGCACTGAAGGAGTTCAGGGACTGTATGCTGGACTTGGCGCCGGCTTGTTTGGAACCGTGGCAAGCTCCTTTTCCTACTTTTACTTTTACTCGTACGTCCGTGGAACATACCAGCGAAGAGCACCGGGGGAGATTTCAACTGGTATGGAACTTATCCTGGGAGCCGTTGCGGGAGCTATGAGCCAAATTTGCACATTGCCGGTTGCCGTTGTAACAACGAGGTGTGATTGCTGTGCGCTTGGTAGGCAATTTAAACTATACCTGACGAGACCATTGGTGCTGCTTCCATTCATAGGCAACAAACCTCATCGAAAGAGGAGCACCTCCCATTTTTTTGCCACCATGCGGAAAATTGTCGATGAGGAAGGTGTCGGAGGACTGTGGCGAGGGCTACAGGCGTCCTTGGTCCTTTGTGTAAACCCAGCTATTACCTACGGGATGTTTGAGAGGTTAAAGACATCGTATCTTCGACGTGCGGGCAACGTCTCCGACCGCCTTTCACCTGGTCAAACATTTATCATTGGTGCTCTCTCGAAGGCGCTGGCAACGATTGTTACATGTATGTATCTGGAAGTCAGAGGCATTGATGGTGGCTACTTGAATAGCTAAGGTCCTATGACATTTACAGACCCCTACATCATGGCCAAGGTGCGCATGCAATGGAAGCCACCAAAGGACGTGGGCGGCTTGTCGGAGAAGGAGAGGGAGAACATTACATACAAAAGCTCGGTTGATATCTTGCAAAAGGTACTTGCTAAGGAAGGTTTGGCAGGATGGTACAAGGTGAGATCTTAGAGCTGCCCCTCTTTGGGAAAAGAAAATTCTCAAGTTGATCTACTTAAACACAGGGGCTGCAACCGCAAATTGTTAAGGCTGTCCTATGCCAGGCTATTCTGTTTGTCTGCAAGGATCAGTTTGGCACATTGACGTTATTCTTGCTTTCATTTCTGGCTAAGGCGAAGAATGGCCGCGTGAAGAGCCTAAATTAGTTTTGATGTACCTGATAGTAATACGCATGCATATATTTGAAGTTGTAGGAGTAGTTGACAGTACAGTAAAGTACGGGATGGTGGTAACAAGGTACTCATGTATTTAGCCTGCACTCGATACCGGGTCACCATACACAACGATTTTGTGAACCGATGTGAAGGGGGCGTGGCCTTTTGTAATGATGAGTCGCAAATGGCGAGCCGACGTCTCTGGGTTGGATGGAAGTAGCGTCACCGTTTGGATCGCTTGATCCGCATCCTCCACATCTATAATGCCGACAGTTTGTGAGGTGACTGCATTCCTGGCGGCCAGAAATATCCTTTTACCTTGTTCAGTAAACATCTCAAATTTTTGTGGTTTCTCTGCAACGGACGATTCCACAGTCCAGCGTGCCACTATATGCGACAAGATTTATAAGGGCTATATTGAACTGTCTGATGACCGTGATCTTACCTTTCATGCTGGTTATAATGATTTTTCGGACAGCAACCACTTGGGTTAGAGTGAGTATTAACTCATGAGGAAAGAGCCCTGTGGTTACCCAAAAGGTCTTGTTATTGCTGTTGGCGACATGAGCGTTGTTGAATGATCATTGAAAACTTTTAGATCCGCATCTATTGCACACTAACCCGTCAATGGTATTCTCTGCCTTGTGAACGGGGTGCCATGACGTGGCCATAGATATTTTAGCACCAGCTGATGCTAGTGCAAGGTTTTCCTGGACGGGCATGGCGTACTTGTAGGAATGTGCAATGTAAATTGGCGAACGGTGAAAAGCGGTTTGGACGGGACGCGTCCTGGTCGCTTACGCGAATGTCGCGCTGGTCAAGTTTCTCCTTCTGGACATCTTAAAAATGGTGTGAATCTACATAATAAATCGTATGAAAACTACCGCCAACACCATAATGACTCTGACAGCAATGACAATATAATGGGTTTGCACTAGCGAGATCAAGGACTACCACTGCCTCCAGCACCACTACCCTCCCCTTCCTGAGGAGGAGATAACCAATCCGCAAACTTCATTCCATGCCCGACTCTCAAATAGAGAGAACGCACACAGCAGTCTGAACTAGTAACAGCTGGGTGGGCTGCCCTAAATGCATCTAATTGCCCAGCGGATGGCCACACCGAACGCATCCATAACAGCTGTTATGTCGATCGTGCAAAAGCAGCAGGCTTCTCGTTGACTGGATCGCTCAACTTGTCCGTTCAGTACATACGTGTTGGCATGGTAACAAGAGACGGCACAGTCAAGCATCGTAAAGGTCGAACGGTGACGCGTCTTGAAAGCTGGAAGCGTCCTGCCTGCTTGTGGTGAGGATTGACCGTGTTGCAATCTGTAGTCTTTTGAAAACCCGCCATCTTCTTGCTTCTGAGCGAATATAAGTAATGTCGGGGTACGACCGTGCGCTTACAGTATTTTCTCCGGATGGACACTTGTTCCAAGTAGAATATGTATGTCTTTCAATTCGGGTCGATGACATTAAGGTGGCCTACCTTATCAACCGTTTCGTTTATTTCGTATAGGCTCTCGAGGCCGTGAGGAAAGGAACATGTGCGGTAAGAGGAGAATGATTGAATTGAGCACTCCCCGTCGAACGACACCAGGGTCCTCGTGTAAGGTCAGCTCTAAGATGCGGTGTTTACGTTGCAGGTTGGTGTTAGGGGCAAGGATGTAGTTGTGCTGGGGGTGGAGAAGAAGTCAGTCGCGAAGCTGCAAGATCCACGAACAGTGAGGAAGATTGCTATGCTCGACGACCACATCTGCATGACGTTCGCAGGTAGACGCGTGGAATGCTTAAAAAGAAATGTCATTGCAATTGCTCATCGAGTCATTCGCTCAGGCCTCACCGCAGACGCTCGTGTCCTGATTAACAAGGCCCGTATTGAGTGTCAAAGCCATCGTCTCACGGTGGAAGATCCCGTTTCTGTCGAGTACATAACCCGTTACATTGCTGGTGTACAACAGGTACGTGACAGCTGAGCGAGTGTTCACACGGTTTGTCTAACTCCGATTCCATCAGAAATATACCCAGAGTGGAGGTGTCCGACCATTCGGTATCTCAACTCTCTTGATTGGATTTGACGCGGACAAAGTCCCAAAGCTCTATCAGACGGACCCATCTGGCATTTACTCTGAGTGGAAGGCTGCTTCGATTGGCAGAAGCTCAAAAACCGTGCGAGAGTTTTTAGAGAAGAACTACAAGGAGGAAATGAACAGGGAGGACACCATCAAATTGGCCATCAAGTCGCTATTGGAGGTTGTTCAGACTGGTGCTAAGAATATTGAGATTGCGGTGATGGGTGAGGACTGCATCCTTCGGGTACGTGGCCTCTGCATGACACTCTCTTGCCTGCTATTGACTAGATAAACTCTTTTTTTCGGTGTTATAGACACTAGAGGCGGCAGAAGTCGAGGAGATTACATCCATTATTGAAAAAGAAAATGCAGCAGAGGTCAGTGATACTGTTTTCTTTAAGAATCTATCATACTACGTGATTAACCGTTCAGATAGGCTGAGAAGAAGAGCAAGCGGAAGGGTGATGCGGGTGCTGGCAGCAGTAGTTAAACGTTTAAGATGTATCATTGAGTATGACAGTCCGGTCACACTTTTTGTTTTGCCTTGATTATGATTCCGTCGTATAGCACTGAGCAGCATAACACGAAACCATAAAGTATATCTGGCATTGGTGATGCGTTATTGGTGTTTGTGTTACTTTGAAGAATGGTAGAGATTGTAATTTCGTAATTCTCATTCATGTCCGATCTGGGAGGAGACGAGGAAACGCCCACATCAAAAATACCAAGCGAGAGTCACTTTGCGTATCGTGTGATATTGGTAGTCTGTATAAATTTACTTTTTCCCTCGCTCCCTCCTTCTCTAACTTAAAGTGTGAACTACGATAAATACGAATAAAATATAAAAAAAAAATGCATTCTATCTCCTATCTAACTCATTGATAATTTCTAACGCTAAAGCGACATAGTAACAGTAAGGCCCTTTCCATGAACCATGAACGTGGGTGGTAGATCCTTTGTCAACAGATCGAGGTTTTCAAGGTAGTGCATCGATTTCTCTCTGCTATTACCCGTCCTAAAGTGATACGCGTGAGTTTACAGCCCAAACCTTTTCTACCATCCTGAACCATCTATACATACCCAGTTTCAGGAGCAGGTAGTGTCATCAGGATGACCGCGGTACTTGCGTGGGATGAGTGGCGGAGGAGAAGTTGATTCAGAACAATGTGCTGTGTACGGGTTGGCAGACTATCGAAAACTGATGGAACTCCTGACCGGCGTGAAGGGCTATCAGCAATCGGTGATGTCTCGTCTGATTGTTCGTCATCAACGGCTTCACTGAACTCCCAGCCATTAACATATTGCGCTGAAAGTCTGGTGGACATTAACACGGAACGCCGTTTGGGCGTTTCTTGTGATGACTCGCCAGCTCCAGTATCATTGACTTCCCTCACGCTGCGTGGAGACGACTGCATGTGCAGGCGGCGGCAAATGCGCTCATATTCCTAATAGAATCGAAAGCATAGAAAGATAAGCCTCTATACACGTGGAGATGCTCGACCTCAGAACCTCTTGCCCACCTGACTGTCGCTCTTTCCATAGCGTGGTCTCAACCATACCATCTTAATCTCAGCCTTCATGGCAAGATTGACGTTAGTGGGAACAATTGGCTGATAAGTATGAAAGGAAAAACGCACTTTTATTCTCAACCCTTGAAGCAACGACATTACACGAGTTCGCTCGTCTTCAGCTTCCTCTTCATTCTCCACAAATATCATCGTGCGCAGGATATAATTCTGTTTCCAATACGGCACCATGTACAAGATAGTTCCAAGTTGCAACACCAGCGTATAAGAGTCGAATGTGTACGCAGATTTTGCAAGACCCGTCTGTGCCATTTGAATCGGCCAAAGATCTATATATCGTCGTTGCGGGGCGGCAATTTCAAGGTCATCACCAGCATCAGAACCGGGATGGGCACCGAGTAAGGGAGACGTTTCGCCTTGGTTAGCTAGCATGGTACTAAAATCTGGTGGCCGTTGCGTAAGGCGGTTCGTGACGAAGAGCGACAATCTATGCCAAAATAAGTGTGACCGGATGACCAGATAATAAAGATGTGCGCTTCAACCAAAATACCTTTTGTATTCCTCCGCCGCATATGCGGTAAACCTTCTTGCCGCATTCGTGGAAGGAGTTTGAGATGGGCGAAATTCTCCTGGCTCCTGCTCGAGCGCTTCGAAGCCACGTGCAATTCCAACCGCTTTGTTGAGACCAAGAGCGTCTTCAATGATACCTACATATTCGCTTTCTGCAATACCGTCGTCCAGATCGATGGCATTTGGTAAATCTGCTGCCAACGGATCTTGCTCCAGTTCTTCCACCTGATCTGCCGTGGTTTGACGAGGGTTGGGTCGTGTCCACATGCTTGCTATCCCCCCGGTGTCGTCACGATCGGCCAAATCGTCATCATCAGATTCCAGGAAATTGGGAGAACGTCGTCTGTTGGGCTCCAGGAACCCTAACACCTAGTATCAGAAGAAATTAGGTTCTAGTGGTTACAGTCGAGGACTGCACATATGCTAACCACTATATTAGGCTATAGTTAAGTGTCAAATCAGCGTGACACGGCAAAGTTAGGAAGTTGAAAGTGTCTGTGAATGCAAGCATTCATTATCACCTTCATGCCTCCAAGTCCACTCCCAAGAAGCAGGTTTTGAGCACCGACTCGTTCGCTGGGGGATATTGTGAGCTGCACAAAAGCCTTGACTTTCGCAATATCCACGTATCGGAGCCACGCAGGCAACTAGTGTGGGGTCAGTATCTGCTAAAGGGTAAATAGGTTGCACTTCTGTCTTCCTACCTGACGCTTATAATCTGGTAACCGGGATGCAAAGTCCCCCTTTAGAATATGTCCAAGAACAAACAATCCCCCCTTTTTCAGGTCGTTCAGAAACTGAATGACATGCCAAGTAAGTACGCAACTAAAACCTCATCCTTTGCACACTCAAGAGAGTAAAATTTATTGTAGTACCTTGATCAGAAGAAAATCTTGACGTGGATCTTGCACAAGGACCATGACCTGCACGGAAGTTCCACGTGAGTATGATCGGATCGGTACAATTTCAATCAACGTGTAGAGAGACACACTTGTGGTCGCCAGAACTAGTCAACGAGAGACCGCCATTGAGTCGAAGAACGTGCGTGGCCAAAGGAACAAACAGGTCACCCTCACCTTTACGTGCTCTTTGCGGAGGTCCAACCTCAACAGGTACTTGCGCGACTATTCATATTCTTTGCATCAGTGTGCTTCTGTGCGGTCAATGGTGTAATGGACATACCTGGTGGTAGATTAAAGACTGCGTTACGTCTCCCCATGTTTTCGGCGGGGCATAGTAGTGGATCATGGCGAACACGATTGCCGCAAGCAAGCACGAGTACAAAGCATGTAGGTCATCCACGACAAACATGGCAATAAGGCATCCTGCAAAGCCGGCGAAAGCTGTCCGCCAGTTGAAGAGCTCAAATGTTGGTCGGAAATTGGGAGATCCTGATGCTCGAAGCAGCAAACATGCTAGGTTCAAAACACCAAACTAACAGATGGCGATTTTGTCAACTCCTCACTCAGATAACCAATGCCAGGTAGTCTACTTACTGTCAGAAGAGAAAACATTGTTACGAACGGGGCAATCTGTCATCCATCTATAGTTAGGGCACATGATGCAAGCAGTCCACATTCCCGGTCAGGACAAACCTCATTAATATCCGTTACGAAAAGCAGTACGGCTTGCATGAAACCGAATGTTAACAAGATTCCGCGCAATGGCTCATTATTGGGAGGCTTTCCGTGCTGAAAGAACGACACAGCCGGCAGAAGGTCGTCTAAAGGGGGCCGATTTCAGTATTTGAACCGATTTCGATCACGTTACACAAAAAGACCTTTGCCAATAGCTTGAAGGATTTTGGCCGCTCCAATCATACTACCGAGGGCTGAGAAGAAGGACGTCGCGGCAACACCGACAGCCACCAACGACGGGAAAAGTGAAATCTATTCGAAAAAGTAGGTTGGACGTGTGACGAAGGCAGAACGGGCAATTCAAGATCTTCATACATCTTGAAGAACGCTGAGATCCTTGAGAAGCGTTGTTCTCTCGATTGATCCAGCCACCAGAACGGCGAGTGACAGGTAGGCTACATACGTGGAGCCCACTGCCCAGATAGTGCCTCTTGGTATTGCGCGTGAGGGAGACTTTAGATCTCCACTCATTGATGCACCTGCAAGAACTCCCGTACAGGCTGGAAACACGATCGCAAAAACTGTTCGAAAGTTTTGCTGGACATCCATATCCAGGCTGAATTTTGGCCACAGATTATCCAGCAACGTCTCCCCATTGAATCCTTTGAATACAATGTCCATGGCAGGTTTTTCAAATGGCTCTCTAAAGGCCAATGATGCCATAATAGATGCAGTTGAAATAAGAAGGATACAAGCCAAGAACACGGATGCACGAGCAACAACCTGCGAGAGTCTAGTGAGCACGGCGTTCTGGTATGTTACAGTCAAGCAGAATGAGGGCTTTTACCGAAGATCCCACGAGGCACAGTCCGAGACAGACCAGAGAGGCACAGGTTGCATAGAGAAGCTGCCACCAGCGTCCTTCTGGAAGAATGGTGCCCATAGCACCATTGCTTTCCCCAAAGGATGCTAGTAATGGCTCCACAAATCCAAGCAGATTCAAAGCTCCAGTCAGAATCGTTCCAAGAAAGAATACAATTCCAATTGATCCACCAAATTCCGGTCCCAAACATCGCGAAATCATGTAATACGCCCCTTGGAATCAGACAAGTGAGACAATACCATAAAACTAAACAAACGTATTTCCCACGTCGGAAGCGATGACTACATACCTCCACCGCGCACTTGGCCATTCGTACTTATTGCTGAGAGAGATAGTGTAGTCGTTCCGGTCATGAAATATCCTGTCGTGAAAAGAGCGATGGTCCCGACCAGTCCGGCCTGCCCCACGACCCAAGGGAAACGAAGAAAAACGAGCACGCCCTATCAGGAAGTCGCATTTAGAAACGCGATTCGCCAGTGCCCCCCCAAAAAAGAGGAACCTGATTAAATCCCAAAATCCTACCCATATAGATAAACACACGGGCACGAATACGCCTTCCAACGTTCCCAGCTTTTGGGTATCTGTGGGAACGCGGGAGGCCGAAAGCACTGAAGAACGGCGGGAAGGTTCGGAGGGAAGCGAAGATGAGGTAGAAGCAGGACCGTTGCTTAGCGGATGCCCTACTCCAGGTTGCTGTCTTTGCAGCTCTTTGCTGAAGAGGTCAAGCTGCGTTCCAGCTCGGGATACGAATTTTGTTGACGTCGCAGACATTTTTTGTGTAATTCGCTGCAGATCAATGCAATCTTTGCCGTTAAACAATGCGTTGAGGCCTTCCTACAACATACTGTATCTTACTATGAGGTCGCTAACTGAAGCTTCTTGTTATGCTTGGGAAATGGCTGTCGAAATGTGGGTTTTGGGCAGCTGTCGTTCAGCAGGACGCGCTTATGGCGAGTTTTTGGGCACGCGCTGCTGGGTGGCTTGACGAGTGCGGCCTCGAATTGGGGGGCGAAACGGTTTCGCTTACTCATCTAAAACTCCGATCTGTTGATCATTTCAACTCGAGTGGATTTGTGCCAAAACTTGTATCTCATCATTCTAACGGACGGTTGGTCGTTTATGTCAATTGCTATCCTCGGACCCCTGACGGTAGAGTTGATCGATTTTCAACGGTCAGCGATCGGTCGAGCTTACCCAATGATGAAGACCCTCAAAAGCGCGACAATACGTTGTGCGATTCTAACGTTCAACACGAACTATCATCTGACGTGCAGACCAAAGAAATCGAAAGAGAAAAGAGTGGCTTCATCGATGTAATGCATCCAAAGCTACGCAGGATATAAATAAAACGCGCTGGCACTACGACCTGTTGGCGTTCACAACGAATATCCTTCTCGGGCCATACATGTTCACCATGCCCAGACTTAGCCTCCTCCCTTTGACAGTCTTACTTTGGTATAGCTGGGTTCAGACTTTGGGAGCGTTTCCTTTGCAGATTCGTCAAAACAAGAGTGAATACCCAGGTAGTGTCGATAATGGGACCTTTGGGCCCCCTTTGCAAACAGAGTAAGTAAGGTGCACGTCTGTTACGCGTTGAATGCGGCTTCACAATGCATGTACTGATTGCACTTTGGACATACCATAAATGTCCTCTTAGATTTCTGTTTCACAAGCAGGCACGTAGTTCTCCATCAGCCATGACTGGGGCTTAATTAGCTTCGTCAGCACTAATGAGCTTGTCCCTAATCATCACTAGATGCCAACGGGTGTCACGGTCTCGCAAAAAGGTCGAATATTCGTCAACTACCCGTATTGGAGCGATGATATCATCTTCACCGTTGCAGAGTTGAAGGACGGTAGAGAGGTTCCTTTTCCAAGTAGCGTCGTCAACTGGAAAGTTGGCCCCTCTTCTTGGAATCAGTCACATCAGGCTGAATACTTTGTATCAGTCCAAGCTGTCGTCATTGACCCGCATGATAACTTGTGGATATTGGACACTGGCAGACCTGTTGTGAACGGAACAATGTTAGACGCTACGTATGGAGGTCCTAAACTGGTGTGTGTAGACCTCAAGAATGATACGATAATCAAGACGATAGTGTTTCCCATGGTGAGATACTTGGTTCCATTTTATCAACGCCGCCGGGTACGCTTATTAACTGGACCTCTAGAATGACACCATCTTTCCGAAAAGTTACCTCAATGACGTTCGCTTTGACCTTCGCATTTTAACTGAAGGAGTTGCATACATCACTGACTCTTCCGATGAAGGGTACACTGGAATCGTAGTTGTGGACCTTGACAGCGGAGAGTCATGGCGTCGTCTCCACATGCACAGCTCCACCCGTCCGACCCCGCGCTTCGTCCCTTCAGTCGCTGGACTTCCAATCAGGCTCCAACCAGAGCCATCAAAGCCGCCTGGCTACATTACCACGGGGTCAGACGGTATTACGCTGTCCGCAGACGGGCTTCGTCTGTTTTACTGCCCACTTGCGTCTAGGCGCCTGTTCAGCATCGATGCACGTATCATGGCTGCCCCAAACGCCAATGATAATAATACTATTCTCACGGTTACCGCACATGGCGAAAAGGGCGGTACATCCGATGGCTTGGAATCCGATGATCAAGGCAACATCTACATATCAAACCAGGATCAAAATGCCATTTTCCGTGGACGCTATCAAAATAACACTTTGATCATTGAGCCTTTTGTCCGTGATCCACGAATTCAGTGGGCTGATACGCTCAGTGTCGGATTCGACCACCGCCTTTATTTTACAAGCAATCAACTCCATTTGCAAGCCAAATACTGGGGCGGACGTGATCTGAGAAAACCCCCATACGCACTATATAGTGTCCCTCTTGAACACAACGTGGGAAGGGTCAACTTGACATGTGTATCGACGGGCTTGGTTGAATGCACTGGTAGCATGCGTCAGAGACAATGTCGGTGCTAGGGATCTATGAAAAGCGTGCTTTTATTTCTTGTACATGAGGTTGCATATAAGGAAAAAAAGTGTATTGTGTTAACAGTTTATACACGGTTTCTATTCGAATGACAGTATGTAATGGCGTCGCGGAAAACTGTTCAAGAGCTGAACGACGAGAACGCGCAGGTGGCACAGCCATGATATTGTTCATAACGCAGGTTGACAAGAGTCTGTTTTCCTTTTACGAGAACTTGGGCTTCTCTTACAATCCACCAACACCCTTTGACACCGTCAGTCCGATGTTTACCGCGGGACTTTGAATAGCCCGCAATGGTTAGAATCGCCCCACAACCCTCCAATACGTTGCCTAATGGCTTCAGCTGCTTTACCCAACTACAGTAGCCGCGTTCCTGTGATATACACATAGGATGCGTTGACGTTGGCCTGAAATCAGGGTGACAATTGCACGGACGTGACAGCGTAGTCAACCCCCCGTCATCCACACAGATCTCGCAAAGTGAGTACATCTGCATATCAAGCCGCTGCTGAGGTATGCTGACGCGTACCAACATATGACCAGCGTTTGAGCATATAAATGCGAGCAAATGGAGTACATGCACGTATTTGTATACACATTTGATTCTGCAGATAATTTCATTCATTTCCACATCTATTTCTATCTTTGCCAATAAGACAACTCAATGACTTCTTTCTGGGACCCGTTCACATTTGATCCGTTCTTCTCGTACGTATGGCCTTTCTGCTCGTAGGTACGCAACCCTACCATAACGAAATCTCATATTCTTACCTTTCCCCAGGGATATTACTCGCCCATTTGGCGGATCGGGCGACCGAGACAGATGGAACACTCCACTTTTGACCGACACCGGGAATCAACCTGGGGCTTTAGCCAACACTGGCGGCCGTGGTGGAGCATTGACTACCCCTTCCCGAGGCTGGGAGGCCTTCACACGTGCTCCTCGCCTTGATGTAACAGAGACGGACAAAGAATACATCATCAAAGGTAGGAGCCTGCCTGATCAGTAGCCATGCCGCCCTCAGAACTAATATCTCTGTTGGAACCGTCAGCCGATCTTCCTGGTCTCAATAAGGTTTATTAGCAAATATCCCTGCGCTGATGCAATGACTTTTTTTTCCAACTTTTATTCAAATAGGATGAAGTCAAAATTCATCTGGATAACGATGTTCTTACCATCGAAGGCGAGCGTAAAGATGAGCGCGAGGACAGAGATGGGGATCGCTTCCACATTGTCGAACGCACATTTGGACGATTCCGTCGTTCCATCCGCCTCCCGCCGGGTGAGTTTTAGCTGTCTTCACATGAGTCTACCTGTTGCTAACCTATGCTTATAGATGCTCAAGTCGACAATGTGAACGCAAAGATGGAGAATGGTGTCCTTGAGCTTGATATTCCCAAAAACCAGGAAGTTCGTGAGCAGAGGAAGAAGGTTGATATTCAATGACTGAGGGATGAGAAACTGGCATGTTCCAAATCACTTTGATTTTGCATTGGAAGATTGTATAGCATTTAAGGAGTGTATGGCAATGCCGCCGTGTAGCCTGTAGCGTCGATGCTTAAAATAAAAGATCACAAAACATTGGCCTGAAATATTTTTGAAGTTACCAGGCAGGATCGAACTCGGATGATTCTCATTATGGGCTCTTCGCGTGCATCGTCCAAATTGCTGAAAGTAATGATGAGTTCCACACCATCATCGCATCCGCTCATCAAGTTATTCGGTTCGTCGCCCACCTCCCCAACATATATCACCCACATCGCCACCTACCATCCGAAAACACTTGACACACCCGAATCCGTCAAGACATTCCCTGACGTCGTGTTCCACAACTACCCATCCCTAGGCATCAGCTACAGCTTTGACATTACTCCCACCAGCACACAACGTCTCGCCGCGATTCACGTTTACAATGCCAAGATATCGGGGTACGAAAAGTACAACTTGGACCTTGGCCTTCCATTTGGACTTGATATCAGTATGACAGGGAAGGAGGTGGTCGAAATACTTGGCGAACCAAGCGTCAAGTCAAAATATCCAAAGTGCTGCATTGTCTACGCTGATAAAGGAGTGCAAATAGATCTGGCAGCGAAGGATTGGGAGGAGCCGGATTGCAGGATAGAGTGCTTAACGTTCTATCAAGAGTTTGCGTGAGTTTGTCCCCAGACTTGAGCGCCCAGCGAAGACAACTCTAGAGCAAGATTTGGCCGAGCTACGAGTGGGGCCGTAATGGTGTGTATGCTTGTTAATGATTGATCTCCAATCTGACTGGAATCCATCGAAAGCGTTGTCGATATCCGGCTTGAGATTGATAAAGATTTCAAAAAATGTGGTTGGGTTCGTTGAAACAGCCCGATGCGGGGGTCGAACCCGCAACCTTGAGGTTAAGAGCCTCACGCTCTACCGATTGAGCTAACCGGGCTTGTGGACAAGCAGGGGTAAATAGATCCCGTGACTATAAACCACGATTCGTCAAAGTGATGATGTCAAAAACCGATCTGGCGCAATTCTGGCCTTGTCTCCCTCCGACCACATGTTTGTCCCATTACGCTTCCATCACCGTATAGTCTGCTCGTCGCGGACAAGTAGTAGAATAGTCGTTCGCCCATTACACTTGCAGCATGTCACCCGTGGACGTCTTCCAAGTACTTTGTCCGGTTTGGCAGGGTCGATTCCTCATTTCAACTTGACTCAACGCAGACGTCATGGTACGCTCGGGCATGGTCACCCGCACCACCATCACCACGGTGCAGAACTCCTTGACCATGGTACCAAAGAAGGTTTGTTCGATATTATAAAAGTTGACCACTCCCTACACCAAGTCTAACGCATCCTATGTGTGTATCACAGGAACGCGAGTTACTGTAGTGGGGTAAAGCAGCTGAAGACATTGGGCAACGTATTGGAGGGTTGTGAGGCCAATCTAACCATTGCGGGCTATTCACAGTCTCGCGGTAAACATCGGGCTGACGGTGTCAAAGGGTGTTGGTGGAGTGTAAGAGAAGCCCAAGTTCAACGTCACGCGAGCAATGACAAACTCGTAAAGGCTTGCTCATGGTTTCATAGGTTATGGCATTCTGCATCCCTCCTTGCTGAAGCAGTCCATTCATTAAGTGATTTCATGAGGTGAGCGCCGAGCACACTTAGCGAATCCCTGTGGCTTGCCCGCATTAGGAGGTCTCTAACGCTGGATCATAGCGATTTTGTAACCTTGTACGCGTATCGCAAAGCGAGGGCCAAGCCGGATGCAAAGTTTCCTTTTGGATATGCCAAGTTAGAACCTCTGGGGGGTGTCATTGTCTCTGGGCTCCTCATTGCCGCGGGAGCTGGAATAGGTATTACCCTATCAATGTGTATCAAGATCCACAACGTGTTCGAATCATTGTTCAAGCCGTTCACAGTTGCGAACTTCTCCTTACCTTGCTCCACGACTCGACAAGTAACCATCACGGCGCACCAGAAAATGGGGCAATGAATCCACTGGCCCTCTACATCATGCTGGCATCCGTTGTATCAAAAGAAGCGATGTTTCAATGGACGATGAGGGTTGGCCGTAAGGTTAAATCAGATGTGCTGATTGCGAACGCGTGGCATCATCGCGCGGATGCAGCGTCAAGTCTTGTTGCACTTGTTGGAGTTGCAGGCGCCGTGTATGGAATTAAATGGTTTGATCCTGTTGGAGGCCTCTTGGTTTCCGGTAAGTGCTCATTTCCTCCCTTGCGAAGAGACGGAACGCTGTTATTTAACCGCCGATGTCGCAGGTATGGTTATCAAGGCAGGGTTGGAATCCGGGATACCAGCTTTGAAGGAGTTGATTGATGCAGGTAAGGCGCTCGCTGACGGTGGGGAGCCATATTTTGCCTGACTTCTTTCTCAAGCCGCACCTCCGGAAACCGTCGACCGCGTGACGGAAGTGGTCCAACGCCTTCATGTAAAGCCATGAATCACTCGTTGTACGCATCATTCAACACAGTCTCATAAAACACTGGCAGCCAAGGGATCATAATATCCGGGGCATTGGGCCGATCCGGGTTCGCAAAAGTGGCCCGTTTTTGAATGGTAAGAACGAGCCGTCGTATGGCATATATGGATGCAGCTTACTTGATGTTGTTTGGGGGAAAGTTGATATGCAGGTGCTGGTCAACCCGCACATCAGTATCTCGCATGCCCATCAGGTTGGAGCTCGTAGTATTGTGGCGGAGTTCTAGTTCACAAACTGAACAGAATGATTGTTCTCTATAGATATCGGAGAACCTCAAGCACGACATGGTGAAAGAAATCCAAGGTACTACTGCCGATTCCAAGTTCGACAAAATAGTAGACTTTACCCAAGACTTTGAACGTTATTTTTCTTTCAGGCCTGCAAGAAGTGTCCATCCACCTTGACAGCGAGATGCACGATTTGACGGAACCTTCTCCGTCCATCGCTCCCACTAGTGTCATCGAAGCGGATGTTGTCCGAGAAGGAATGAAGGGCATGGAAGAACATGTTCAGAGAATTAGCCATATAGCGTTGCATTTTTTAAAGGTAAGATTTTATCATCGTAGGGTAGTGCCATGTCTGGTAGTTTAACCACCATATTAGGGAGGCATTACTGTCCATGCTGACATTCTACCCAGGCGAGATGATATGACCATTTCAGAAGCAAGGGAAATTGCGCTCCAAGTTCAGAAGCGCATTGAGGGCATTGAAGGTGTAAAGTGTGCTGATGTTCATTTAGAGATAAATAGCAATCACTAGATACGTGGGGCTACATAGGTACTAAGTTCTCTATGCTTCAGTTATCTCCACAGGGCAGAAAAGCCCATCGTTTGTGACTATGCTCCAGTTATTTCAATGGGGAAGACAAGCCCTTCCATCTGTGACCAACCAAAAGGATCAGGACAAGAGCAAAAGCCATTATCTCAGTACAGAACAGAGCGACGAACCTTTCGTAGATTCTTTGGCAACTTTTTGCTATTCGCAAACTTCTTCTTGGTCTCCTTGATATCACCTGTTGCAGCAAAGAATTGCAAGGCCTGGGCCGTCAAATCCAATGCATGGCCAAAGTAATCCATCTCCTTGTTTTCCTTTTCAAAGGACGAGAGGACATAGGAGGTGACAGGGATATTCGCAGCCGGACGGCCAATTCCGATACGGAAGCGGATAAAGTCTGCTGTTTTCAGGTACGCCGCGATGCTTTCCACGCCCTTGTGACCTTGTATTGCGCGAAGATCACCGCCGTCTGCAACGACAGATACCGCCAATTATGCATCAGCAAAAACTAGAAAGTTCCAACACAACAGTGAACATACTTTGGACGGCAATCGACCCTTGAAGCGTGTTCATGTCGTCGAATACAACGATGAGCTGCTTGCCAGGGTTCTTGATACCATACGTTGAGATGATCTTGGATACAGCGAGCCCAGAGTTGTTCATTCCTGTTAGTGGTTTCACCAGCAGCAAGCGGAATGTTTTCTGTGGTGGATAGGGATCAATAAGGCGACAAAGGCTCGCTCTTTGCTCGCATCCCACGTACCAACTCTCCCTTCTTTCCAGACGCGCGTGCTGCCACGGTCTGAGACGGAAAGACATCGTCAGGAGCCAGCTTGAAAATAACATCGTGCACATCTGCGACCACGTCGCTTTTTCGGGCAAACTTGGGTGTCACATAATTGGATGGGATGGTGACCGGTGTATCCTTCTTTGACTGTGGTCCTGTGGTTGCAGAGTCTTCTGCCTGCATTTGCTCCAAGAGGGCGGTTTGCATGGCGATACAGTTTGCCAGGTAGTCGCAGAATATGAAACCGACTAAAAAAATGGTTCGGTAGGTCCAACAAGCAAGTTAGCTCTAAGTTCCAGAACAATGTGGCTTGCCCATTGCAGGCAGCATCATAATGGCGAGCATTGCGGAGGGGGACTTGCAAGTGACACACATTGAACCGTCGCACTGCATAAATCGTCCCCTCCAAACCCATGTATCTGCATTGTCTTTAGACTCTTTTTGGCACACACTTGCAACGTACCATTGTGTCTCGTCGTCACATAGTCCGCGTCCGGGTTTCCCAGTCCAACAATAACATAGTCAACAGGTCGGTCGGCTGTCATGATGCGTGGTTGCAGACAATGGTGGTCGTATCCGAAAAGTTTAACGAAATCTCAGTCTTTAAAAAGCACACTTGCAGCAAAGCGGTGGTTCCTTTGATCGGGGTTAGTCACGCGTTCATGAGGGCTGTGTTTGATTCAAAAAGGTGTTCAAAATAATGGGGTTGCTTGACGCTCTTGCATTTGGGAAATAAACAATGGGCTATTGGGGGTTTGTTGGGCGGGGGGGCGTTCCAAGAAGCAAAAAGAGGAATAGAAAGAAGGCGATATTCGTCGGGCAGAAGGAGGGATGAACAATGGAGTTGATCTTCCAGAAGGTTTACTTTCCGGATAAACAAATCGCTTGCCAGACTTTTTGAATTTGAGCAACGCACGCGCAAGACTTGGCTCAGCCCGGCCCTTCAGTGCAGCCAAGTCATTGCTTTTTGGATTTTTTTTATAAAGACCGTTTGCCGTGAAAAGGATTTTTGCAACCATTTAAACTTGCACACTCTCAAAAGCAGCACACACATAGACAATGTCTCAATATTCTGCCCCCCAAGGGTATCCAGTGCCCAACTATCAAGCACCACCACAAGGTGGATATCCGGGACATTTTCAGCAGCAACCACAGTATGGTGCTCCTCCTGCCGGATACCCTTCGCAGCAGGGCTATCCACAACAGCAAGGTTATCCTCAGCAGCAAGGCTTCCCTCCTCAACAAGGATACCCTCAACAGCAAGGCTATCCTTCCCAACAAGGGTACCCTCAACAGCAAGGTTACCCACCTCAAGCGTCATACCCAGCTCAATATCCTCCACAGCAGCAAGGCTATGCCCCTCCAGGTGGTGCCCCCCCTGGTGGAGCTCCTCCTGGCGCATATGGACAGCAACCGCCATACGGATACCAAGCTCAAGCTCCGGGATACCCACCTCAGCAGCACCCCTTGCCGGGTGGCCAATCTGCGCCAGCGCAACAACCTTTTGGAGCACCTCCTCAACAACACGGTGCCCAACAGTCTTTCTACGCGTCGGGATCGCCAATGCTCAGTGCTGCTGAATTGGAACGCGATGCACAAGGTCTCAGAAAGGCCATGAAAGGCATTGGAACGGACGAAAAGGCTTTGATTGAGATCCTCTGCAAGCGTACCCCGGAACAGGCCGCTCAGATTGTGGTCGCCTACAAATCTCACTTTGGTCGTGATCTTGTGAAAGACCTTGAGAGCGAGTGCAGTGGAAACTTAAAGAAGCTGATGACTCTTCTCGCAATGTCACTTCCCGAGGTGGACGCAGTTTGCTTAAGAGAGGCTATGGTCGGTGCTCCTGGCGAGGCATGTGTGTTTTTCCCGCTGATGTGGTGGCATGGGGCGCTAAACATCTTGTGTGTTTTACTTTCATAGGCCGGCCTAGGTACGGATGAAGATGCTTTGATTGAAATCTTGGTCGGACGGACAAACCCCGAAATCAATGCCATCAAACAGGCATATCGTGCCAAATTTTCAAAGGACCTTGAACAGTCCGTGCACTCTGAAACCAGTGGTCATTTGCGCAAACTTCTCGTGGCAGTCCTTCAAGGTGCTCGTGATGAGACCGGAAGATGGGATGTGAATGCAGATGTGGACGCTCTTTACCGTGCCGGTGTTGGCAAAATTGGGACGGACGAATCCGCATTCATCTCCATTCTGGCCAATAGGCCTGATACGCACCTTCGTGCAGTTTTCGCGGCCTACCATCACAAATACAGCATGACCGTAGAACAGGTCGTCAAGAAGGAGTTTTCGGGAGATTTGGAGAAAGCGATTTTGGGCATCGGTAAGACTTTCTAAAGTACCATTTGGGTTGTCAATGCATCAACCAACTTTTTTCTTCTCAGTTCGCTCTGCAGAGTCCCGAGCATGGTACATTGCCAATCTCTTTGAAAAGTCCATGGCAGGTCTCGGTACCAAGGACAACAAACTAATCCGTTTGACGGTCCGTCATCGGGATCCTCGCATCATGCAAGCCGTGAAACAGGCATACTCCCAACAGTACGGAAAGTCTCTGTACTCACGCGTTGAAGGCGAGACTTCGGGAGATTATAAAAAGGCCTTGTTGGCGTGTATTGGAGCATAAAAGCGCAATGGTTGGGAAATTACTGTGTAAGAGTGTTTTATGAATACCATCAACCTACAGTACTGCAAACATCATCCATGTAAGATAATTTGCAGAACCTAATTCACTGCCGATAGGCAATTTTTGATTGCCATATATGTGCGGTATGAATGCAACTATATACAAGAAAAAAACGAGTAAACTGTCTGGTCAGAACCTGGGCCTCGAGTCCATCACATGTACAATGTGTCATACAAAGACATCCTGCACACACGCACTTGCGCCAGTCCAAAACGATTTGGAACTGTACCGATCCCGCTCCATTTCAATTATGGACCTGTTGGTGACACATTAAAAAAGTTACTCAAGTGGTGATCCTTCTTTGCGAGAGGTACTCACCCATACTTTGGGTCTGCTATACCAACAAACAGACCATCAGCCCCATCCCCACTTCCACCTGGTGTAAAACTCACTCCAGCAATTTCTCCAAAGAAATCTACCACTTGGGTTCGGTATGCACTGTCGGGCGACATAATGGACCCATATGGACCCCGAATGATTTCGGTGGGTGCGCTGGTGAGGTCCACAACGTGTACAAAGTCCGCAGGTTCTGCGAACACCATGTGACGTCCATCATCAGAGAATCGGATAGATCGGACAGCGCCCATTATTGCGGGAAGGACGGCGAGTGTATGGGACAGATTGCGTGTGTCGTAAATGCGTGTTGTCATGTCTGGTACCATGATTTGGTTCTCAACTTTGGTACATAACACATCTCAGAATAAGAAGCGCTTACCTTGATTTCCTGTCGCGACCAGCCGCCCACAGGGCGACCAGGCGCAAGCAAAGGAATAGTCGATGTGGCCCTTTAATGTTGCCAAGTCTACACAGAAAGTATTATTGGTACGTCATTACCCGGAGATAGTTGCGTCCACTATACATACGTTCTCCCGCTTCAGAATCGACGATCAGGGTATTAGGATTGTCTCCCACGACACAAAGCATTCGCCGGTCCGGGCTCAATGTTGTGCACTGAAGAAACGATTAGCTTATCTTCATTAGCGAATCACCATTTGATCTTCCTTACATTGATGGGCCATTTAAACGTCAACGTTTTTTGAACCTGCATCGTCTTTGCATCCATGATCCGCGTCCGCTCGTCATTGCTGGATATAATGGCTTGCTTGGCTACAGCCAAGGACAAATTGCTTTACATTTAATTCCGCGCTTTTCAAGGAGTAACGAGTTTGGAACTCTCTACGCACCTCCACTTCGCGATTCAAAAATATCCATATGATTGGTAATGCCATTTGGATCCGTTGTCACGCATCCTTTCCAAATCGTTGCCCGAGAGTCTAATCGTCGACAGATATATTCCCCGCTGAACCCTCCCACCATAAGTAACCCCTCTTTGGCAACCATGGAGCTGACTTTCATGCCACCCATATCATGCTTCTTAAGATCCAGTGCCATCCGTGTGGTTTTCGATACTGGGCACCAATGGCAAACACCATGTCGATCTTGGAAAGCGAAATTGTCAGCGCTGGACTGGTACTGATGGCAAACCAAATGAAGCTGCTCACTCGTGTAAAAGACATCATTTTTGCTCGTAGCCCATAGGAGATTTCGTAGTTGAAAGTGCACGATATGACATTTGCTGTGCAATTGTGCATGCCGAAACCCATAGTACGATCCGTCCCGCCGAACCGTCAACATCTCCTGATATGATTCATGCAGCACTCCTTTAGATTGCACGCGATGCAATGAAAATATCCGATATCTTGAACTCTTACATCCAAGATTGCGTCTTGAGCTATAGACATATTCTTGTAGTTTCCATAATTCCTCACTCGCGACTCGCGAAATTTGTCCCGTGGAATCGGAAGCTGGGACCAGTCTATTCCCTGTATGTCCACTAACCAGAATGTGTCATGAAATGTTTGTGAGTCTGCCGCCAGACGAGCCGACAATCTCACCTTTTCCAACCTGGACATCTTGCACTGTCACTTCCTTTGGCATGGAGAGTCCGAATGATGGCTACGGAGTACGAAAAGTACATTGTATGTCAAGAGTATGTTCTAGTCAGCATATTCCCCTCCCGTCTACCGCACCTCCTCGTTTTCCTCCACTGTGTCTGTGTCTGATGAAATATGGAACGATATGTTAACAATTCCAGGCCGCCATAGAAAAGCAGTGCATGGCTTCGGCAGTAAATGTCCCTGTCCACTTACAGTCGAACTCATCATAGTCCATGTTGCCCGCTTTTTCTCCTCCTCCTAATCCCTCCAGCACCCACGGGAAATGGTTCGGCTGCTATTCGATGCTATAATGTCCCAACGACCGCGAAGCTTGATACTACAAAATTCGGCCAGGCTATGAGAGCCTTCAGGTTGATTTTGTGCAGAGTTTTCTCCGCACAGGAACTTGGCCGACAACAGCCTTTCAAAACTGTGTTCGTAAACAATGACGACTCCACTGACTGCCCCACTCAAAAGGTCCTTGTGTATAGTCAAATGCCACAGACAACAGTCTTCTCCCGCTACGCTCAGTTGACAAATGTGTGATAATTGTTTTTTACAAAAGCCGGCTCAAAGTGGCATTTCTCCACGTCTACCAAGCCCGTCGTCGTCGTCCTCCACAACCGTCACTAGTGGCTTGCAGCTCACATCTGATTCATGTCCCTTCAACCTTCTAGAAGCTATAGAATACTATCATGTAATCCGCATTGGAATGAGGCTCCAATGAAAGTCTCCAATTATTCCACGCCACTCACGGGACCAAGAGAGAACGGAAGGCAGGCTGGGACTGGCCTACGAGACGGGCTCCTCCTCGATTGCCATTTCCCGTCATCCGGCAGACAAGGTAAATACATCCATCCATCCATCCATCATTGTCGTTGTTGCGGATATCGGGTACCATCCATCCGTTGGGGGAGTGTAATGATTGTCAGATCTAGCTGGATATCGGTGGTGGACGAGGGGAAGGACGTGGAGGGACTGGCCGAGTTGGAAAATGTTGCATTGGATATGGACCGCATGTGGAGAATGACGGAGGGGAGAGGACTTGGAAAGCGGACTGGTTGGTTTGGAGCCACCTATTGAGAGGAGTTGCGGATTGTGAGAGAGGTCCTTGAACTCGGCAAGTCTGTCTCAATGTGAAATGGGGCTCGGGAAGAGATTTCTTGTGGAGATGTCTACGAAGGGAGATACTTTATATTACGAGGAGATGGGATGGACTACTGATAACCGCGGGCTGACAATCTTGCGCTCACCGGGAGGAAGTGTGGAAATTCGCTTTTGAATGACTGAGTTCTGATTCACGGTTTTCATCTTTTTGTTAGTGGAAACGTCAGCAATGGCCCACGCCCCTACCAACCCGTTGATCGCCCCCGGTGTTCACCGGTACTCGCGTTCCCAGGCCTACGCCAAGAAGGCCTTGTTCAAGAAGGCTAAGCAGGTTGCCCCCGCGAAGGCCGCTGCCCCTGCTACCACCAAGACCGTCCCTGTCGGTGGAGCAAAGAACAACCAGACCCGTGTAGTGCCTATCGTCAAGGCCCCACGCTTCTACGCCGCTGAAGATGCGCCTGTCCCCAAGAAGTCTCGCAAGGCCCCTCGCCCCGCCAGCCTCCGTGCGTCTATCACCCCTGGTACCGTTCTCATTGTCCTATCTGGAAAGTACCGTGGAAAGCGTGTCGTATTCCTGAAGCAGCTCGAGTCTGGTCTTCTGCTTGTGACTGGGCCCCACAAGGTCAACGGCGTACCCATCCGTCGTGTCAACCAGGCCTACGTCATTGCCACCTCCACCAAAATCGATATCTCTGGTGTGAACACTGAGAAGTTCACCGATGCTTACTTCAAGCGTGACAAGGTGGAGAACAAGAAGGCAACTGAAGAGGCTTTGTTTGAGGCTGGCCAGGTTTGTCACAAATCAGTGTTCCTTACTTTATCATGCCACTGACATATGTGTTCACTTTTGCAGAAGAAGCCCGTTGACGCCTCCCGTGTTCAGGACCAACGGGAAGTGGACAAGGCGATCCTTGCCACCCTTAAGAAGGACCGCATCCTTCGCGGTTACCTCAATGCTTCCTTTGCCCTTAGCCGAGGTCAATTCCCTCACTTGTTGAAGTTCTAAGGAGTAGCTGTGGTAATCGTGGGTTGGGATTATGGTTGGTCAAGTGTGGACTGTATATGATTGTTCTTGAGGATGGCCGGAATATAGGAAGCATAAAAAATGGAATGTCTGTCTGCTTGCATTGTGCGGAAACCTAAAACTATGCCTGCTGGCGTAGATAGAGGGGGACAGGAGGTCCCCATTCCGATTCATCTGAACATTCGTGCGTCGCTTAAACAATGGTGATTTAAGAGAGCAGTTACGACTGAATCCATGAAGTATGTTTTAGATAATGACGGCGTCGTCATGTCTGTGTCGATGCCGAACATGCCATTCAAATATCAACCCTACTGACTTATAAATCTTCCAATCCTTTCAACGTGGAGTCAAGTTCCTGTTTCACTACTCTATGTTTCTCTGTCATCTCCTCTAACCGTTTCTCCAATTCTGCCCGTTCAGCCTCGGACTGTTTGGTTTTCCGTTCTGCTTGTTCTGTTGTCAGCTCAAGATTGCGAGTTCTGTACAATTGACGAAGTGAAATAAGTCTTTCAGCATGTTAAAGCATTGGAAACAACAACATCACGTACTTTTCTGACAGCTGAAATTTGCGAGGGAAAGTAAAATGGCGTTAATGGATAATTTCATAATGCGTGCCATCGATATGCTCTGACTCTCGGATGCAGAATCCAAAGGATCCCTTCCTCTGTTTCATCCCGCACTCGTTAAAACTATTAGTTCTCATCATTACTTTCGTCTTAGTCATCCCACCCGATCCCGTAAGAGCCACCTCATCCCCTCATCATTCTAACAAGCGTCTGTTAAAGGTATTTATCATCGAGCTCACCTCGTCCACTCGCTTCTCAGCTCGATCCAAGTTTTCTTGAAGCAAGGTCAGTTTGTTATTGAGACTCTGTACCGTAGTTTCCCGTTTCGCAAGTTCCTCTTTGAGTTGTTTCACCTCCGCCTCAGCATGTTGAGCTCGAGATTGGCTTTGCTCAGACTCTATTCGGAGCTTCTCGAGTTTCTGTAAAAAGGTGATCGGTAAGTCAAACGGGCGAGCCGAAACGCGCCCAAGAGGAAATCGTGCACGCAGCAGTTCCTATGGATAATTGCATGTGCGTTTTTCTACTACTACAGCGTACACGCACCTCCTTTATTTTATCCATGGCGGGTGGGTTTGTGCGAGACGCAGAAGTACCCGCACGAGCGCGTCAAGTTTACTGCACTTTATTATAATGTAATATAGAATTACTGTGATATAATAATTACCATGCTCGATTCCTATGGCGAGATGGCCGAGTTGGTCTAAGGCGTCAGGTTAAGGCCCTGATCTCTCCGGAGGCGTGGGTTCAAATCCCACTCTCGTCATACACCTTGGGTGACGTTGCTTTTTGTTACTTTAACAAGTATCCACGTGACCGATCGAATTTAAGTGCAAGTCTCGCTGTCTGCTAAAAACCAGCACGCCAAGTGGTTATATTCATGCGGTCCAGAGATCAGCAGCTCGACCAGTTTACAGAATGGCTACGGGGGAAAGGATACGACCAACATCGGCTTCAGCTGGCAGAGTTTCCCGAAACCGGGCGGGGTATGATGGCTAAGGAAGCCATTCAGGTATGCTGGTCTTCTCCTGACAGCCACTTTTATCAGTGTGTTGAGTTTGAAATTTCAGGTCGGACAGCCTATTGTTGAGATTCCAAGATCGCTGCTTATAACCTGTAAGACACCGGCTGTGGAAGCTACGGTCAAACGTTTTTCTGTTGACAGGTACCAGTGAAGATGCGTCCTTCCGAAACCATCTTGTCGTTTGTTGATTCGTGGTTTGCCCTTGGTAGCACTTTGTTTTCGGAACATCAGTCGCTTGCCCTCTTTCTGGCACATCAACGGAGTATATTGGGCGAGTATCGTCCGTATATTGATTTGCTGCCGACACATTTCACGACGGTTGCCGCTTTGATGCCAAAAGAAATATTCAACCACCTTCCCTGGGACCTTCAAGGTGAGTTCTGCCGTCATATCTCAAGCATATTTATGCTAAGAAACGCATAAATAGCCATGGCCACTGCTCAACGCGTCCGCCTACGGCGGGACTATGCGCATATCATGGGATTCTGTGATGAATGTAAAAGCAAAGCGGAAATCTCCTCAATAGACAAAAGTTGCCCCAACTGCTGTACACGTCCACTCCTTACGTATACCGATTTCGAATGGGCTTGGTTTGCAGGTACAGGATGCAGATAGTATAAGTAAGCACATGTACATGTGCATTCTGATGATAATGTGAAATGAGACTAATTGTAAGGTTCGGCATTTAGTGAATACGCGATGCATCACACTGAATACAACTCAACGGCGTGTAACACATAGAGACACACCAACCATTGCCTTGGCTCCAATGCTGGACTTTTTGAATCACACGTCAGAGGCAAAGATTGAAGCCGGGTTCGATGCGACAGGGCAGTCATATCGAATCCGGACGCTGATACCATATGAACCGGGAGAGCAAGTATTCATCAATTATGGGCCTCATGACAACAGGTAAAACCGGAAAGCATGTGAAATACTGCTTTGGCAGGCTTATTTTCAGTCTTTGCGTTCGACAGTTTCCTACTAGCTGAATATGGTTTCGTCTTGCGACAAAACTCCTATAATAACGTCATCGTGGATCGATACATTGATGACATCATGCTGGAGGGTGAGACTGTCGATAGTCGAAGAGTTGCAAACGATATCCTGGACGGACATGGGCTTCGCGGGTGAATGTCAAGCCCACATAGGACTATCATGACCAAGGGCTTACTCTCTTCTCATACACTGTAGTGACTATACACTCCATCTCGATGATGATCCATCTCCACGCCTAACAGCGGCCCTTCGAATTCGCGTCCTTTCTTCCGTTTTGAAGTCAATCCCACCAAACGCCACAGACTTGTGCTGGGAGCCACTCATTCCAGAGCAAGAACGTCGCGTCCAATACGGGATACGTTGCGCATGCGAAGCCGTGTTATTGCATGCAGAGCAGGCTCTGTGCGGCCTTTCGGAACTCGAAGTCCATAGCAAAGAGTCCCTGGCATTCTCTATGGTGCAGCAACTATGGAATGACATGGTCGCGATCGTGAAGGGAGTTTTACAGAGACTTGCTAGCAAAGAGGATACGTGTCAGATGTGAAATTAGTCATGATCCAAATCTGGCCTGGTTTTGGTGTTGGGAATGTGTACACGATGCATATATACAAATCAAAAGATTGCTCGCTTATTTCAATCTTGCAAACAGCTTATCAGCAGCATGCCCAACCGTCTTGTCAAACTGATATATTCTTGATGATATCAGACAATCCGGCCCATATCCAACTTACGCAGTGGTTAACGCATTCCATGAGATCAAAAAATTCCTCCACACAAGTTTCTTCTCCAGCCTCGCCTCCCTCCACTCGATCGGTGCATGCGTCCAACTTGGCCTTGAACGGCCCGCAATGATGACTTTTTGCACATTCTATTGCGTACACGGTTTTAGCAGGCTTTGGCGCTGAACATGGTTCCTACCCAGGAGACCTGCTGCTCACCAGTCTCAATTTTGGGCTTTGGGTCCTCGGCCGGATTCCAATCGTTGGGCATAGAAGTGTCAAAAACACACGACAAAGCAATTGAGCTCCCCCCAAAGCCATTTGGGGATGCACGCATGGCTGTGCCACGTTGCTGATTGGATGAAATATCGAGAGGCAAAGTGATTGTGCCCCATCCATTAGCGAATTGGTTTTGGAAAAGAAAAATTCCTTTGAACTTTTGAAGCCCGGATTTTTTCTTTGTTTCTTCTTTCTTCCACCATCCAACATGGCTACTGACGCAAAGTAGGTGAACCAGACAAGCGTCGTTGAGATTGGGGAGGACGATGGACGCTTGTTGACCCGATGATCTTTGGTCGTGATGAGACTTGTTATTCTGCAATGCTAATGACTTTTTGGTAAACAAGGAATCCACCCGCTGAAGGGACCTTCACTGATGTGCCCGAAGGTGACATTGAGGTACGTCCCTAGCTCCTGCGAAATCGGTTTGACCAACTGTGTGCGGTTCTGGTAACTAACTAGATCACGTTGATAGTCCAACTGGGACGAAGTTGTCGACAAGTTCGATGACATGAAGCTTCGGGAGGAGCTTTTGCGTGGTATCTACGCGTATGGGTGAGTTTATGGTAGAATGAATATTTTTGCTATCATGAAAGTGTTTCTGACCCAATCCTACCTTATCAGTTTTGAGCGCCCATCCGCCATCCAGCAGCGTGCTATTCTCCCAGTGATCAAAGGACACGATGTGATCGCTCAGGCACAGTCCGGTACCGGAAAGACTGCCACATTCTCCATCTCCATCCTGCAGTCCCTGGACATGTCGAAAAAGGAGTGCCAGGCTCTTATCCTCGCCCCTACTCGAGAACTTGCCCAGCAGATTCAGAAGGTGCTGATCGCCCTCGGCGACTACATGCAGGTGGAATGCCACGCCTGCATTGGTGGTACCAACGTACGTGAGGACATGCGTCGGCTTGAGGCTGGCGTTCATGTTGTCGTCGGAACCCCTGGGCGTGTGTTTGACATGATCAACCGTCGCGCTCTCCGTTCTGAGTCCATCAAGATGTTCGTGTTGGACGAGGCCGATGAAATGTTGTCCCGTGGTTTCAAGGAACAGATCTACGATGTGTTCCAACTTCTTCCTCCGGCCACCCAGGTCGTCCTCCTTTCTGCTACCATGCCCGGTGATGTCTTGGAAGTTACCAAGCGTTTCATGCGTGACCCCGTCCGTATTCTTGTGAAACGTGACGAGCTTACCTTGGAAGGTATCAAGCAATTCTACGTGGCTGTGGAAAAGGAAGACTGGAAATTGGACACCCTCTGCGACCTGTACGAGACCGTCACCATCACTCAAGCTGTCATCTTCTGCAACACCCGCAGGAAGGTTGACTGGCTTACCGAGAAGATGCACGCTCGTGAGTTCACTGTATCTGCAATGGTAAGAGGGAGCGGTTCCATTCCATTCTTTTGTTGGTTTATCATATCCTATATTCATCATCCATATGTCATTAGCACGGTGACATGACCCAACAAGAGCGTGACGTTATTATGAAGGAGTTCCGATCTGGCTCCTCTCGTGTTTTGATTACCACTGACTTGCTCGCTCGTGGTATTGATGTGCAACAAGTTTCCCTGGTTATCAACTACGATCTTCCAACCAACCGGGAGAACTACATCCACCGTATCGGTCGTGGTGGTCGTTTCGGTCGTAAGGGTGTTGCTATTAACTTTGTAACATCCGAAGATGTGCGTATGCTTCGTGATATTGAGCAGTTCTACAACACACAAGTTGAAGAAATGCCCATGAACATTGCTGACCTGTGAGTGGCTCTCCTAAATATCATCTGTGTCCGGTGAATATCAGCTAACTTTTTTTATCCATCCAGTATCTAATTTTTTCGGTGGAAGATGAGCTTTCAACCAGACCTGGCTCTCGTGGTTCACAGTGTCAGCCGTAATTTCGGCCCATCTTTTGCACTTCTTACTTGTTTGTTCTTATGATGCTGCTTCTCATGCGGCCCTGTATAAATGTCGTTGTGCCGCGCCGCAGTCTGCACTTTCAATAGATTACTTTGCTATCTAAATATCCTGAAAATGTTTTACTGTTAATGTCTCTTCATCAACCAGGGACGAGTTGCGACGATCATGTGTCCCGGAGCTCTAATGGGAGACATGCAAGCCATATGATCAGGGAAAGGGTGATCAAGTAGTAACCACGGTAGGTTTACTTTCCCCGTGGCCCAGGTTCGACACGCAGATGGGCATGTCCGAATTAACGTAGGTGTCAAACGCCCACCCACTGCGGTGAGTCTGGGAGTCTGGCGACCGCAACGTCCCAAAGGCCACAATGGAGCCGGCGGTGGAGTGCCTTTGAACAGATATTTTCTACATCTCATTGTGTTGATGCATATATGGTTAAATTTCTCCTATCCTCCATTCGATGTTTTGAAACGTGAAAAATATCTGGGTTTGTTACCTTTGAAGTATCTCCAGCTCGGATCTTTGATTTGACAAAAGCGATCTTTCGATATCACACGTTTCGACCATGGGGTTGTATTCGGCATTCTGAGCTTGAACAAAAGAAACCTTCAAAGCTCAATATTTTCTCTTACACAACCTTCAATGGTATGATCGCTGATGGCTTGTAAAACAACTTGAAGTGCCTCATTCAAGCCCAAGAACCTTTGGGTTACGGCAAGGAAAGGTAAACGTTTATTACAACAGTGTTCCTCTCTTGCATGATACATCAGTCTATAAAATATATCTGTGGATATACGTTTCTGGACAGTTTTCTCTTTCCACAAATTGGAGATCAGCCATTGCCCTCTTCTCCACAACCCCCTTATTTCTTGATCACATCGAAATCCGAGGGAGGGAAGATGATACCGTACATGACCGCAACAGCTTCCATGATGACAGCGACGAACTGGAATGCGACGGTTATAGGGATACCGATGATGATCAAGATAGGATTGTAGCCCTTGTCGACGTTTTGAACAAACATGCCGAGCACATACAGGTAAATGAAAACGATGAAGGAAAAGTCTTTGAGAACACCGAACCACCGTGGGGTATCCGTTGGTACATAGAATCCGAGAACAATGGATGCGATGGTGCAGTAGAGAGAAACAAGACCAAGGGCCCAGAACAAAGCCAGCACCTTGGGAAGAAACGAGGGAAGACGGCGAATCCCGACAAACCATCGTCGGCGCTGTTTCAAAAACCCAATCAAGTCGAGTGGCGATTGTTCACGAACAATACCAGGAATGTTTCCACATTTGAAGCCGAGCTTCCATGCACTGACAGCAAATTGGAAGTCTTCCGTCAAACCTAAAGATAGTAAGTAGTGAGTATTTATGCTAAAGGAAGCATTTGCTTTATGACGACACATACTGCCCAAGTCCCAAGTAACCGCATTTTCAACGGCACCGTTGGTCAAAAGAAAACTGCCATGAGCACCGAAAATTGGACGGCGAAGATAGGTGTATTGCAAGTGGAACCTCGCCAAATCATCACCAACTCTCAATCCATCAGCAACGGTAAAGAATGGGTTGCGCCAGAATCTGTACTGGTTGTAGAGAATAATCCCTTGACCCCAGGAATAATCTTTTTCGTATCGGATGAAATTCAAGCATCTTTGAACCGATTCATCGTCAATCACACTTTCCTCATCCAAATGCAGAATCCAGTCATGCTCAGTGTAGCGCATTGTCGTGCGGTACCATTCCAAGGCGCGTGCCTTGTACTTTGAGCGGGCAGTAGCGAAGGATTTGGGACAGGTGTAGCAGTTGATGTTTTCGAAATGGTTAGGCTCATCTGTGAGGACATGCACCCGGACGCAGGGATCGAGCTTTTCGAGGTGCTTATGGGCGTTCCATGCACGCATCACAGCTTCTTTATTGTCGCCCTTGGTTACCGTTAAAATATAAAGGTTGTCAATGCGACGTGGCGATACGTCCTTGGGAGGCGGACGCGCATTGTGAACGGGAAGAATAAGCCCAGCAAAGCAGATGGCAGTATAGGGAAGAGGCAGCAACCATCCTGACAGATTGAGAGAAAGCCGCAACTTAGTATAAAAGCAAAGCGTTCTCTTTTCTATTTTGGCGCATCAAAGACATACCCATTTTCCAGTAGCAACCCTTATTCCAAATCTCTTCATCCGTGTAGCCTTGAGGAATCCAAAAGCTCATGACGTAGGTTGCACCCAGGATAATGATTGCATGGAAGATCCACGCCCAACTCATCAGAGCCATAACGAGCTTAGTACGTCCTTTGTTCAGCGCAACATCCGTTGTTTCTTCAGAAAGCTGGATATCGCTGATATTGGCCTTCTTGGGCGTTGGCGCAACATCTATGGCCAGATTCTGATCCGTGAGGGTTTCAAGAGAAGATGCATGGCTGTATCGCGAAGCAGTGTCATTGGTGTAATCGCTGGCATTTGAAGGCCTGCCAGCAACTTCCACCAGTGAAGGCGGCTCAAGATCCGGGATAGCCTTTTTACGCGGAGAACCGGGCTTACGAGGCATTGCAGTTTCCCTAGCAAGCTTTTCTCTTCACGTTTGGGTTCTCGTTGCCTGTTGGTCGAGAGCAGGAAAACTATCAATACAGGGGACCAAGATGATCCAATGTCTTTTATTCATAGTTATCGGCAAAATCTCCGATATCAATTACCAAGGGGCATTCATCTTTTACTTCTTGGACGCCATAAATAGCTCTCCGTCCCCACCTCACGCGCCTGGGCGTGCTGGTACGCTCCCCCCGCGGATCCTATACTATTGATTGCTGGTGAAGTTCATCCAAAGATCTTTAAGTTTTTATCGGAACTCTTTTTTTGCTAGATAGCGTATGCGATGCTTCTAGAATAAAGAAAGGTACTTTGCAGATGTCTTCATGCCTTTGTGCAAAGATATATGTGCAAATACCCGCGGATAAGCTACAACTAATATATTTCCGTTGTTCAGTGGCGGCGGTTACCGTCAACCGTACTATCATGCCTCATGTAAAAAAAGAATGTACATGCAAATGAATGCCTGTTGATAGTCGATTGTATTATTACCGACTGTTCTCGGAAAATAAGGAAACAACAACGCATGCCAGACAAAATGCTTCTGCACACACAAGTCGCTGTAGCGGTTTGAGGTTTGAGCCGAGTGGATGGACGCCCACATTGAATAGTTGTGATATATTGCCAACCCGATTCTCTTTGTACATTAATGCACAAAAAGCACTATAGTCGTTGCTGTTATCATAAATGCACACAAAGAACTTGGAATCGTCAATATTCTATCTGCCAACATGTTTTGCAAAGTCCACGCATCAAGCATTTTGTCGGACATGGGTATCGTAAGCGCTAAGCCACGCATTAGCCAACCCTCCACCGTCCACGACGTCACAACTTTCCGCAAGCTTTAGCTGGAGATCAGCAGACGGAATTCGAGTTCTAAGCGTAACTTGGTTTGCAAAAGCAGTATACAGCTCTCTTTCTCTCCGACTAGTCGACTAATCAAACCAGCCAGCGCGGAGACTCACTGAACCATTAAGGTCTCAGAGGCATTATGGACCAACTATCCGAATACCGCCGCCGACACGCAGAGCGGACAGGACAAAGTCTCGGCGATGACATGCCAGGTGCATTCACATCTTTAAGCCCGGACACGCGACAAACCGAACAAAACACATCGACCCCAGACCGCCAAATCGAAGAAGATCATTTGTTGGCCATGCGTCTTGCCGAAGAAGACGAAGCAACGTACAGACGATTTCGACAACAGGCGGAAGAGGATGAAAGATATGCCAGGGAACTGGAGAGAGAGGAGCGAGCAGGGCATGAGGGAGCCTTGGACGAGACAGGTGGGAAGGTATTTTCGGAGCGCGTTTGTGTCGCACTATTTTCTCACATATGATATTATTATACAGCTGTTTCAACCACGCAAGATCATTCCCTTCCATCTTACGGATTCGGATACGAATTTTCACCAAGGAGCGTACCTTCCGCAGTATCAGCTTCCAATGACACCGATGAGCATCCATCACAATCATCCAGTCGACGAGGGAGCGGCGGAGAACAGCCTCCCATGACCCCACTGCGTCGCGACCCTTCATCTGCTGCATCTCGTTCATCACAATTTGACTTTGACGCACAATTAGCACAACAGCTTGCTTTGGAAGAGTCAGGATATGATCCATTCCACCCGGTTGAAAGCGACGAAGAGTTTTCACCTCGACCTTCAAGTTCTATCGGCCCAATTTCTCATCCCTCGTCACGTTCAGCATCAGATCGAGACGAAAGAGTAGCAGCGGCTCTTCACGATCCAATGTCTGCGGTTTTGGCACATCTCTTTACATCTGTTCCCACACGGCAAACGGCAATGCGAAGACCGGAAGGTGGTGTTCGAACGTTTACCTTTGGGTATGACACGAATCGGGGCTTCTTTGCTAGCCGAGGGGGTGAAGATGGGTCTAGTACGGGATCTACCAGTCATCTTATTTCTCCCGGTAAGAATTTGATGATTTCCACAGGACATGTCTCAGCAGTATGCTCTTCAGAACTATGAGAGATCCTGACTCTATTCTTTTTTTGGAACAGGAATGGATCCTATGCTTGCTGCTCTTCATCTCATGTCGTCTGTCGAACCCTCAAGCTCGAACGGAAACAATCCATACGCCGCATACCGTTCTCATTTTCGTCCCCTATTCATGACCCAATTCGGCGCTGACCTTGGTGGGGCGTTGTTTGATGCCATGCCTGCTACTTATGAAGATATGCTTTCGTTAGCAGAGCGACTTGGCCCTGCCAAGGAGCGTGGAGCGAAAGACGACGAGATCAGTGCTATACCTGTTATAAAATGGGGAGAAAAAACACCTGGAATGGAAGACAAAGAGGGAAAGGCGTGTGCGATCTGTATGAGTGATTTCGAGAAAGGAGACGAGGTGATGATGATTCCAGCATGTTCTCATCCGTGAGTTTCGCGTTTGCTGTTCATATGTCTGGTTAGACTTGCTGATGGGACTTTTGAAATCACGTAGATTTCATAAAGCATGCGGCGCCCAATGGTTGAAGGTGAATCGTACATGTCCAATATGTAGAAAAGATATCAGGGATGTAAATGATAGCAGTGGTAAAGCAGGGCCGAGTACCGACAAAAGCTCATAGGAATGGCTACTCGGTGTTAGTGTACCTCTTGTAGAATATCAGGGCCAACAAACCGGGGTAGTTGGTTGGGGTAATAGTCTGACGCCACAGTGCAGGGTTGGGTTCTATTAACATCTTCCAGCTGCGAGATGCCACGGATGGTCATTCTTAATATTATCGTTTTCCCACTTGAAAATGCTATTGTTTTTGAACGGTTTGCCCATCAACGCCATGTATTATGTAAGCTTTACCACGGGAGCGCGAATCTAAACGTCATGCCTTTCGAATGTTCCAAAGCGGGAGACGAAAACATTATTCATCTCACAACCCATCTGTGTACTTTGACGCATGGCTCAAACGGACAGTAGCAAAACCGTCCCCGGTCAGGTCACCATTGTAATGGGGACAGCAGGGAGCGGAAAAAGTACCATTGCAAAAGCACTCGCCGACGCACTTGCTCCCAACGCGGTATACCTTGATGCTGACAATTTTCATTCTGACGAGAACAAACAAAAGATGGCAAGAGGTGAGGTAAGTTCTAGGGAGGCATGCGGGAATTTTAAGCCAACTATTTTTCATTTTTCCGTCTTGTCCAGCCACTGACGGATGAGGACCGTTGGCCATGGCTCAGGCGGTGCGTTGAAGAAATCAAAAAGCAGCTATCACAAACACCATCTGCCTACATTTTCTTTGCGTGCTCCGCTTTGAAAAAAGCGTACAGAGACTTTCTTCGTCAAGCGGAGCCTCCAGAACATCCTGTCCGATTCTTGTATCTGAAAGGGTCCAAAGAACTACTCGCGAAACGGGTCGCATCCCGCCCTCACCATTTCTTTAAAATGCAACTTTTAGATAGCCAATTTGCGACTCTTGAAGAGCCTGATCCCAAGTCAGAGCCAGATGTTGTGGTAGTCAGCGTGGACGGGACTGTAGCACAAGTTCTACAGCGGGCCAAGGAGGCCCTTGGCCTATGATTTGCCCATCAACAGTCTGTAGTTTAAGGGCATTTGCTACATTTTGCATAGTATCCATAGCCATCTCTAGTGCTATATTATCTTTCAGGTTGTATTTTCTTGATCTGAGGACGTAATGAGATTTATTGCTGAGGCGCTCTGGCATCCACAGCAGAGACAAACGGCAAGCCCCAGAGATACCTTCCATCATCATGCAGCCGTCGACCCAGTCTGGCTGTGACAAGAACGCTCGTTTGTTTGTTCACCACTCTGCCATGAAAAACGGTCAAGGTCAAATAGGACGGGAGCGGATGCTCTCCTTCAACTCGAGGCGCTCTCAAAACAACCCTTCAGGCTCAGTGTGTTCGTCAATGGAAACAGCGGTGGTATGGCGAGATACGAAAATGGATGGGTTCACATTCGTATGAACAATTCGGACTACATATCGTACTCACAGGTGTGGAGATCGTATATTATGTTAGCCTGCTAGCAACCGATCTACACGTACACGGTCTTCATCGGTGTACATATCCTTGGGAATATCGATGGTTTTGTGTGGTCGTAAGGCAAGATATTCTTTGAGTCTGATGGCATCAATAGAGTTCCTCTGACCCTCAACAAGAAACTGGAGTTCCATTTCCTGGAAAGAAGGCGAATCGGGAGTTGAAAATCGAAATGCTGGAACGCAAGGTTACAACAGCCGAACTTACTCTAAATGCCAAAGCCTTATTCAGCTTCTTTCTCATTCGTTCTCGCGCTCTTCCAGCCATCGCCTCTCCCGCATCTTCCCTTTCTTTTCCGTTACCCCATTTCATTCTGGCCGCTTCAATTTGTTGCCTGACCAGACGCTTTTCGTCCCGCAATCGTGCCTTTGCCCGCTGCCCACTCCGCTCAATCATTTGTGCCACTTGTGCTGGTGGTGCAGTATATGCTTCGTATTTCGCTACCGTTTGAGGTGCTAATGACCGGAGCTTGCCTTTTGGAATTGAAGCGGGGGAAAAACTGGAGGTCTCTGACAGGGGGAAAGGTTTGTAGGGAGTGGCGGGTGGTAGATTCTGTGCTTGTGAATTTTTCCGACGAATATTGGAAGGTCGGTCGGGTGTGGGTGAATCAAGAGCATTGGAGGTAGCCGCGGGATGGGATGAGCCAGCATTCCCTATGCCCCGCTCCGAAGAGGCAGAGCTTTCTGAGCGCCCGGCATTGCGACGAGATATAGGGGGCAATCGCGGTTTGTGTGGTTCTCCGTTCGGCTTTACCAAGGTCTCCTCAGTAACGTCGTCTCCTGATTTGTTGAGTGCCCCGAGTAGGCTTGCTGCTCTTTGAAAACGCCGAGAGAGGATCAAGGGAACCTGGTTTCGCGAGACGCTCATGGATGACGGTTGGGAATGTACTGGTGCGGACAATGTGGTTCTCATGTCAATATGTGCTGGCATGATCGTAGTCAGATTCCAGATGATTATTTGCGTCAAATGCTTTGATCCATGATGAGGGTTGAATTATGTCTCAGGTCCTTTATATACAGATACAAGGATTACCCCCCAATCCTCCGAAAAATCACCGATTTCTATTCAAAGCTCGGGGCTTTTTCTTTTTTTTGCAAGTACCAGAGTCGTTCACAAGTCAACCAGCAGTTGTATTATTCCTGGTAGCTGCGCAACTAGCCTGTGAGCATCTACTTGACTTTTACATATTTTTCTCTACACGAGCATGGCGGGGGCTTAAACGGTAACTTGGTCCTCCACCTATACCACACTCTCTGGTCTTTCCTTTCCAACCTGACGTTCAATAACTCTGGCCAACTCTACATCCCGAATACTTAGACCGCTGCAGTCATGGGTTGAAAGCGTTATGTCGACCTTATTGTAAACGTTGAACCACTGTGTGAAAAATCGGTAAGTAGGAGGAAAGGCGCGAACTGTTTCCAGTGTGCAGCTCACTTGCCTCTGGATGATGGTCCATTTTTTCTGCTTGCATCGCTACTCTCGTCATGAACCCAAACGCTTCATTAAAGTCTTCGAACCGGAATGACTTTTGAATAGTGTCTCGCTTGCCATCGTTTACAAGTTTCCATCCTTGCAGAACCGAGAGATGTTCGGTACGTTCTTTGAGAGTCAGCGGGGTCACAGGTAGTGGGGTGTTTTGAGTACTGCTGGTGGTTGTTCGTACGGACATTGTAGACATTATGGGTTGCAGTAAGGTTCGTGTGGGGAGGGGAGAAACCAAACGAATCATGGCCAAATGGAGAGTAAGAAGGAGACCCGAGGCCGTGTGTGAGTCAGGTCGCGCGAACAATCTCGCAACTTACTTTGGGAATTGGGTTCTACTGTAGAATCCTTTTTTGTCGGCTACGGAGTCTCTTCCCCACCACAAGAGGAATGTTTGACCTCTCAAAACACCTCGCAACCCCATACGCAAGGTCGGTCATGCGTTTGTTCTGCCATATTTGACTGTGGTTTTGGAACAAGCAAAAGTGCTGGATAACTGGCCTTGGCTTGCAAACAGGGCAAGCCATCCTTGTTCCCGAGCACAAGTATTATCTCGGGGTCCTTTTGCGCACGTCCCAAATTCCCAGAGTTGTCCAAAAGAACAGTTTGAGGATGACTAGCTTGTAAGTGTCACATATGCCACTTTGCTGCTATTGTCGAAATGTACGAAAAGAACGGGAAAGGCGTACAGAGTCAAGAGGGCGATAGAAACAATATGAGATATGGTCTTGGCAACAGAAATATCAGACTGTTGACTGTATGGGCATCCCATTGAAAAGTGACAACCTCCGTACTTTAGTAGCCCAAGCGTGTTCCAGGTTAACGCTCAAAACACAGACGCTGTCCGTCCTATGGTGAAAATCAAAAAGTCTTGAACATCAGCTTCCGGCCGAAAGGTCTACAGCCAATCGTCGTAAATCTAAAGCCTGTCGTTAACGGGCCTGGCTGGCAAATGGGACTGACGGAATGTCCTGCAGTGGGTGACATTCCTATCGGTTTGTGACTCACGCCTGGAAACCAAGGAATTTTCGCCATCTCAACCTTTTTAAACCATTTGAAGGAGGATTGCGGGCGATGAGCGCTGTTACGAACTTGCATCTGGCCAATGTATTGCTCTGCCATGGGCGAATACCGCCATTATATCGCACGACAAAGTTGGTCGTAAAGGGATACTATGCAACAAGATTCACCATTGCCAGTTTACATTCCACCATCTCCATAGAGCATTTCTCATCCCCGCGCACGATTATTAATGGTTCAAGAGTCGTGAATATCCTGGCAAAGCGAGTAGCGCTCGGCGTACAGCCAGTGCGGGTGACGCAAGGTCTCTTGCGGTCAAGCTTCCGGTACTCAACGGGGTCCAATGACGACAAAAGCTCAACCTCTGTGCCAAACGTACGCTTGACTTCTATTGCATTGCTGTCTAGCTCCTTCTGGTTTGTGTCCCTGCCCTGCTTTAACCCCATCGTCTTCAAAAACAGCCTCCTTCCAAGAAGGAAAACATTTACACAATCCCCAACGCGCTTACAGTCGGACGACTAGTGCTGTCCCCCGTCATTGGATACCTCATTGTTAGCGAGCAATTCACATGGGCCTTGGGTACCCTTATTGTAGCAGGACTATCTGATCTTGTCGACGGCTTTATTGCACGAAGATATAATATGAAAACTTTCCTGGGATCAGCGTTGGATCCTGCTGCGGACAAAGTGCTGATGACGGTTTTGACAGTGTCGCTGGCGAGAGCTGACTTGCTACCGCGTGAGTACTGGGTACTGACGCTGTTATGAACGAAGCTTTCATATCCAGATATTTTGAGAGTCGTTACTAATTTCCGGTCTCCATCTGCTTTCTTCCAGTACCCCTCGCAGTACTGATTTTGGGTCGCGATCTTGGGTTAATAGCGGGGACAGCGTATTACCGATATAAATCCTTACCTTCACCGGTATGACTTTACTGCTAAAGTTATCCACCTCCAATATGAAGGATTGATCAAACGCAACTGTAGAAAACTGTGTCCCGATATTTTGATCTCTCCCTTCCTTCTGCAGAAGTTCATCCTCCAATGATAAGCAAGGTAAATATGAGTAACATTATTCCACGTTTATGGTGACAAGCTGACCCATATGCAACCTTGTAGATTAACACACTATTACAACTTACGTTAATGTCGGTATCCCTTGCTGCACCAGTTTTTGGTTTCACCGACTGGGTTGGATTAGAAGCGCTGAGGTATTTCATTTCAACCAACCCTTTCTTAGAGTTGGGGTAATGTGTTATTGACGCTGATTGCATGCAGATGGGTCGTGGGGATTACTACTATCTGGTCGGGAGCGCAATATGCACTAGACAAAAGCGTAATCAAGATGCTACCGCAACCGAATTCAAAATAACAACTTGATCTTTGCCAGTCTGACTGCTGAAGCCCGATAAAGATAGTATAGATTATGCTCAATTGTACATAATGCAGTGATTAGTTATATTGATTGGCCTTTAAAAAGGGCCTAGGAACAGGTCGCCAACCTCCTGCGCAACGCGCATCCCCGATAAAAGTGCAAAGTAACTTATTCTGTCAGCGCATATCCATATGATGGATGGGCTGTTGAAATTACCGTGGACAGATGCCGGGTGCTGATGGCATTGTTGCGTCGCCTGCCCAAAAAATGTTTCCATGCGTCGGTGCAGTAAGATGGTCATAATCATCTCCTACATATGGCGCATACAATTGTGATCTCTCCGCTTGTACACCACCACTGAAGATGTCTACACACATGGCATGCTCCGAACCAGTTTCCTTTGGGCTCAAATACCGGCACTCTATCGAACATACAAAGTAAAATAACTCTATACAATACTAACGACTGTACAATATATACAATTCCTTTGGGGAGCGTTTGCACCTGCAAATATCAGACTCTTGTAGGAATGCTTTCTAAACCGTTGTCTGCAAAGCACTCAAAAAACGTGTCGAGGTTGTACCGCAAAAGATCTTTAGCTCCTTTATGTTTCGGCGGATCTACGCCAATGAACACCCACTTTGTGCCATTTGCCTCCTCGACAAAAGCCAAGCCCTCTTGTCCACGAATATCAAAGGACATCTGCGAGACGGCTTGTAATGTCGCTCCCTCCATTTGCATTTCCGCCCCCTCTTTTGGTAGTATACTGAGGGATTTCAATGCCAGTAGTTGGTAAGGTTTATCATACAGCAACCAGAGGTGGTTCCGCCAGAGTGTCATTGCTGAGAGATCGTACCCAGGACCTGGCGGCTGAATCCACCCCCTGAATCGTAATTCACTTTCAATCATTGATGCTTTTTCAGAAACCGGGAGTTCGAAAACGAACACCCGCGCATCCTCTTGTCGGCCGACGTAAAAGTATCCGCCCCAATCTGAAGCCGACGATGGAACAAATACTAGTGACTCCAGACCACTGTTTGTGTCGACTTCACTCGCATCTGAATCTGGATCCGCTGGAACCGGGTGCTGGTCGAAATATGATTCCAGCCGCCATTTACGAATGATTGACGAGGAGTTGAGGTTGTACTCTAACACAGCTGCAGGGTATTCAACTCCAAGATAAATGGTATCTGTTCTAAACAGAAAAATGAGCGTTAAAAGTCCCTATAGGCAGAAGATGGTGCTGACATACCGTCCGGGTACAAGCGTGCAACCTTCCAAATCAAACTTCTTTCCCAGCTTCCACACCTGGGCTGCAACCTCACTGTCGGTCCCAACATTGTCCAGCGCTGCAACGCGCCCGTTATCGCTGACTACATATAACAGCTGTTTGGAAGGATCCCAGACCAAATCTGAGGGTTCGAATTTGCGAGGCAGTCGGGAATACAATGATGTTCCGCTACAATTTGGTTCACTGGTCGTGAAGGTCTTTGCGGACACGGGATGCAGCATGCGAGCCTGGACAGGCCTCGAGAGCAGGAGCAGCGCAATAAAAGTCAGTAGAACGCCTAAAAGAATGATTGTCTTGAACAAGGATGGCTGTAGATTTCGTCTTGAAGTCATCCTTCGTTTCTGGGTTGCGGGGAAATGCCCAACGGAATCGCTTGCTGGAAAACGCCCGACAGTTTCATTTAGCCAAAAATGGGTTAATGAAATCCAATGACTTCAGCAACTGTCGACTTCCCAGTCCATCCTCCATAGATCCTCGGCATGTCCCAACGAGACGTGCAGCAGGTAAATGTTCCGACACAGTATCCGCCTCCAGTTCTTGGGAACGAGCAAGTAGCCCTTGATTCTCCAATTTCTCAACCATATGAGGTTTTATGGGCGCTGGCAGAATATTACCTGAAAACGGCAACGACCCTCGTCGCTGCCAATTATCCCGAGAAAGAGGAAACCACAACGTCCATTTATACCCACGTTGTAGCTGCCGTCCGCTGCCTCGAAGCCGTCTTGGTATCTGGTGTGCTTCCTCTGAAAGTCGAAGTAAAGACCCGGTATCGACTTGCCCAGATTCTGTTGGTCCACACGTTCAACTTGCCGGAAGCCGATACACATTTGCAGAAAGCGGTTTGTACCCTAGTCTTGAGCTATGTGCTTGCAATGTTATGCGCTGAACTCATTCCAAATTTGTGTCCTGTAGATCTTGCTAATACAGAAGGTGGGCGCTGTTTAATCCGGCAGTGTATCACATCATCGTAGTTCCCAGATCTGATATCCTCGTTGCAGACTAGCGATGAGCAAATGCTCGAGTTCCGATTTATCATAAAAGACTTGCAATGTGAAATTTACCAAGCTGATCCAAGTGGATCGGGCGGGAAAACTGTGAAAAATGTGTTAAAACAGGCAGCCGCCGACGCTTTACGGTTTGTCAACGTCCTTCATGGTTTCAACGAAAGCTTTAGCTCAATTCTGATGACAGTTTTTGGTTTTTCCTCTTGGCATTTTTCATCTCAGGTTGGGTATGCCACGATGGTACTACCATTTCATTCAACGACGAGCGGAATTACACGCTAGAGAAGGCGACATCAAACTATGCTTTTCTGTCCTAATGTCAGGAGCCGAGGAAGCCGGAAAGCGGGGTGACGTTGATATGAAAGTACGTATGCTAGTGAAACTAGGGATTTCGGACACGTTGACCATCTCACAAACGCCGCATCTAGGCCGTTTTGCTACTTTTCCTTGCACACCACACGTTAATGGCTCGCCAGGATATGCTCACTCAAGATGCGATTTCACAGCTTCAGCAGCTTTTCGAACCACAGGTGCCTGCCGGTATCGATCACAGTAACGATGCATCCATGTCACCTGTCACGGATAACGGAACGGCACTTGTCTCACATGGGCACCTCCGTTTATACTATTCCCTTATCCTAATCATCCATCTCATCCACCTCGGAAAAGCAAAGGACGCTCTGAACCGATTAACAGCACTGCATGCTCTCGTCGAGCATCCTAGCATGTCAGCAAACGTGGAAATTGATAAGGGATTAGCCATTGTTACAGTTCGAAAAGGAGATAAATTTGATACAGTACCAGTTACATTGCATTCGCGAAACAAGCTTTATGCCCTGGTATTCTTGGTTTCTGGCATCGCCCACAAACTGAACGATAACTTTAAAGCAAAGAAGCACTTTCTGGAAGGGATAAAGACAATAGAAAGTGAGTATTGTTCCCGTTCCACTGGCCATCTACGTGCCTGCTGACCATCCGCCTGTCTTGGTTGAAGAGGAATTAGGAAACATTTCCAGTGAGTCTCAATAGGTTCTTTTTCTGCCATTTCATAGATCTAATACACGGGGTTTTCTGTGTGCAGCCGAAATTGGAAGCGTGCAAGAAATGGTGGAAGCACGACAATGGCTTGCGGAAACCAAGGTCGTCCTTCTGCGACATTTTGCCGAGGTTGGGATTGTGAGGGGCGAATTCTGCGACGTCTTTCGCGTAAGGGCATTGTGGCCACTGCGGGTACACGATCGTCCACCTAACACCTATCTCTAGTTTATGACCAAGCTGGTAGAATGGTGCTCAGCAGATGCTGTACTATGGCGAAAATACCAGCCCATCGTATCGCTGGATTGGGGAATGTTTTATCAAGCAATTGGGCAATACGCAAAGGCTGAATGGTGGTTGAAGACCGCCGCGGAGGGCAACGATGCGAATGTGCGTCACATTGCCAAGATTCATCTCATTTTGTTGTACTTTACGGAAACCATTGGCGATCGCTCTATGGTTGGTATCTCGCTTCCAGGAGCGAAGGATGCATGAAGAAATCATCTCATTTCATTTCATTTCCATCTTACCTCAAGGGAGCTGCGATGCTGGAAGATTTAGACCGTGAACAAGAGAGCGGCCAAAGTCTCTCGGATGGACAGCGAGCCTTGCTTGGGACGGTCAGAGGTGTTAGCCATATGATCAATAAAGACATTCGACAAACCAAGTGAGTCACATCTGTACGAGTACCATCGCCATTGAAATCTCACCAAGATCCTAGACTACATCTTCTAGAATCGATCAAAATCTGTGAAACCCTTTCCTGTACTCAACTCCGATTTATCAATGTCGCACTTCTTGGCGAGCTATTCTCTAATGTCGACTCAATGCAAGCTGAAAAAATGGTGGCAACTGCCCACATAATGGCAAAGAAGTCCCATTGCGAGTCCTTTGCACTGGTATGTGCTCGCGTGCTAATCGAAATATATCAACGAAGAGGTGACAAGGAAAAAGAAGACAAGTATAGGACAATGGCTGAGGGACATAAAGAAAAGGTGGAAAAGGCCTATATGGATGTATGGAAGATGGTGGAGGATGCCGAGCGGGCCTCGGCAGCGTCTACTGTGACGTCGCAGGCGACGTGATTGGCAATAGTCGATAGGCACTACCTTCCTTTTATTTTTAATGTACCCATGTAAATACAATTGTGCATACACCCTATGTCATGTTTTGGTGGACTTGAATTTGCTGAATGGGTAATTGATCTATACCAGCTGAACCGGAGCGGAGTGTGTCTGGTATGGATATTTGCGTAATAGGATCCTGCTTATCGTGCTTCAGTTCGGCGTGTGGACGGGGTTTGGGACGAGTGGGCTCTTGGACTCGATGTGCTGCTGAAGAATCAACAGAGGTACTTCAAGCATCGCCAAAACCACAAATTAAAATACCTCTGACATGCTTCGTATACTCTTTATGCGCCTCAACGATAGCTTGTGCCTAAGGACCAAAAGTCGTTAAAGCCCGCTTTACGCTTTTAGATAATGGCCGCCGTACGTCGTCTGACCTTTTCAGGCGACTCGCCAAGACATCTGATAATGTTCGAAGTAGTTGGAAGTGTGAAATGTGGCACAAGTTCCAATTCTGGTGCAGGGAGACCCTCATGAGCCGGTCGATGAATACTACCGCAGCACATATTCAGCATATAGGTATCCTCATGCAAGTCAAATGTAAGTGCAGTACCGTCGTTTAGTCAACATCATGTACACATTTTCCACAAAGAGCGTAGCGGCATCCACCTGGCAGGTCATTACGGCATGCATGGCCTCTTTGGGAATGCCAATATCCTGTTTCCTAAAGACTTGTGGAATGGGTCAGGGGAGAGTTTTACATACTTGAAGGCTTTGATTCTTACATTTTTCCAATTGTTCCTGGGATGAGGGCAAGTTCGGGATTAGGCAAGATATCATACAAAACTGATAGTATCAAAGAGAGAGGTTATACCCAGTTCTTCACTTTCTGAGCATTCGACTCCCCCGTATAAAATTGTTGAACATTGAGCAAAAGATCATTTGGGTAGTATCGGCAAAAGATTTCGGCAATAAGATATCCGTTGCTAAAGTCACTGCAATGTGGGATGAGCGATATAAAGAGCGGAAAGAAGAACCGCTCCTTCTACGCACCGCTTTGGATTCTTTATTGGGTACGTGAGATCCAGGCTCTGAAGCCATTTCAGTACTTCTCGAGATAAACCGCTCATTATTCCCATCGTTTCTTGAAAGTGTTTTGATCTGACCGAAGGGCGGTCCATGTTGATTACGAAAGCAGTACAAGCCACGTTGCTGCGGGGGATTAACGATATCGACATCGTTTCGCTCTTGTCTGGCTCCCCAAAGACGAGATGGCTGCATCCCAATCGGCAGCAGACCCAGCAAAACAGTATTATTCATATAACCAGATTCATGCGCTCATACAGTCTTCCATTCCCTCCTTCAAAGACGTCCCAGATGCCTTGGTACTACCTGAGGTATCTCTACTACATCACATCTTCTTACGAAGAGTTTTGCTAGGTAGCCATAAGCGGCGGTGGGCTCATACCGGCCCGAATTCTTCGCACTCTCCTTAAATCACGATACAAGAAAACTGTCCCAATCCGTGTAATTGGCCTCCAACTCTACGATGACGATGCAGAACAGATTGCTGCCATAGGTGTAAAACGGACACAATGGCCTTGTGCTGATGAATGGGGTGATGTGCGGAATGTGCTTTTGGTGGATGAGGTTGATGACACTAGGTAACGTTCGGTCTTTTTTCATGTAGTATCCTTGTAGGTGGGTTTAAAGTCTGACTTGTTAGGACAACACTGGAATATGCGGTTGAGAATTTGCGTCGGGATTTAGGAAAAGGGGTGTCAATAGGGGTATTTGTTGTTCATAACAAGCTGAAGGAAAAGAGAGGGACGCTACCGAAGGAAGTGGAGTATATTGCTGCTTTGGATGTGGAGGATCTTTGGGTCGTGTATCCATGGGATGCTGTGGATATTGAAGAGCATCAACGAAAGTGTAATGAGCAGCGATAGTGGGTGATATTGGCAATAGCAGGGTATTACAATGTTGTTGCACGTTGCTTTCTATCGAAGCTCCAAGTCAAGCGGTGGTGTTGAGAACCTGCGATGTCAGGTACAATAGATGGCCGAGGGGCGAGTGTTCAGAACCATGCGCGATACATATCTAACATCTCTTATTGGCAAGCCTGCCTCTACATAATACAATAAATTGTAACGTCCGTAATCTATCCCTGCCCCTTCACATTTACCTTGAACAGTCCGTTATATCCGATGAACTCATGCTACATCTTTGCCCTCGGTACATCATTCCCTAGGAACCATGCGACATGATCCAACCGATCACTTCCAAAGAACACCTCAACTTTCCCGTCCCCCCGGTCAACCAACATTGTAGGTACCCCAAACACACCTTTTTCTACCACGTCCTTGCCCAGTGCAACAAGGCTGTCTTTTACCTGCTGCGTTTCCATGGCCTTCAGAAACTCTTCTCCGTCCACGCAAGAAGCAATGACCTGAGGAGACGCGATGTCCTCTCCTTTGGTCCAGTATGAAGCAAATAATTTTGCAGTAGCGTCCTCCAAAACTTCCGCCGAGCCCTGCAATTTGATGGCGTGGAGTAGGCGCATGGCCTTTAGTGTATTGGCTGGAAACGTGTTCGGGAACACGTTCATCTCAATATTATGGATGGCCTTGATCCTTCCAATATCTTTTCGCATGTACTCGACTTTGACAGGATTAAAAGCTGGTGGTGGTGTTCCTACGTTCTGCAATAATGTGAGAATCCTTGCCGTTTGTACAAACTGTTGGAAACCTTTTACCTTTAGGGTAAAACCAAGGAACATGGGCACGAGAACGAGGTCAAAGTTCCAAAGCGGGCGGTATCTCCTCAGGAGATGAAACGCAACGTACGAGTAAGGCGAGACAACATCATAGTAGAGCTTGATGGAAGGTCGGACGGGCATTCTGTTTCCAGTGTCGGGGTGTGATGAAGGGATTGGCGAAGAGTTCCTCAACCGATGGCGGGAGCGGTGAAATGATAGATCGTCCCTGTGACAAATCTGCTTACGTGATATGGACCACGGTGATCGTCCGACTTTTTCCAACTCCCGACCTTTGAACACTTTTCTTATCTACCATGAACGATGGCATCCTACCCGAAATCCCGACACGCTCTACGACACCCACTCTCTCGGCCCGCTTTGCAATACCGACGTCCCTCCAAGATACGGTTAATAAGGTCGAAAGGGCAAGGGAGCTAGAACGAAGTGAAATTCAACGTAATGCAAGTGAATTACAAAGGAAAGATGCTTTGAGCGGAATGGTGCCGCTCATGTCCATCGCGGGGAGTGGCTCAGGGGAACAGGCGAGGCTTGCGCTTATCGATAAGCGAAAAGGACGTGCAAGTTTGGTTGGATCACCTAGAGGACGGGAGTCACCAGTGTTGATGTCAAGACCGGGCTCTACTGTCCTACGACCTAGTTCTACGGCAAATTTGGACTCTGCACCTAGCACGGCCCTTTCCTCCCGCCCCCAGTCGGCAAAGGCCGCCTCATCATCAGAACCAGAACCAGAACAGGCGGAAGACCAAATCCCCACCTCTTTGATAGAAGAGTACATATCACAGTTAACAGCAGCATCCATACTTGTCGTTGAGAAGCTCCCCCACATCCGATGGGAAAAGAACGGGATGCTGGATCTGAGAGAAAAGGGGCGTCTAGTGAATAGAATTTTGCAATTGGAAACGACGATTGGGGAGACGTCGGTGGAGATCACAAAGACCTCAGGAGTGAAGGCGGAATTGTTGAAAGAGCTGGATGGATGGAGAAAGAAAAAGGAAGGGGTAAGGATTTTATACTGTTCTTTGGGTATTCTAGCGTTCAGAGTGGAGCTAAAAGTCATTTCTTACAGATGGACGCCATTTTAACCGATCTCCTCCTTCTTCACCGGGATCTAACAGCCCGTCGATCCCAATACTTTGAACAAATGATGACCAACTTATCTCAAAACACCCTAGACTCAAACGTCAGCCTGTCCAGCACAGCCACAACATCCCGACGCACCCGTAGACGTGATTTGCGATCCCACATTGGACTTCAACAACGGTCACATCTGGGGCTGAATGCAAATGTGATGGATCCGGGTAGATCACATTTGACTTTGGACCGGCATGGGGAAGGTGGATTGCGGTCACATTTCAACAATAGTCCTATGTATCATCTGGAAGAGGGGATGGTGTCGCAGCGGGGTTTAGACAGTAGCAGTTCGTTAGGTAGTACGGCTGGTATAGAGAGCGGTTTTACCATAGTCATTGAGCCGACTGCCTAAACGATGGTAACTTTCCAGAATCTTGCCATGTTGAGCCAACGCTAATGTTAATTTAAGACCAATTTGCAGCATAATATCCAAAAACTAAAAAAAATCAAAATTGTATTTCACATAATAGAATAATATGTAGGGTGCAATGTGGTCAATTTATGTAACATCGGCTGAGGAAACTCGTGGGTGTGATGCAGGTGGTGGATTTGGCGGGTCGGTTTGGAACGCGTCCGCGGCTTTTGCAACTAGAGCTTCCAGATCCTAACGGGCGAAGCTGGTTAGAACTAAAACCATCGTATAACCAGACGAGACAAAGGCTTACCGCCTGCATTGTGTTCAGCATCTCCTCGACCTCCTTGTATTTTTCCAACACGACTGCACTGTCATCAGCACTGTCCTCTCGCGATGGTTCTGGACCATGACTTGATGAAGTATTTGCTGATTGCAGCGTTCCTAAAAGGCCGTCTGATTGGTTTCCTACATCCCGTACTGCTGGTTCTGCTGGCTCTGCTGGTAATGCTGGTAATGCATCTGCAGGCTCATCTGGCACGCCTTCCGAGGCGCTTGTGAACGAGTCAAAGGAGCTTTGTGAGGTGTTGGCAGACTCCTCCGGTTGTTTTGGGTCAATAGGTGGTCGGCGGCGGGTGCTTTGGAGGGATTCTTCTAGATCGGCCTGTAAGATGTTGTAAACGTTGCTCAGGGACACGCTCGCAGTTGACCCTTTTCGGATATTCTTTCGTGCTGCTGTAGAGTCCATTGAGACGGTTCGTGGACGGAGTATCTCATTCAGTCCACAGTCATCGTACGGTCTTGGTACCACGGTGACCTCTGGCACGGCCGCCTTCGAAGACCCTCGTGGAGGAATTGGGATTGTTTCTCTCAAACGTGCCTCCAGACTTCTCAACTTTTGTACATCAGCTCCTTTCAGTATCTCTTCCAGGTATTCCTCCATTGTTTCAAAGTTGGCTCGACTTGATCGGACAGGGTTGACTGTGATGCTGCCCGTTCTGGTATTGGTTGTGCCGTTTCCTTCTATTGCAGAATTTACAGCCTCGCCGTCCAGCGGAGAGACTGTGCCGTTAGTGGCCGGCTTACCAGCAGCAGTAGCAGCGGTGCCAGTTAGTGGCATTGACTTGACACTAGACGTTTGTGTTTGCAGCTGGACGTTTTCTAGTATTCGTTCCGCTTCTCGAGTCTGGGGTTCTACTTGAAGAAGAGCATTAGGTGACGATAGATCGGGCGGGAATGAATATGCCGACTTTGAATTTGTCGTCGTTTCATTTGAAATATTGTCTTTTGCAGGAAGAGTGGGCGGTGTCTGACTGACAAGATTCTTACTCGGACCCTTTTTCGAAGGCGGTGGTTCCGATAAGCTTGCATTGCTGTCCAGTCTCATCAGCGTTGCCTGGGCAATGACACCGGGGTCATAGCGTAAGGAACTCGCACGGGCGTTGACTCGTGGAGGTGGGGTTGCCTTGCTTGGTAGGACCGAAGGCGGCTGTGGCGCTTCATTCAAAATTCGACCTATTAAGCTAGTAGTATCATAGAAGTCTGAGGGAGTGATTTCTTTGACCACCATCTGGTCGCTCGTTTCCTTTCGTAACGGTGAGAGCTGTCGTTGTTCTCCCGACAGACTATCTGAGCTGTCGTTTCGTGATCGCATGGGGGAGTTGCTGGATGTTATGCTACTGGTGTCGATACTGTCAGTAGAGAGCTGCGGGGATACTCGCAAATCGGGCATTCCGCCAGCAGCAGGCAACTCCTCCAAAAAGGCGGGCTTCGAACTGAGAATGCTCTGAATGTCGTCCAACAAGGAAGTTCCAAGGTTTGTGTCCATTGAGGATGCCAAAGAAGGGACGGGTGCAGTGCCTTGCCCAGTCCATTCTTTTCGTAGAACAAAATCAATTTCCTCTGCAGTGCCTTCCGCCATCATCAGGATCGGATAGACGCGCTCTGTATCTTCGCGGATTATTTCTTAACAACAAGCTTGCTGTCAGACGGGCTAAAAGTTTCAGAAGTGGGAGGCGTACAGATAGCAGATACGAACCTTGTCCTCTGAAGATAGAATGCAGGGTGTACTTGTAGGAAGAGCTTGATCGTATCTTAAACTTTTTCAAGGCCATGTCGATAATTTCGCCGACAGTGACATTGCTATTCACGCCAATGGTCTTGTAGGTCCGCATCTTTCCAGTTGGGTCCGATTCGTCGTACATAAAAATACGAATCAAGTGATAATTCTTCTCAAAGAGGTTGAGTTTCTTGTTAATTAGCACTTTGATAATGTTGTCGTCCGTCATACGAACACTGCTGATACCACCCGTGCTATTGACAACGTGGGACACAGAGGCGGAGTCTCCGACACCAGGTAAACCCCTATGGCGGAGCTCCTCCAGTACATTGAAGACAGTATCATTTTCTCCCAGCCGTTTCTCCTCTGTAACACAAAAGTCTTAAATAGGGTCACAGCTTCATCGCATATTATTTGATACGTACGTGAATCCATGTGAAGCACGCTCACATAATATTCGTTCGGAGTCGCTCCAGGTACGCGAAATCGCCGCAAAGCGACCGCAAGCAATTCTGATGCCGTCAACGATTTCGTCAGATTTACGGTTTTAAAGGTTGCTTTCAGGTCAACATTTCCGGCATATATTCGGAGTACATTTATTGGCTCCTACGAGATGGTTAAACATTAGCTGTTTTGTAAACAATCCAAAGCGTTTGCTATCTCACCTTATTCAGCTCCTCCATCGATGGCGCTCTTCGAGTCTCCACTACCACGGGTCGCTCTAGTGAGCGAGCAGCATTTGCTAGCTCCTTTGCCTTCTTGCTGCCCGTACGCGACAGTAATTTCTATGAGAGAGATGAACAATGTTCAGACCACGAAAGGCCACAGCCCGCATTCGATCTGACATATTCAACATATAAACTGCCCCATCTGCCATACCGTCAAGAAGTTGCGACTAAGAGAGGTGTGATTTGACTTTGGTTGTCGAGTAATTGTGCCCATTTCTGGAGCCTCAAACTCGTCGGACAGGTCATCGTCGTCACTAGCATCAATGTACTCTACAAAGTCTTCCGGAAAGACGATATTCCGTCGCTTTCCAGTATGGGACGGTGGTGGCGGTTCTAGATCCTCTTCCTGTACAGTGGTGACGGAGACGTTTCGCATTTTGTTCAGACGAGCCAGGCGCTCAAATGGGGTCTAACGGAATGATGTTGCTGTATTTGTAAGAAAACAAGCGGGAATCATAGGTAAGAGAAAACCATACAATGTACCTCGACATTCTCCGCGGGTATATAGCCAATCTGTTTGGATGGTGGAATAATGTAAGAGTGTAGGCAAACTCAAGTTCGGCTTGCCTATATGTTTCCGGCACGTACCTCATCTGTTTTGATGCATTTCACCAGCCACCAATACGAATTTGAGTCGTCCAACAACTCTAACGAGTCTCCTTTAAGGACGCATACTTGGCCCTCCAAATTCGCAACAAAGGTGTGAAGTGCATAGACCAGTCCAAAGTCGATCGGTTCGTCTGGGTCTATTATATCTGGTGATTCAATGTCATACTCGTCGTCCGTGTCCCCGTCCGAACCCTGTCCATTGAACCCCATTATGCGCGGCCGGGCTCGACACCGCGCTTGTTTACAGGGCGAATTCTTTTGTTTTCTGGCAGGATGAGTGAAAGATGCGCCAGGGACTTGTGCCTCTGCTCTCTTCCGTGTGCTGGCTACCTTGAAGCTAGACAAGGATGGTGCGGACGCAAGTGTCCTAGCGAGAGACTATCCAAACCACAGTGTTCTCTTTGCAGAACCCGAAATTGCGATTGTAGAATGTCTGCAAAGACGTTGCGTCAAGTGTCCCAGTAGCGGGCGTGTCCAAAGTTTTTTGCTGTCCTTGCAGAACCCGAAATTTGCAAATAGTGTTACAATGTCGTTGCGGACCTTTGGCGGGGTTTTTTGGTGTTTTCTTGCGGTAAAGGCAGAGAATCAAGCGAGTGTTCGGAGGGGACCTTGACCATAAATCGTCACAGGCCACTCTTACTTGAAGCAAGCACACGAAGGCGCGAGCAGCGATAGCTAAAGATCTTCAAAGTTTCCAGGCGGCGGGGGCGGGGGCGATGGAAGGTGTGCGCCGGTGGCCAGGTTGGACTGTTGGGAGTTGGTTAGTTGGTTCAAACCGCCGTCCAAAAATGGATAAATGAGACGCGCTTTTCAACGCAGGCAGCCGTTGGGAGGATTGAAGGAAATGGAAATGGAAATGGCATAAGGACGAAATGTCCAAAAAGGCTCTGGCTACGGCGGCAAAACGCTCTTGTTGTCTTGCAAGTTTACAATGTCCTTCATAAAGATTTCAAAAATGCAACAGATGAAAGTCGAAATGGGGCGAGGATCACGTGCACATGATTGCAAAGCAGAGCCTTTTGGGCCTGGCGTTTGGCCTTCCAACTTGATCGTTTCCTTTGGCCGGCCCGATTGCGCGCGCGCGCAAGTTCTTTTACGGACTTTTGCGCAAACATGGGTGTAAAAAGCCTATGGAAGCTGTTAGAACCAGCGGCAAAACCGAGGAGACTCGAGACACTTGCTGGCCAGAAACTGGCGATTGACGCAAGCATCTGGCTTCACCAGTTCCTCAAAGCCATGCGAGATAAAGAGGGCAATCTCCTAAAAGGGGCGCACATTGTCGGGTTTTATCGCCGGATTTGCAAGCTACTCTATTTCGGTATACGGCCAGTGTTTGTGTTTGATGGTGACACTCCGGCGATGAAGAGGGTTGCATTGGTACCGTTTGTTTCTTTGGGTGATCTTGTAGATACATTGGAGCTATCTGAACTATACCCATTTCAGACTGAAAGGCGAAGGCGAAAAACTACAGCAAAGAGCAATTTGGCTCGGACGGCGCACAAAATACTATACAAACGTCTCCAACTACAAGCAATACAAAAGTCAAAGGCCCATGAGACAGCCAGGTACGGCAAATTGCCCCTTTGTGGAGGCTGTTCGTTTTGAATTAATAACCATCATCTGTCATGTCAAAAAGTGCACCGGCGGCTCTCGAGAGCACTTTACTGCGTTCAGACGCGTTGCAAGAGCTTCCCCAGGACGTTCGATACGTAGACCAGACGGAAGACGCACATGTCACTCCACCTGCACCTATCCCACAGAGCAATAATCCTCGAAGCTCTAATCGCAAGGGAAAACGGGATGAATACGAACTTCCAGAGGAAGTCGAAGAGTGGGTACTGTTCGTGCTTGCAAGTATAAAGTTTTCCGTGGGTGCAATGTCTCATGTTCCTGTAATGGTAGAGTGAGCACCGCCGCATTTGTTGATCACCGGTTTGTTACCGAGGAGGAGATGCGAGATTTTATCAATAATCATAAGAACGATGTTGATCTCTCGTCTGTTGATCTCGATGCTCAAGCCTTCAAGGACCTTCCTATTGAAACCCAACATGATATCGTAACTGAACTCAAAAATAGATCACGGCAAGCTGACCAGAGACGACTGGCGGGGTTGGTGAATGCTGCGCCCAATCCTATCGCTTTTTCTGCACTTCAGATAAAGCATCTCGTGAAACGCAATGATTTGACGGAGCGTCTACAGAATTTGGCAAAGAACGCTGGTGTCACGAGTAATCCGGGATTGAAAAAGTGGAAAGTAAAGCATGCGCGGCGGCCACAGCGTGTTGCAAGCGAGAGAGCTCGGGAATACATGCTAGTTAAAAATACTGAAACAGGTGGACATACTATCAAGCTGAATGCCAAACTACAGAGAGGAGGGGCAGGAGGCTTTCAAAATGATCCTAGTATAGCCCCCCCTGTGATTGATCTAGTTGATGAGGATTGTGAGATGTCAGAGGAGACATCGGATGAGGAAATTGAGCCCGATGTCGATGCTCGTATCGCATCCGTCAGGAGATTGCCCGCAAAGAAACAGTCGAAAAGAATCATTGCCAAACATCATCATACTACCCCAGCGACGGAAGTAGACAGCGACGATGATGAAGAATTTGATGAGATAACAGGTGAACTAGTACATCGCATAAAGCTCTAATTCGGTGACCTGACATAACCCGGTGATGCAACAGACATTCCAACCCCACCTTATACAGCATCTGCAGTATCGGGAATGGAGCAGGGTACTCATGGGGATATGGTTACATACACAAGTCACGGAGCGGACGAGGAAAACTCTCTCCTTGCCAATTTTCGGGCGTACCTTCCAGACAACCTCCCAATTGAAAAAGTAATGGAGTATTTCGCCACAGGACCACCGGAGGGCCCAACAGAAGACGGACCTTCTACCGACATGTACGAGGACGAACCACCAGAAACTGGGTGGGGTGGGCACCGCTCATCTTCAGTGCCCGCCTGGCCTGACACTGGTTTGTCACCTGAATCCTACGTTGGCCGAAGGGAGGCTGCCACTGAAGGTAGATGGGATGCTCAACCAGCGATCGAACCAAGTTGGACTGGTGAGAATACATGGGAAGAGAACAAATCTGGTTCGTGGGGGAAGGATGTTGCTCTTGGGTGGAGTACAGAAGTGGAGAAAGAGGTTACTACGCGGCAACTAGAAGAGAAACATTCATGGACGAAATCAGTCAATGAGAATGACCAGGAGGATGCGTTTGTAGTTCAGGATGAAGCCCGCCAGATGGGGGCCGACGAAGAGAATGCAGATGGGTGGGCTCGTTCACCCTTACGGACCACCCCTGACCTACTTGATAACGCCCTGGTTACCTACCCGGAAGTCAGCATCGAAGAACAAAAGCTTTTGACATATGGCGAACTTGGAATGAATGAAACGGTACAACACCGGGACGGTTCAAATACTCGTCTGAACAATGCAGTCCTCAAAGTCTTGACAGGCGCAATAACACCAGACGAAGCCTACAGAGCCTGGCAGGATATTCTAACCGATGCCTTCACATCTGTGTATCCGGACCACGAAAACATGCTCCGATTAGCAGTTTATGGATGGTCCGAAGAGGAATTACAGGAAGAGCAGACCCATGTGAAGAAGCGACACGATAAGGCGGTTGAGGGTAGTATCTCTGCGCAGGCGCACGAGTTGTGGATAAAAATTTTGGAGTATACACTGATTTGGCGGGAGGAGCGGAGGTCGAAGAATGAGACTGTCACGGTGGCACCAGCGGATGCAGCCGGTTTAGAGGGTCACTCGCCAATCGAGGAGAAAGTGGTGATAGTGGCCGATCCAGATTATGCTCCACCACATGATCGAGCGCCAACTACGGACATTCAGTTGCCCCTAGCTGCCTCCAAGCTGCTACCACCTCTGTCCCCCGAACCGATCATTACAGATCGAATCGGGTTTCTAGCTAGAACGTCGCCGATGAAACGTACTTTGACCGGCAATGTCGGCAATGTCATCAAAAGTCCGAAAAGGTCCAGTGCAGATGTTCTAGGCTTCGCGTCGGATTCAGAGGATGAGGAGTTTCATTCACCTGCGATAAAGAAGCATAAAAGGCCGGATATAGTGGAAGGAATTATGGAAGCAGAAGTTGAGATGACGGGGGTTACGTCCGGACTCTTGGCTGCGACAAAGCAGGCACATGTAACGGCACCCGTCACCCCACCTCGCACCAAACCCATCGTCGAGCACGTGAATACACCTCCTAGCGAAGAACAACCCTCCAGGGTATCTACAACGACAGAAACTGCATCTGTTAAACCTGTCATTGAACCTAGTCCCACCCCAGCGCAAGCCGCAATCGATCTGGATGGACCTGATCTTTTTGAAGAAGACGTTTACTTGAACGATGAGGATGAAGAGATGGCCATTGACGTTCCAACTGAGCTCAACGAAGAAAACGAAGAGTACGCGCGTTTTGTGTCCTCTTTATCAAACCAGACACCTGATGACGTTGCACGACGGCTAGAAAACGAAATGATCAGCCTGAACAAGCAGAAACGAAAAGAGGAGGCTAGTGCAGTGGATATTGAAACTCAGCTCATTAGGGAAATTCAGGAGCTCCTTCGCATTTTTGGTCTCCCTTATATCGCTGCTCCAATGGAAGCCGAGTCTCAATGCGCCTGGCTGGTTCAAAACTCCCTTGTAGACGGGATCGTGACAGATGACTCTGACGTCTTCCTCTTTGGTGGCACGATGATTTACAAGAACATGTTTAATCAACAAAAATATGTGGAGGAGTATACCATGAACCGCCTGGAAGAGACCATGCTTTTGACTAGAGAAAAGTTGGTTCAGCTGGCCTATCTTTTGGGAAGTGACTATACAGAGGGAATTGAGGGGATTGGACCTACGAGTGCTATGGAAATATTGAACATGTGGCGAGGGGAAGGGCTGGAGCCACTCCAGGGGTTCCGGGTGTGGTGGGAAGGTGTTTTGAGAGGCGAAACGGAGGTGGATGAGGATCCGATCCTGAGAAGGCTGGTAAGTAACGTACACCATTTACAAGCAGTTCCACAGTTAACAGTTTTACATTGTTCTTAGCGTAAACACTGTCAAAAGCTTGCCATCCCGTCGTCATTTCCGGACCCTCGAGTTCTGGACGCCTACTTCCATCCTCAACTCGATACTAACCCTACGGCCTTTATCTGGGGCCGGCCTGACTTGAATGCCCTTCGAGACTTTATGGAAGACAAACTGGATTGGAAACAGCATCAGGTTGATCAACTTATGATACCACTCATCAAGGAAATGGATCGAAATTTGAATGAAAAGAATCGGCAAGCGCGTTTGGACAAGTTTTTCTCGGTGACGAGTACCAACGTCCATGCTAGTGAACGCGTTAGAGAGGTAGTGGATGGATGGAAGGAAGGAGGTGGGAAGAGGAGAAAGGTGGAGAGTAAGAGAGGGAGGAAGACCGTCTCAAAGAAGGGCCGAGGCAGAGGCAGGAAATGATCCTTTTTTAAAACACCGTATATAGCAATTTTGTACATATGTGGGTAACTATATCTACCCCCCACGCTGCATGCATATTCATATTATCGCAATTTAACTCCGATAATCCGCATTAATACTAATATACCCATGGCTAAAATCACAAGTGTACATTTTGGCTTCTTCGGATCCCAACCCAAGCTCGACTCTGACAATAATATCCTCGTTCTCCAAAATCGCCGCCGCCTTATCTTCATCAACATCAAATGGCGCCCCGTCTTTGAACAAATGGAGGAATTCGGATGTGGGTGACCCAACATACAAGTTGACTTTGTTTGGCGTGATGGGGATACCACTGTACCCGACAGCACAAACAATGCGGCCCCAATTTGCATCTTTACCGTAGATGGCGGTTTTGACGAGTGGGGAAGTGGCAATGGTTGAGGCGATGGTTTTAGCTTCTGCAAAGCTGCGAGCAGACTTGTTTGCGGAAGTTAGTCTTTTAAAGAATTGGATGCACGGGTATATTACTTGAAACCCTACCTTGACTTGAATTTCGACAAACTTTGTCGCACCCTCACCGTCTCTTACAATCAACTTTGCCAGTTCAGCCGCAAACGCGGTCAAGTTATCCCTAAACTCTACAAACTCTTTTGAATCCAGTTTATCAATCACGACACCAGATGCGCCATTCGCTAAGACGATAAAGGTATCGTTCGTGCTAGTATCGCCATCGATACTGATGGCGTTGAAAGAACGATCGGCGGCGTATTTGGTGGCAGAGTCTAGGCAGGGTTTGCTGATTTTAACGTCAGTAAAGATGGCGCTGAGCATTGTGGCCATGTTGGGGTGGACTAGAGATGGGATGCGTTATTGAGGTACCCGGGGAGAAAAAAGCAGAGACGGTAATGTAACTCACTCATTCCAGCGCCTTTCGACCAGCCAGCCATGCGGTACGATCCGCCTTTGGTTGTGAATTCCTGACTACGGAGTTTTGGGAATGTGTCGGTGGTCATTATACCTTCAGCAGCACCCAACCACGAATTGTGAGTGTCCTCAACGTGCTGGGACAAGTCCGTAATGCCAGCCAGGACACGATCCATTTGGAGATGTTGGCCAATAACACCGGTGGACATGACAACTGTACCAGCCTTGGAATCGCTTCCGGTTATCCCGACTACTTTATCCACTGCCCGTGACATTTCCCATGCGTCTTTCAGTCCTTGGTCACCTGTACATGCGTTTGCACAACCAGAGTTTACAACAAGGGCTTTAATGACGCCCTTGTCCCCAGATCCACGAGAAGATACAATCTCACGGGATACTTGCACAGGGGCAGCAGCAAAGCTGTTTGTGGTAAAAACTGCTGAAGCCGTACACGGATGATGCGGCGACACAATGAGTGTCAAGTCCTTCAACCCTGCTTTGCGTTTCACCCCTGTTGCCCATCCCCCAGCTTTCCATCCACGCGGGTATGTTCCATCATATGGAATCAGATCCTGTCGCGGCCATGGGTTTCGGCTGCCAAGTGCAGAGTTTCCTGGAGTTGCATGTCGCTCTTTGTGGGCCTCGTAAAGCGCACTGGGGAGTTGCCGAAAGAACGATATGCCCTCCCGGAGCGCGCTGGTCCCGGAAGAGATGGCTTGGGAAAGACCCCGTAAGCCTGGTGCTGCCACTATCATGGGGTTTGGGTTCCGTGAAGAAAACGGTATGGAAGGAAAAGGCGAAAGCGATTCGTTGTTCCTTCAAAGGCGTTTGGAGGACAGTTCAAAACGACGAACGCGACGGCAAAAGATCTGTTCGCAAGATGATCGGAGTCTGGATGACTCATTCAGCACTTTTGAGTTTTTGCCAAAGACAAGCGACGAGATCTTTAGAAAAGAAAAGCATTAGAAGCGAGGGGATATTACAGCACGGCGGTCCAAGAAGGAGCACTACCGGCCTCTTTTTCAAGTAGACCACTATCGAGCATGGAGGACGGCGGGTTTACCCTGGTCAGCCATCGAAAAAGAGCGAGCCGCCAAAGCCACAATCACACCTCTCACAAGCAACCACATTTGTCACCCTCTCCTTCCGGTTTTGCTTACAGACGCCAAAAGCAGCGGCATGCCATAACAAGAAAACCAGAGCCTTCAGTTTCGAGTGTAATGGGTGAATTGGAAAGAAAGAGGTTCGTGTGGGGGTGTCAAGATTCAAGTCAGGTAAGAGAACTTATCGGGTTCAATTGGTAGGGAGGCTATAAAGGAGAGCGACTTTTATACCAAGCTTTGCGGTACGTCCCTATCCTTTCCAACATTGTCACCACTATCGGTGTGTATTATAAAGCAATCATGTTTTTCAGAGGCGCTTTTGCAACCGATCAATACTCTATCTTCCGGCTCCGCCATTCGACCGCGAAACGTAGACTGCGTTTGCTATGGTGTTGGATCACCGGTTCGGTCGGCCACATCCCAATACCAGCTTATGCTCTTGCTACTTCTCCGAGAAGTGTTTGAGGTAAACGACTCGACAAAAGAGGCGTGAATGTCGTTTCAAGCTGCTTCTATCCTTGTAAAGTGCTGCTGATGCTTACATTTGAATACGCAAAGTAGCTGGCGGGAAGTTTGTATATATTCGATCCAGTGATGACAGAGTTGGACAAGCAAGTTGTAAAGTTGTTGGGATTTACCGATATTGAACGGAATGAGGTATGGTTATTCGTTCGTTTGTCAAACACGACTTTACACTCCTTGTGACATCAAACTCAAATCGTATTGACCACATCATCCGCCCAACCAAAAGCGCGGCCTCCGACCAATAAAAAACCCCACTCTCTTCTACATGCCCCACTGTGGCCATACTCTCTACAGCAATGTTCTCCGGTCCAATTGGACACAAGCCAAACTTTCCGGACTTATGATCATCGGGAATAGCTTTGAGGCGTACTCAATGATACAGCTTTCGTCCGCTCTTGAACGAAAAGCGCCGTATCTCTGCAGGTCCTTGCAGGTCCTAGAGGAGTTACCCTTCCCGCATCCCTTCTTAACTGGGGATGTGTTTAATAATACTAGTGCACATGTTTTTGATGTTGGAAAGATGGGTGTCGAAGAGGGGTTTTGGGAGGTGTCGTTGGACATGGAGAATGAAGACGCTGGGGACCCAGAAGTAGTATAGGTAAATCTACGACAAACAAGGGGGAATATTCAGGGCAGTGTTGACATTTCAGTAGATAGAATCATTATTTATGGAAGAATATATACATCAGTATTACATGTCCAAACGTCCAAAAGCCATGCCCTCGGAGGTGTCCTGCTTTCGATATGTCATCATGTCGCGGAAAGCCATGGGCCACCCGACGATATCATCTGTTTAAACATGGATGTCCACGACGCATCTGAATTGGACGATATCACAATCTACGTAACGATAGGTCAGCTCCCATTCATATCGACCAAAAAGAAGCTATACATACCTGAAACGGGAATGGATCATTGTTGACGATCGGCGGGATGTGATCTTTTTGCTCGTTTGTCATCTGTGAGATGCTGGTCAATGCCGTCACAAGATCTTTTTGGAGTGCCCGGCGTGCATCGATATGTTCACGCTCAGTTCGGGATTCTCGTATGGTTATCGTTATGACCCATTGCTAAGAAAGAATGAGATGCCATAAAAACTGCAAGTTTCCATTGCACTTTGCACAGCTTTTGACCAACCTCCCAACAAACTTCTTCTTCGGTTTTCGTAAACCATGATTTTTTAGCCCGCCTTTCAAAAAACATAACAGCAATCTATTTGAAAAAAGAACATAAATTACTGACTCTCGACTTTCAGACGTCCATTCGCCTACCTTTCAAGCAAGCGCGCTCACCTGTCCTTTATTTCGTCCAGAAAGAGGCTCCAACGCTTTATCAAACATTCGGACCTTTTCATCAACGGCTCGTTCCAGTTCAGGATCTTCTAGACGGGCCTGTATTAACCATGGTCAGGTTTTGGTTGCCACCAGTGTCCTAGACACTTTTATTTGGCAACCCACGTAGGTGACGTTCAGAGCATCTAGATCGATTTCCATAGGCCGTTCTGAAGTGAAGCGTCTATGAAAGAGTATAGAGTGAAGGAGAGCTGTTCAAGTCCGGTGAGACTGTTGAGCATTTTATTGCAATATATAGTACTCTGCGGCCACTTTGGTCTTTACCCTTCATCACCGCTGCCAAATAGTATCGGTCGACCACGAGCTCCACGGGCATAACTCCAAAAGAAGCAACATGTCAGCAAGTTGAAAGGACGCAAGAACGCTGACTCTTACCAACTGGCGATATGGGAGCCATTGGTTGGAATTGGGGAAATTGTCGATCCGCGTGAGGAGATCTGCAGTGAAAGTTTATGTCACAAACCTCCGCCCCCAAAATCCCGACGCGCGACATTTTTGGAACTTGTTTCGCCAATGGACAATCCATTTTCTTTTGAAGACTTTGAAGCATTTCCACCACTTGAAGCCTTTGACCAACCACCAAATCTTACGGGCATACCTGACACCGAATTCTTTCCATACAACACCTTGCCAGATGCATCACAATTGCCCCCCGAACTTCCACCAGCAGAACCAGTCCAACAGCCTGTCCTAGTGGTGGAAGAAGAACCGACATTTAGCCAACAAATAGACACATCAAGGGGATCGCTGCAAGAGCAAATTGAAAATGTGAACGTCTTGCTGAATCTGAATGAAGAATTGAAAGATGCGTATACAGAGTTTTTTGGGAAAATGTGAGTAGCAGATCGTCAAACGTCAGTCCTCTTCTCTCTTTTATACAGAATCATTTTGTTTACCCCTCTTTGCTACTACCTCAGCCAGAACGCACTTGTCCATCCGTATCCATACCTAGCGGTTCAGAGTAGGTTTGCACCCAAATGCGCGCACCCGAAGGGCCAGGCTAACGATCGAAACATTGTAGGGGACGCTCAAAACCTCAAACGCATCATCGCCAATTTCCAGGATCGTGCGAGAGAAACCCATCTTCTCGCTCTTCCTGTGGCGACGGGAGTGCAAATGACAACACCAGACATACGAACCATGTCTATTGATTTGCAAGTGGAAATACAACGGACCGGGGTTGCTGCAAAGAGATTGGGGGAGGTTGTTGCGGCTGCTGCAGAGGCCGCACGGCCAAATACTTGAGAGATCTGGAAAAGAGCAGTAATGATTGTTTGTATATAATAGATATTGGGCAAAGGGCTGTCTTTGGAGGGTGACGGCCTTTTTTTTATTGTAAGATGCAATATACGAATAGATTGACGACACACACCGGACGGGGAACGTCACCTTTTAAATATTCGGATGAAGGCACTTTGGGGACTTGCAATTTCAACCAATTTCCTAAGGCTAAAAGCTCAACGGTGGTGACACGTGCCCGGAGGAACGATACGAGGCTCAAGGTCATCTTCTGCGTGATTCATCCCATTGGGGGCCGGGGATGGTAGGCACTCTGAAAATGGACCAAACTGTCCTACTAAACCTTTCAGCATGCCTTTCTCACGACCCAAACACTCGCATTGCCGCCGAGTTGCGCGCAAAGGAATTGCAACGACTACAGCCTGGTAAATGTCAAGATCACCATTTTAAAGTCATAGTTATTCAGTCGCCTCTCTCTCTCTGTCCTGCTGTAGATTATGCGCAGTATCTCACTCAAATTGCATTGGGACCTGCTTTCTCTCCTCCCGAACGCCAATTGGCCGCTGTGTCGTTGAAAAACTACGTGGATACTCATTGGTCGCGAAAGGCGGACGATAAGTTTGTTGGACCTGAACCGCCAATAGAGGTTGTTATACCGCTGATCGGACATTTAACCTTTGTCGGTTCATGAGGACACTGACCCTGGAACGTTGCATTTGGGCGTAGGTCAAGGCAGCTGTCAAGTCAATGATATTACCAGGAATAAGAGACTCGAATAAGCGTATGCGAGTTCTGATTGTATGGCTCATCCATGCGTGCTCAATGCTATCAAGAGATTCTGATCCTTTTGGTTATCTTTATCCACAGGCGTATGTCGTCTCGCGCATCGCGCATTTCGACTGGCCAGAGTCGTGGCCGGATCTATTTGAGACTCTTCTTGCGGATATCCGTGGTGGAAATGCGGACCACGTTCATGGCGCCATGCGGGTGTTGGCTGAATTCGTGAGGGATGACTTGACAGATCAGCATTTTCCGTACCTTGCACCGGCGTTACTTCCCGAATTACATCGGATATTTGGCACCGAGGATGTGGGTTCATCTGCATAGCTGTCAGCTACAGAAATGGCACATACTTACATGACAAACCAGTCATACAGCCCTCGAGATCGTGCCAGGGCACTCGGAATGTTCCGGGACTTTGCGGATATCGCATACATGGTGTCCGACGAGCACCCTGAAGTCATCCGAAACTATGTCGAACCCCTATTACCAACATGGATGGAATCTTTCAAAAAGACTCTGGCAAATATAAACACCACGCCGGAATCACTGCCTGTAAAACATGAGGTGTTGCGGGTAAGTGCGGGATTGTCCCGTTTACCTCTGCGACAATACTTATCATCCGTCTTTCATGCCGTATAGACCCTCTGTAAGCTTGTCAAACAGTTTCCGAAACCAATGTCTCAGTATACCCTTCAATTCCTTGAACCCGTCTGGAATCATCTCGTAGCGCTACAAACACAGTACAGAGACGAGCGAGTTACTCCCACAGATGAGCTCCATGAAACAGTCGATGTTGATTCGGATGGGGAGGTGCTCGGATTTGAATCATTGCTTTATTCGTTGCTGGAGTATGTGCAATTGGTGGCAAGGAAGAAGGGTTTAAGGCACATGTTTACCGTACCGATACCTGGGACGCAAGGGCCAAAGCAGGCGGGGGATTTCTTGAAGCATTTGATTGGAGTGGTTCTGACGTATTTGCAGATCACGGCTGAAATGGTAATCTGAAATACCGCACTGCTGTGATGAGGCCAATCTAATACCAAAGTTTACAGGAGGAGACTTGGACGAATGATATGAATCAGTTCATTCAGGATGATGAGGAAGAGGCAATGAGTTACAACGTTCGAATTGCCGTGGAGGAACTTATACTGGTATACATTGGGGATGGGTCCGTCCGTCAACGTTTGGACATTGAATGTCTTCATTCCTCCTACGCAGGCTCTGGTAGAATCTTTTCCATTCGAGACTCTTCAAGCACTTTGTCAAGCGGTGCAAAGCCAATTTCAGGAGTCGACAAAGGCACGCGAGAGCGGAAATAAAGCGTGGTGGAAGGTCCATGAAGCATGTCTATTGGCACTTGGACGTCTGAACGGTGAATTGATCGATCACATACGGAGTCAGCGTCTGACGTTTGATCTGGAAGGCTTATTCAACCATGTGGTCTTGAGCGACATGAAATGCATTGGTAAGGTGCTCTCTATGGTCGAATTGGAGGGACATACATGCAACTGACATTGCGCTCGGATGGCATAGACCATCCCTTTTTGCAGGGACGTGCATTGTGGTTTTCCAGCCAATTTGCTGAGGTCCTACCATCCCATCTGGTGTCCCAGTACATGGGAGCCGCGGTGGAAGCTTTGGGTCCCAATATTACCAGCGCAGCGGTGAAGGTATCTGCGCTCAAAGCTCTGCGGGGGTGAGAATGGCCGATGTGAATTTCCTCTTGTCATCCACACTCATATCCTACAGATTTTGTTTCCAGGTGGACGCAACACAGTTGGTACCATTCCAGGCCCCAATCATTGAAGGGATTCTGCAGTTGTCAGAGTCTGCTTCTGAGGAAGCACTGGCATTGTTGCTCGAGACTTTGGGAACAGTCGCCAAGGTTTGCTTTCATCGGTTGCATCAGTCGCAATGGATGGTAATTAAAGTTTCACATTTTGTAAAGGTGAATGAAGAGGTTACTGCCCAGTACGAGAACATGATTTCGAGGCTTGTGCTGAATGTGTGGGTCCGGGGTGCCGAGGGTAGGGCGTGCATCGCAACCGCGACATAAAAGAACTTTTTGGTGGAATGTTCTCGGCTCATTAAACTGTTATCATCTTTACAGATTTTCTTTTGACGGAGATTATTGTGGATCTCTTTAATGTGCTGGCAGCAAATAAATCCATGGCGGTGCCGTTTCAAGAGCATATGGTCCCAGCTGTCCGCGATGTCTTGCGATTAGAAAATGTGGAAAAGATGCCTTGGGCGGTTGCTGTAAGTTGCAATTCGTCGGCCGATTATCTGTCATTGATAATCAACCTCTTCCGATACGTAGACTGCTTTAACCTTAATGACCGCACTGATCAAGCACATACCAGAACCCTTCCCACCTGTCTACACTAACCAAGTGTTCCCCGACTTGATCCAAATGTTATTGGTCGTGGATGATCACAGCATTCTACAAAACGGCCAGGACACAGTGAAAGAACTCGTGCAAAGAGACTTGGCTAGGATCGCGAGGTGGACAGATGGTCAGAAAACCGGGCTGGATTACGTGATTCAGTTTATTGCAAAACTGTTGCATCCCTCGCAGTCGGAATCAGCATCTATATTTGTTGGGGATCTGGTCACAAGATTGATTCAAAAGGTGGAGTTGGGATGGTTGGGGTTTCTGTGTGGAAACTTTTAGCTGATCAAGCAATTATGTAGGGCGGAAATGAGCTCACGCCGGTATTGCCCGAGCTTTTGACGGCTGTTGCACGGCGCCTGCAGGCAGCCAGGACGTCATCTTTTATACAGGTACGTATCTCCCTATGGTCGGGTAGGTATGACATGTCCAGCTCAACCCGAATGCCTACTGTGTGCAGCAACTGGTGATGGTATTCGCCCATCTCATCCTCAACCACCCGGAAACCGTGATCGACTTTCTCAGCCAACTCGACCTCAATGGTAAAAACGGCCTTGAGCTGATCATCGAGCTGTGGTGTGAACATTTTGGCGATTTCCAGGGATTTTATAGTATTAAAGTCAGGTGAGTGTTGCACCAACATTGGTCTCGTGGTTTGGCCAATGCATACGTAGCGATTGATTTCGTTCCTCTTTCAGTGCTTTGGCGATGAGTAAGCTGCTACTGAATGGTGATACGCGGCTACAGGCTTTGCAGGTCAAGGGTGACGAGATTGTGGTGTCAAACAGTATGTGGGGAGATTTGATGGAGTTGGGGATCCCGATTGCTCGTTTTGACTTCTTTTTGATGTATAGAGATCATCACGCGTTCCATGACAAGACAACGTGAGAACATTATTGTTGTCCGCATGGAGTCGTTGGCGCAGATTGCTGACCACCCGTACGGTTTAAACAGGGCCAGCGCAGTACAGTGTAATCCCGTTTCCAGCTAAAGCCATCAAGCTTTTGCTTGTTGAGCTACAGCATCAGACTGAGAGTCAGATGGGAAGAGCATCCCGACGGGGAAACCCGGACGACGAGGAGGAGACAACTGAGGGTGTAGATTCTGACGAAGTAGGTTTTTCCTGTTTGATAAATTTAAGAGGTTTCGCTCTAATGTGCGTGTGTGTAATAGGAGGATGTGGATTGGGAGGACGTGGATCGGATTCAGCGTGACGACTTTTTGGCTGGTGAGGCTGTCGAGCATGTCGATATCCTTCTCAAAGCGTCTAACAGTTTCGATATATCTAGATTTGATCAGTAAGGGGGGAGTCGTCGACGTGGATGCAACCGACTACGAGGGTGCCGATGAAGAGCTTTGGAGTAATCCCATTTATCAAATGGATTTAAAGGTGTCGTTCTGATTTGGTTTTATACATTTTTTGCATACTTGTCATAACACAAACATTCAACAGGCTTACCTAGCAGAATTCTTTCAAACCTCAGCAAGAGAAAACACCCAGGGATTTTTGCAACTCTGCGACGGGTTTCTGAACGAAGCGGAAAAGGAACGGTTGAGAGGAATTGTAGGGTGAAATATATTTTGTATTTATTTTCTTTATTTTGAAAATGTCTTTTTCTGCAAATGGAGAATACATTTTCTGGCATGTGCAATATGCGTAATAAATGTATTTTTACAAGAGGCTTTCCAACCCTTTGATCAACCTCCTTACGAACCGCGGACCCAAGTAAGCTTCAAGGGTATGCTGTTTCTCTTTAGTTGTTTTGGGCGGAGTGGGTGCGAGATAAACTGTCAAAAGTTCGATGCATTTATGACTGTTGGCAATTTTCGGTAAAGGCAATTGAAGAAAACTCCCCTCAACACATTCACACATTAACAAATGTAAAAGACTCTTACCGTAACCCTTCCTCCGTTCTCGAATCCACCAATATATGACATACTTTTTCCAAAGCTCCTTGTTCAAATATCTACAAACAAACCAAAAACATAAATAAATAAAAAATGACATGAATCCTTTTCTTTTCTATACACACCATACCTCACACCCTTCACAATAATCCACCAAAAAAGCCTGCAAAGCCTCAACAACCTCCATCCCACACCTACTTTCAATACCAGCTACAAGCGCATCTAAACTCCCATTGCGCAACGCCATGGCTTTACTAGGAGGGTACAAGATGAATAAAGGGGTGAGAAGGGCGACGTGGGGTGGGGAGTCGAGGTGGGTGAGCAGCGTTTGGAGGATTTGGGGGCTGTGGGTTTTGAGGAGGGTGGGGAGCGTGGGTGGGGTGTAAGTGAAGAGGTGGGTTAGATGGGGGATCTATAAAATGGGATAAGGCTTTGTATTGTTTTTTGTTTGTTGAAAACTGGGATAAGAGTTCTTTGGGTCTTTCTTACGGTGAGATTTGAAGAGTCGGTTTGGTTTTGGGAGGTGGGTGTGTGGAGCATAGCTCTCTTGTTTATTTTAAAAGTTGCAAAAAGTTTGAAACACTAAAAGGCAAGTTGGTCGGGAGTTGAAGGATTACGTTGGACGCGTCAAGAAGTTTATTCGTTTCCTTTGACACGTTCAAAATAAAAAACCGTTTGTCTGAAGTCCCGGCATGATCCAAACGAAACATTTTCGCAAACATAACAAGGAAAGGACTCTTTCCAAAATACATCAACTACACACACACACACACACACATCTATCCCAAAACCGACACCAAACCCCCAACCCGTCCCCGCCAACTCTCAACTTCAACCACATCCCCACCAACAGAAACAAGCGCATAAGCCTGATTCTTTAAACTCTCCTCAAAAACAATCTGATCCATGCGAAATGCAACAAGGGCGTTACCACCAAGCGCAAAAGCATGGGCCCGACAAATGGCGTACAATTCTACTAGGAATGTGTGCGTGAAGCCTCCCATGCCTGTATTGCCCGTGCCGACTTCAAAGACCATGGCGGCTTCCTTTACGAAATGGAGGGAGATGCGGCCTAGAAAGCGGGTGAGGCGGGTGTTGGGGATGTACCAAAGGGGTGTAATGTCGATAAAGGGGTTGTCTGTGAGGGTGAGCGAGAGATGGAGGGCGGTGGGTGTGCTTGGACGGGTAGGAGGGTCATTCACGGAGGGGGGTGTGCTATGAGATGTGTGTGAAGAGGGGCGGTTCGGATCCGTATCGGTTTCGTGGTCATCTTCAAGAGAAAACACCATGCCGTCCTCGAGGGAATGCGTCGAGGATTGAGAGACGAGGGAGACTTTAGTCGGCGCCCGATTAGGCCCAGGGACTTTTTTAAGCGAATCTCCCAATGCAAAGCTTTCGTTCGATGCCTGGACGTCGACGGGGTCACCTTGCTGAACGATCTGCCCCAGCGCAATCCCTGTCAGCGCAATCTGAATTTCATTGTCCTTGATGAGCTGGACATCGTAATTTAAGCCCCCGACAATGCAAGGTTTGAAATAGGCTAATTGGAAGACCAGTTCCTGGTAAAGGTTTTTGAAAATATCGGCTAGTTGGCGATTAGGGTGGTGAGACACCACGCTAATGGCAGCGTGTTTGACAATGGACACCATTTGGATGTGGTAGAGGTTTTGAGGTTGGAAGAGGGTATCGGATTTAGGTGCCACACCAGTATTACACATTTGGAAATCGTCTGGGAAACTCGGATCCTGCATCAACACCAAATCTTCATCTTGTTCATCATCGATTTGAACCACAACGCTGCGATGTCGTCGAAATTCCTGTTCATCCTCTGAATCGCTGTCCGACTCACTTCCGGAATCCGTCTCGCTTCTCGCAACCTGGTCCGACTCGCCAGGTTGTTGTGCACCACAATCATCATTCAAATCCAACTGCGATAAAGCCTCTTCGATCATCTTGCGATTGCTTTCGCTTCGCAGCATGATTTTCCGTTGAATGTCCAGGAGGTTTTTGTCCTCTTCGTCTACAACGTCCAGGTTTCGAAAGACTTTCATGGCAGGGGGAGGTGGCAAGGCACGAACAAAGACGGCCGTACCCGTCGCAACGGCCGTCATGAGCGACTCGCCCACACTATACTGGATTTTCAATCCAAAGACAGCGTTGAGGCCATAGATCCGGAGTTTGTACATTAATTGTCGGTGAATGTCGTACTGCGCAAATGGAATGGATTCACTAACGACAGAAGGGCGGGAGTCTCCATGGGTTTTGCGGTACCGGCAGACTAGAAATCAAAGAGTCAAAATAACGTCCAAAACCAATGCAGCAAGCTAGCACGTACCATGCGCTTCCAACAAAATTCCGTTCCCAACCGTATCCAAATCGCCAGGCGGTTCAATCGTCGTCAACAACACTTCTGGTACATGTTTCTTTTTACACACACCACATTTCGCATACGACATCGGGAAGGGTGATTCATCGCGTCTGTAGGTTATATGGCAGGCTTGGCAGCCTAAAGATACCCGTCAGTTGTTGTACAATCAAATGACAAATCCCAAAAAACTGACCTTTGGCACGTTTGCGCTTCCGCTTCCGTCTCGCAAAAGCTTCCAAAAAGCTCTCACGATATTCGCTCCCACTAATGGATGTCCTATGGACAGGTCCACTCTGCGTAACCGATCCCACTGCCTCATCCCCTCTCGACTCCCATCCAGATACCGAATTCATCCTCGAAGAATGAGCAGTACCCGAAAAGGAATTCATAACCGACAGATCCAAAATAGCTGCAGTGCCACTACAATGCAATACAGCCAATTCATCACTAATGGACGTGTTTTCGCTGTACCCAATGACAAAAGGACATCCCAGCGCCCGCGCATGGGATTTTATTTCGTCGCGAAGCTCCGTCCACCAGGCCTCGCGAATGTCCTTGGAGTCGTTTTCAATCACTTTGACGGATGTGGCCGATATGAGGCCACCAATGCCCAGGATGGCGCCAGTGGGAAAATTGTGGAGGGTAAGTATCATGTGTTCGGCGGATTTGTATCCGGTTGCTGCCGAGGCGACGAGGAGGGCAGAGGGCTGTTCGTCAAGAAACGAGGATCCGTTCTCAGAGAGCTCTTCAGGTGTCAGTGTAGCTTTGGCTGCTGTGGCCATTCCAGGTGCGAGAGGGGAGACGGACGGAAGGTGTTCAGAAAAGGGGGTATTCAAAGGGGAGGCGCCCGGGGTCTGCATGGATGACCATGACTGTCCTCGGTCGAGTGGTACTTGATCTGGCACGGAAAGGCGAACAGCGGTTCCAATCGCCCGAGCGGTAATGGCTCTCTCCTCGCTCTCGATATCAAAACACTGTTTAAACCCAACCACAGCGTTCCCGTTGAGTTCGAGCACTTTTTTGCCAAGCTGTCGACGTAATTGTCCGCTAAGGCGGTACATGACGCGTGTGCGCGACTCGTTTGATGTACGGGGAGTACGGAAATTATCGCTCCAGTGCTGTAAAATGTGTGCATCAGTTTTTGGACATTGTGGCGAGATCAAGTTGGGTAACTTACATATTCCGGATCATCCTCATTGTCTAGCGCGAAAACGAATCCGAGAACGGCCACAACGTTGACATTGGGTGGTAGGGATGTCATGGTATAGAATTGCACACCCGCCGAACTATCTAACCCGAAAAAAAAAGACAAAAGTCAGTCATTGTTCGAGTACGACAAGACACTGTCTTTCTTTCGCTCTTACCTTTAAAAGGGTTCACATCTCCAAAGAATTGCAAGCGGACCTGGACATTCAATTCACCCCTCGCTCCCCGCAGTGTATCAAATCTACCCGAAAACGAACATCAGCCGGTTTTCAAAGAAATAGACCCCCATGGGAATCCATTCCCCAGAACGCTTACTCACATGGGTATCCAGCCCGAAATCTGCGCCATAGAATCCCACGTCAAAAGCGGATTCAAATCAATAAACACTGTTCCAATCGAGTCATTGTACGTGATTTGATCATAGTCCATGACTTTGAGTTCTAGGGGCTCGTTTTGGAGGTCTGCGTCGTTGCTGACTTCCTGACGATGGGTGTTGGTAAAAGACGAGAATGTATTTGAAAACAGAGAGAGAAAAGTGCACGTACAAAACGGAAATCCTCGTTCCAGATGGGATTAAGACTTCGTCGGTAAATTTGAGTCCGGTATTCTTCGTAATCTGCAAACTTGACCTCGACGAATGCGTCTAGGTTGTGCGTTGATAAGGTTCACGAGGGTTGACAGAGAAGGGTTTTTGGGTACCTGTCAGCTCGGTTGCCCGGTCCATGACGGGGAGATTCCTCCCCGCAACGATGCGCACTTTGAGTATACATGGCTATAAAAACCCAATAATCATGAACGACCCATACCCAATGGAATACTAAAACATTTACGCAAGACATACCATATCGTATTATAAAAACTCACTTACAGAAAACGCTCTGGGAAATGATTGGAATTTCCAGTATAAAAAAAACCGAAAGGCGTGAAAATCCCAACGCGCTGGCTGCTGACTCAAACGCCTCGTACGCAAACGATCACGCGCACCCCGTCGATTTGGCTTGGCTTTGGGGGAAGTTTTCCATCGCAGTTTTCCTCATCTTTTCATCGCTCTCGTTAAGAAACAAACGACCGAACGACAGCACAAGGAACAAACAAACAAACGAACGACGACGACGACGACAAGTTTCTATTCTCCATTTACAGGTTTTCCTTTGATACTCGGAACAAGCCATGCCTGTTCGGTCCCAATTCAAGGACGAACATCCGTTTGGTGAGGAAAAACAAAACTCTTGGGTGGTTACTTGGCCAATTAACAATTGTGAAAAACAGAGAAACGAAAGCAAGAAGCAGAGAAAATCAGACAAAAGTACCCAGACCGCATACCCTGCATCGTTGAAAAGGCCGAAAAGAGCGATATTGCGCCGATTGATAAGAAAAAGTACTTGGTCCCATGCGATTTGACAATGTGTCAGTTTGTTTATGTTCGTATCTACCTGTTCTACGTTGATGGGAATGCAACCAAAAACGTTAACCTGTCCAAATAGGTCATTCGCAAGAGAATCAAACTGAGCCCCGAAAAGGCCATCTTCATTTTCGTCAACAATGTGCTTCCCCCCGGTTCCTCGCTCCTCAGTGAAGGTATGAACCCCTCCTTTGCTTATCATTCTTTTGACATTGATCCAACTCTACAATTCATAGTCTACCAAGAACACAAGGACGAGGATGGATTCCTCTACATTGTCTATGCCAGCGAAAATACTTTTGGCGATGCCTAATGGGAAAAAAGTCAAATGCGTCCGCGTATGAAAGTTGCACCCCGTTTTTTTTATGTAAATATCCGCAGTTGTGGGGAGTGTTCTAGGTAGGAAAAAGCTGTTCTGGTTTATGTTGAGGTCTTTGTCTGTGCTATTTTTCTTGTGTTTTTTTTTTCTTGTATTGCGACACACAATGAGTGGGGTGGGTAGGATATCTGCAAAAAACATGTAGTGTTTATGTTCTATGCTGCGTATCGTGCACCTTTTAAACAAAATGTAGGGTTCTCTTGTGGAGGTACTCTGAACCCTCCGATGACCTACTTTTGCAAATGTCAACCCACTCTGGCGTGACTCTGTGCAGGTGACGGGGCAAGTTGACAGCCTACGCTCCAAAGCAAACGGTACATTCTTCGTAACATGGAATGACCATGTCCCCCAAGTATTGCTCACCAAGGACGTTATCTGGGCATCTACTCCTCCAGGAACCATTAATAATTCACATTGGAAATCAAAAGCTGTTCGCATCGCCGGTACAAACACGCGGTCCAGGACTTTATCCCCATCCTCGCCCGGTGGTCTCGCTGAGGTCCAATGGGACTTTTACTATTATTCCGGTGGACGAGTCCGCAACATGTCCACCCCGCCTCCAATGGGGGAGGGCAATCGGTCAGAGGCCATCTCCTTCTATCTTTTACTACCCTAACATCAATCCCATTATTTCAACTATTAGCTGCGCTCCAGCCCATCATCAGGCAAGTACGGGACTTTATCCAGTAAGCTGACAAGTTGCAACTGCTGGCAGTACTTGCCCGCCGCGCTTGTATTCTTCCAGTCTGCCGAGCGGGGAGTAATCTGTAAGTGGGACGACAGCACAAAAGGCCGGATTCATAACTCGCGGGCGAACGTGGACCCAAAAGGACAAACACTAGGGGAAGAGAAGAAATCCAAGGCCTACCAACACTGTCACGCTAACAAGTTGTAAGGACAATGTCCAAAACGACAACCTACTCAATATAAAGCCAAGAGCTCTCATTGGTTTTCTCCATGGTCCCATCATCCCCTCAGTGCGGTGGCAAGAATATACACCAACTTGTACTCTACAAGCAACACATTTCAGCTACCGTATCGCTTACATCCCAAGCAGGAGCTTTTACGAACATGCCATGATATGCCCTCCCAGATTGCTCAGCACCCAGCAAGACATGATCCAAAAAAAGTCTCTCCAAGCCGTTCACCTCAGATATAATACATATAGAGAGTACAATGTTCTTCTATTGGTGGTTCAAGCTCTTGAACGTGCGCAAATCATGCTTTCAGAGTCGTAGGCATCCCATCAAAAGACTTGATGCAAACAAATGAATAGGACTCTGCCTGCCGTGTTCTTCTCCACAGCAACCCTTCTTTCTACCTCCCCTCCCATATTCACCATTTACACTACTCTACAAAATAACTTTTGCCCAAGCAGCTTGTCCATTAGTAGCAAACCTTGAAGGAATGTCAGCAACGATCAGTATCAAACCAAAAAGAACCTTCATTACAACCACATTAAAATGGTGAATCCAATGGTTCCAAAGGCTCAAATCGTTGGAGATTTCGTCCTGCTTGCAATTTGCTTCTTGTTGAACGGAAGAACATGACGATACAATCGACAGCACTGGGAAATGTAACGCCGCAAGACTCGCTAAAGTCACCCATTCCATCAATGCACTGGTCGCGCGTTCCAGTGCGAGGGACACACATTCCCCCACCTCTCCGCGCCCACACAACCACACCCCTCCATTCCAAACTCTACGTATTCGGTGGGTGCGACGCCAAATCCTGTTTCAACCAGCTCTGGGTATTCGATACCGAATCATTATGGTGGACACGGCCAGTGGTGAGGGGGGGTGTTCCGCGGACCGTGCGTGCGCATGCGGCATGTGTCATATCGGACCGGTATATCGTTTATTTTGGCGGTGGGGACGGCCCAGTGTATTATGATGGGGTGTACGTGCTGGATACGGTTGACATGGTTTGGTATACGCCGAGGGTGGAGGGGGTGCCGCCTTCTGCGAGGCGGGCACATACAATGTGGGTTTGGGAGGGGGATGTATATGTGTATGCGGGTGGGGATGGTGTGCGGGCTTTGAATGATGTGTTTGTGTTGAGAATGGGCAAGAATGGGTTTGGGGATTCGAAGCAGGGGGATTCGAGAGGGAATGGGCGGACTGGAGGCTTGAATGATGTGAGGCCGGATGCGAGACATGGGGATACACTAGAGGACAGTTTTGTTGTTGAATGGCAAGTGGTGGAAACGCGGGGACCAGTCCCATCCCATCGAGGATACCACACCTCGACACGCATCGGCCACACACCTCATGTCCTCGTGTACGGCGGGTCAGACGGCCACGAATGTTTTTCCGATGTGTCCCTCCTCGACATGCAGACCCTCACATGGAAATCCATTTCCCTCGACCGAGCATTCCCGCGCCTCTCGCACACTGCGACCCAAGTGGGATCCTACCTCTTTGTTCTAGGCGGACACGACGGAACACGATACGGCAATGAAGCACTATTGTTGAATCTTGTGACCATGAATTGGGAGACGAGGAGTGTGTGTGGGAGTGGGCCTGAAGGAAGGGGGTATCATTCTGCGTGTTTGGTGGATTCGCGGGTATGGGTTTTTGGGGGGTATGATGGGACGAGAGTGTATGGGGATATGTGGGTGCTAGAGTTGAGTGCGAGCGCGTATTTGCCTCAGATTACTGCTTTTGAGGTGGGCTGTGGGGATGACGTCCTGTGAGGTGTGGTTTGCATACACACATGTACAATTGTAAGTGATTGGGATGTATCTATGGAATAGAGAATGGTTGCATCTGGTTCACAAATTGGGAAAGGTTTCATCCTCGGCAATAGCACAAGCTCTCTTTCCTCTTTCTCCATACACAAGTAAAGGGTTAGCCATATCTGCGTATTCCAGAATACTCAACCCTTCTAGCTTTGCACTCGTAGAGGAGGTGTGCAAAGGCAATGGAAGGCAAATCGAAAGTCAGTCGGAGATGCCGAGTCTAAGCCTCATTCGATGACTGTGCCACACATAAAAGCTTACCTGTTGCTCTTCATCTTTCGTTTCCATCCAGACGATCATGTTGGGAGGCTCTCAGGTATTTTTATCCTCATTCCGTACACTCATTACACACCTTTTACATTGCTTTGCTACGTTTAGGACGCCCATGCACACTCTCATCAACACGCACAAAACGAACGCTTACGCCTATTACTCGCCCGCGCAGGCATCTATTCCTCTTTCCTCGCAGACAACCTCGCACAACGACAACTCTCATGTGCCCAGGGCAACCGCTTGTCTCTCTCTACACCTACAGAGCATGTAGTAGTAGAATTCTCTGACCCAGACCCAGAACCTCCTGCCCGCGTCACAAGGCGAAAGGGGGCAAGGCCAAAGAGGCACATGCGCGTTCAGCCAGATAGACCAGACAAGGTGCAGGAGAATCGAGTGCATGAGGTGCTTGGTGAGGGACGGACAAAGAGACAACCGAGTCTTGTGACGGGAGGTGAAATGAGAGAGTATCAGTTGGTTGGCATGGAGTGGTTGATTAGTTTGTATGAGAATGGGTTGAGTGGGATCCTTGCCGATGAAATGGGTTTGGGAAAGGTATGTTCCCGATCCACGCCAAACTTTGGCGAGCCAACTGGCCAAGGCCAGTGAGGTGTGAGATTATCACAAAAGAGAGAGGAGTGGATGGCCATTCACGTCGAGCGTTTAGGAGCCAATCTGGCGATAACCAGTCAGGGGTGGGATTATCACAAAAAGGAGAGAGTTTGGCGTCTGCGGCCAAAGAGATCCACGCCGAGCTTTAGCGGGCCAAACCGTGATAGTCCGCGAGGAGTGATATCTCGCCCCGTTTATTAGAAATGAGAATAGGCCGGGGATCCACGCGTTAGCCTGGCGATCGCCAGTGATGAAAGGACGACTATGGACTTTTTAAGCGAACATAGCATTGCCTTGACGTTCGGCGATCACAATGCTGATTAGACGTACAGAGGAATGTCGAGTTGGGGATCCGAAGCGAGCATGTATGATTGAATGCAAACGCTCAACGTGGACCTTATGCAAACAGAGAGGGATGGCGCCGTTTCGAGGGTCATACCGCTCGGGGTCTGAAACATGGCTATCGCCTGCACATTACTGATACTCGTCGTTTTTCGATCATTCCCCTTGGTTCCCCCCCGCGACTCGGCGGCCCGCCCTCTCAATTCACATATCCCCCACTCTAACCTACATATCCTCCCCGACGCATACAGACCCTCCAATGCATAGCGTTCCTCGCCCACCTCTACGAAGTCGGCACAAAAGGCCCCTTCCTCATTGTCGCCCCTCTCTCCACCATCACCAACTGGGTCGCAGAGTTCAAGCACTGGGCGCCCAGTATTCCCGTCGTGTTGTATCATGGGGATAAAGTCGAGAGAGGGTGGTTGAGAAAAAACAAGTTTGGGGTTGGGGTTGTTGTTACGAGTTTTGAGGTTGTTTTGAGGGATCGGACGTGGCTTCAGGTGGGTCTTTTTTGACATTTACTGCGAGCCGAGGTGGGGTCAGTGGGGAAAAAGAAAAAGACGCTTGCAAAGAGTAGCAACCAGGAATGAGCAATGCTGAGGACCGGAGTGCGTTTGCGGTCGAGCGGGGCATTGGGCAAAACACTACCGCGTATCTGCACGATTGTGGTATTGTGTGCACGCACAATAGCGCTGAGTAGGGAATGCACCATGATCGTGACTAGCGTAAAGTCGCTCCATATTTACCCTTCGCGCAACACAATCTAATACTGACATGATCAGAACTACACATGGACATACATTATCATTGACGAAGGACATCGACTCAAAAACCTAGATTGCAAACTCATTCGGGAATTGAAGCGGTATCCGGCTGCCAATCGGTTATTACTCACTGGAACGCCCTTACAGGTAAACATGACCGCGTACCATTGTGCAAAGACGAGCGTATAAACAAAGCGGTCAACTGGTGTTTTTTTTCTTTTTAGAATAATTTAGAGGAACTTTGGTCCCTGCTTAATTTCGTCATGCCTGAAGTCTTTCATGATCGGTCACTGTTTACATCCCTCTTTTCCACCCCTACCGACGCACCCGACACACCCAACACAGACACACCTACAGAGACTACAACCGACACAACAAGCCTCCCAGCCCTCCACGCCATCCTAAAACCCTTTCTCCTCCGCCGCATCAAATCCGAAGTCGACCTCTCCATCCCACCTAAACGCGAGTGGATCATCTACTGCCCTTTAACGATCATGCAAACAGAGTTGTATGATGCGGTTCGGGAGGGGAAGTTACGTGAAAAGGTTGTTGAGCTGTTGATGGGGCGTGATGATCTCGGTATGTATTAGTGTTACTTGTTTTTTATGGGGCGTGATGAGGCTTGACGTTTTTCTTGTGTGTGTATAGATGGAAAAGATTTTGTGGATTTGTCAGATGATGTGGATCAGGATGTCGTTTTAGCGTCGGATCTTGATTTTGAGCAAACTGATAGTACGTGTCCGTGGTTTGTGTGGATTTGCGCGCGCGTGTTTTTTTTAATGATCGTGTAGGTGTACGGCGGGTAGTGAAACGGTATCGAGAAGAAGATGAGGATGTGGATATCGAAAAAGCGCATGCCGTTCGTATGTATTTTGTACTTGTTTTTTATAATGCTTGTGCAGTTTTTTCAATGTACTGATGATATGGATATGGTTCTAGAGGTTACAGTCAAGGCCCAAAAACTCCAAAGCCCCATCATGCAATTCCGTAAAGTATGTAACCACCCCTTCCTATTCTTTGGTCACCAAGACGAGACTCCACTTCCCACCAGCACCAACACCTACCTCCCCTTCAACCCAACCCACTCCACTCACCCCCTCATCACCCTCTCTGGTAAATTCCTCACACTCGACCGCCTCCTCCCCCACCTCCTCCCCACCCACAAAATCCTCCTCTTTTCCCAAATGACACGGACACTCTCCCTCCTCTCGACATACCTCTCACTCCGTCATATCCCCCATTGCCGGCTAGACGGCTCCACACCACTCGAAGTCCGTCAAACTGAAATCCACCGTTTCACTCATACGGATACCCCAATCTTTTTATTATCGACCCGTGCGGGAGGATTAGGACTCAACCTCACTGCAGCGGATACAGTCATCTTGTTCGATTCCGATTGGAACCCGCAGTGTGACCTCCAAGCCATGGACCGTGTCCACCGGATTGGACAAACGAAACATGTGTTGGTGTTACGGTTTATTTGTAAAGGAACGGTTGAGGAACGGGTTGTTGAGTGTGCCAATCGGAAAAGGAAATTGGAACGGGTGGTTGTTCATGAACGTATGTTACATTTATAATTACTTTTTTTTGCATACGATTTATATAACCTTTATTATTTTGTAGGGTTGTTTAAGGGCACGCATCAAGATTTTGTGTCGAATACGAGTGTACCGGATTCAGAAGTGTTGGGGATTTTAAGGGAGCGGGTTGTGGTTGATGCTGTGGGGGAGGGCTTGGTGACGGATGAGGAGATTCAGAGGGTTTTGTGTCGGGATTTCAGTCAGGAAGCAACGTCAAGTGGGGATGGAGGGGATGATGGGGGGAGGGTGAGGATGGTGTAATGTGTTTTTGCAAACGTTTTTTTTTGAGCACTCTGCTCATTGCCATATTCCTCACTTTTGCTGTTGTTCCTTGGCGTACCTTGTAAACAACGTGAATGAACACAAGTTTTATTATTGACGTTCCGCATTTCTTGTCTCTTTTTGCTATGGTGTGCTACTAGTACTCTTGCATATCTAACATCTAGTTATGCAGTGTCCATGTTTTTTTTGTAGTGTGCGACTGACTCGACCAACCCTTGAACGAGGAAAGTGCGCAAGTCAAGCCAATCTGGCGCAACTCTTTATCACCACCCACCTCGCTCACACACAACTCGCACGACCTCTTCCAACCCTACCCGATCCTCCTCGGTAAACCCCCCAACATCCTTACAATCCACATCCAAAACCCCCACTAAAACCCCCCCAACACCAACTGGGACAACAATCTCACTCTGACTGGCGGAATCACATGCAATATGTCCCGGAAATGCATGCACGTCAGTAACAACCACTGTTGACTCTTCCCTCGCCGCTTTACCGCACACTCCTTTTGAGAACGGGATTACTGTACATGCAACTTGCCCGTGAAAAGGGCCTAGGTAGAGTGTGTCGGGTTTTGCGGCCTTGTGTGTGCCCGTCAGGTAGAATCCGACCCAGTTGATGTTGCGGGTAGCGGGGTAGGCGTGGTAGAGGAGGGAGGCGGTGTTGGCGAGGTTGGAGGTAAGCGGGAGGGACGGGTCGAGGAGGGAGACGAGTTGGGTAATGAGGTTTGTGTAGAATGGAGAGGGCATGATAAAGCAAAACGCAAGAAGACGTTGTAACTGGTAAAAAGTTCTGGTGAACCTCGTAATGACAAGAGCTGGGATGGAGGAAGAGGATTGGGGGAGAGCGTTCAGACTGCGTTTGGAAGAAAACCCGTTAGCGTGTGGTGGGCAACAAATCGCGCGACATTTGCACTTTTAGATCAGCATTGGCATCATCATCTTTTGCATCATGTCGTCGTCGTCGTCCATCGCACCCCTCCTCACACCCCTCACGGCAAACCTCCACATTCCACCCACCCTCCACCACCTCAAAACGTACATACCATCAAGCACCCGCGGAGATCTCACCCGAATCTTTCACGTAAAACTCTCTCTTTTAATGCATCGCAATGCTTTTCTGCATGGGTTTCCTCATTTTTAAAAGGCTAGTAGTGGTGCATATCCCACTACGCACGCACAAACACCACCACAGACTCATTCTCGACATGCATTCCAAAAAACCTTTCTCAAGCGCATCCCGCCGTAAACGAGATTTATGTAGTGACATTATCTGCCAGTCTTGCACACGAGGGGCTTACGAGGGTATTCTTCAAGGTACGTTTTACACTTTGTTATCTACAGTTTTGATCCTCAAGGTTTGTTTTTTGGGGGGGATTAGCTCCTTGTAGAAGGCCCACCGAAACTTATCTGGCTCGTCCCCTACACACTCTCCACAACCGAGACGCTGAATGCGTTCCATACGTACATGATGGAATCCTACAGCAAGCGTAACACTATTTTGGAGAACCTTGATGGAGCATTGTAAGTTGCCCGTTTTTCCAACGCTTGCATACATGAATATACAAAGACAGTACATTAACAATGTTGTGTAGTGTATTGGGACCACTGGATACGCTGCTAAATCATATATTCACTTACCTCCTGACGAGGTGGTCGCCAAAGGTTTTGGAGAGTTTGAAAGAGTGTTTGGATGTGTATGCGGTTAGGAGGGGTACGTTCACCCTTGTAAAATGAATCCTTTATGTTAAATGCGTTTTTCGTGGTGAATGAAAATGTTGACGGATATTTTATAGAAAAGTATGTGGTGGGGTACTTGGTGACGCTCACGGTGATTTGTCCCACGCTTATTGAGCGTATGTGTTTTGTTATGTTGCTCTATTGGTTTCATTTCTGATCTTCGTTGCTAATGTCATTGCTAATGGTTTAGGATTTGGATACGAGTTGGTGGAGATGGTTGGGATGTATGTTGAAGGGATGTGTGGAGGCGTGCAAGCAAAGGGTGTTGGGTAAGTTTTTAGAGTGCTTTACAAGGTGGTTGGGTTGTGACGGATCTCCTCTTTTTCTGACTTTTCCGTATTCATCCGTATCCCCCATACTACGCTAAGTCCGCCCACATTCCTCGACGACATCCTCCCCCCCTACATCCACTATCTCCTCACCAAGCACCCAACCCTAACACCCCCTCTGACCCTCCTCTTGTCCCGAGCGTCCGAGTCGCCCTCCCCCTCACCCCTGGCCCAAACCCTCCTCTACAACATTCTCCAAACCATTCTAATAGACCTAACCCAAAAGGGCACATCCCCCCTTCTCCCCCCTTTTCGCACCCACCTCACACGTCTAACCCAATCAGCATCCCAAAACAGCCTTTGCGAGGCGTTATGGATCCTATGCATCATGACATTTGGGCACGAAGCGATTTTGCAGGACGCGCACCTTCTTACACCCTCCCTGTTGGGAATACTTGATCAGACGAACCTCTTAAAGTATGTACCCCCTAAAATTGGATTCAATTCCTATTCGACTCGCATTTGGATCTTTTGCTGACGTTCATGTAGTCAGACAATCATGTCGGTTCTTGGCTCACTTGACACATACCCCCCCAAAACACGTACACGCATTCTGGAATCCCTCCGCCCCTTTACGCATGTCCTACGTCCCTATTACCGTTTACTTGAACCACATGTTCGCGACCCGGTTACTCGACGCGCGGCATTGGCGTTGTGGGTCGGTGGGTCGGCGGAGGTGATTGAGACGGTGTTGGGTGTTTGGATGCATGTGCGTGAGGAACGAGGGATTTGTGAAGAGGTTTTAATGAGTATGGAGGGTGAGAGGGTTGTGTACGGGGTTTTGGAGTGGGTTCGACGGGTGGAGTTGACGAGTGAGGAGTGGAGTGTGTTGGCGGGTTTGGCAGGTATGCTCATAAAGTTTTTTTTACCACTCTATAAAACTGTTTGAATTCATCACACTTTTATTGACAAGGTCCATCGCGTCGCCCGCTCTTGGCTCGCCTTTTCTCCAAATCCCTCACCCATCACCCTCCGACTCCCCTCGGATGCTACACCCTCCCAGCCATGCCAACCACCCCCCGCGACAAGACCCTCGTTCACATTTTTCAAACACACAGAGGATTATGGGGCCTATTGGACGTGATTGGCCAGGGTACGGTCATCATCAATCATAAACCAGACGTATATTGAAACTCATGTGACGTCGTAGACTATGAAGCGACTGTATACGCATTATACGTTTTTCGACCCCTATTGGCATACAGTATCGCATTCTGGTCCCAATCCCATCGAAATCCTTCTCAACACCCCTACGAATTCGATAGCGCAGTTCGAATGATCACATTACTGAGCAAGGTAGCAATTTTTCATTTTATTCTATTCGTCATGATATTCGTAAACGATGCTCGTTACGATCAACCTGCTGACGAGACATTCTTTTTACAGTCCCAGATCCTGCCTGCTCCACTTGGACATGTTCATCTGATGGTGATGGACCTTTCACCAAAGGACCTGACAAGCATCCTCGGTATCTGCTGGGACATTTTCGCGCTCTACACCAACCCACCCCCTCCAAAGCCCCTCTCACCGTCTGACATACCCAACTGGAAACAGCACTTGAAAACAGTTCAAGGCATCGTAAAACGCAGTGTACACCTGACGGCACCGTACATGGGCCTGTTTTTTTGAGGGTTAATGGGAGGCGTTTTTGGGAAGGATTTTGGTCATCCATCGAAATAGATCCAGACCGATTCCAACTGTGACGAAAATGCCTAAATTTTGTGTCAATAATGTGTAGAGTCTAACATCAATTTCAAATGCATGTACCTCCAATAATTCCACAAAGCCTCGTCAAGAAATGGAGAAACCCCTGCCGCGACTCTGTAATCCGTACTAAAATCGGCTCAATCTCGTACTTTATAAATACACCTACTCAAATCATTTAACAACTCTACCATATGCAATAAACAAAACAGGTTGCACTGACCTGGCAACCCTCCTTGCTTATTATCCACCGTCAGGGACCGCGTATAATCCGTCACGGCATACTGACTCGTCAACAGCGCCCGTTTCCCAAACGCTCGGTTCCGGTCAATGTAGATGGTTGGGACCTGCCAAAAAACGTTAGCGATTATGTATACACAAATAAACATATCGTACGTACAATGGCAATAAAATATTGAAACATGTCCATTTCTATAATACGTTAGTTGAGTTCAAATGTGGAATACATTCACGTACGTACTCGTTGAAGCCACTTCGAGGGTCCGGTCCAAAGGATTTCGCAAACCGGGGTAATTGGGTCCAAACGACATGCGATCGATGCGGTGTGTAAAGTTCATGGCTATCCCAAAAAAAAAAATGCTCGTTACGATGTGACACTTACAGTCTATAAGTTTATGCGCGCGCATGTACCTTCATGTGGTGTATGTCCACCAAAATACCCATGTCCCAATGCAGTGAAATGCAGCATTCCAGAGACTTTATTGACATTAATCGATCCTGTTATGCGGCAGGCCTCTGTTTCCTCTCCTACTGCGAGTGTGAGTATACCAACTTGGATATTGTCACCTCTGAGATACACCACCTCGTATTGTCGATCCCCCATCATTCTCCCGATTCCGCATGGCTTGCCCAACGAGTTTGTGAATATCCATTTTGGGCTTATCGGCATTGTACCTTGTTGTTGGTTGTTTGTGCGTTACATTTCGCTCAACCGGGTTTGTTGCATTGCCCAATGCTCTTACCCTAATCGCTTGGTCCCCCGCGTTTCAAAAACAACCTGTGTAAAACACATGAGTACCACTGTAAATACTACATCAATAAAAATAACCAACCTTTTCAACATTTAACGACTTTGAGATGGGTAACGACGTCCCGGCCACATCCAACACATCCGCCCTCAAATCTAGAGCCCATTCCAGCGAAATCAGCTCAGCAAACCTTTGCACCCATACTAGACAAAACTCACAAGAGCACGGCATTGCAATCGTTAGATCCATATTGATCTGTAAAGCATGCTCAGCACTCCTTGTCTCATCCACCACAAACTCATAGTCTTGTCGAATGTCTCTGTAGGCTTTGAATTCGCTAACGGCGAGATAGGCGAGTAGACCAGCTACGAGGAGAGTGACGAGACCGCCCGTATGAGTCGCATGTTGGATATTGCGTTGGACCTTTGGGAATGCGTCGAGGTTCGAGAGGCGCATGGCAGCATGATGATGGAAAGTAGGAAATCTGAAGTTGGGTCCAAAACCTCAACGACCTCCGCGAGTCACGTGAGCAGGATCGGTTGTAGCTCTAATTTAATTAATGAGTCGCTGAGTCAGACAGCAGGAAAGGCCTTTTTGGCTTTGGAGATTTTGGGCAATCTTTCGTTTTGTTTTTCATGAGCACGACGGCATCGCTTGACAATGTGCCGTTGACCGCCAGAGATGGAGCAGCACGAGCTCTCTCCCTCGAGTCAACAACAACATCTCCTCTCCGCGCATCCCCTCACGTCTTTTTCGTAAAACAACTCACAGTCCAATTCTTTTTCTCGCGGAATACACTGCTCTCCATCTCGCTGGATGCCGTATCCGTAGCTACCCAACCAGAAGAATGGAATGTATCCTCCAAACAGGCAGTATTGGACGAGGACATACCCCCCGGAACGGAATTCGAGGACTTGGACACCGTGGACGAGATTATTTATTTTGATATCGGGAAACTGCTAGGTAACGTCGACAACTTTTGGGTTATAAGAGGACAGGCTAAACAGAGCCCACAAAACATCCCAATAGAAGACCAAGTGGAAGATGCCTCGCTTATTTTTCAGTTCAATACTCGGACCGGCGTGCATGTCTTTCAGGCGTTATCTGAAGAGCAAAAGGCAGAGATTGCCGCGTGCGTCAGGAAGGCAACGTCCGAAAAACATGCGATGCCGCTGGAGGTTGAAGGTATGTAACGAGGGTGCTACGCAAGTGGTTTCTATCCACATCATTTATGGTTTCGGCACTCTGTAGCAGATGACCACGACGAAGAGACTCTCAGCAGGTGAGTGCCGTCCCCTGCTGACTAGAAATCCCCCTCCCCACCAATCCATACAAATCTCCCACTAGCATTGAACACTCTCTCGAACGTTATACAACACTCTGCGATACCTACGAAGTCCAACTGCAGTCAATCAAGGTCCGTTCTCCCTTGAACATGCATCATAGCATGCCCACATCCCGAATCTCGCTCACTGACAACCTAGACTGAACTCGAAGAAAAAACCGAGCTCCTAAAATCCCTCGAATCCAAATGGACTCAAGTCCACGAAACAAATACCGTATGTATTCGACACTATTGTAGTTGAATTTTTAAATACTAAAATATCTCATTAGACACTTATCGACATGCTCGAAGAAATGCAACACCGAAACGAAATGCTGGCGGCGCGATTGGAAGATGCGAATCGGTCCAGTCATGATGCTGCCGATAAAATTGCAACGATGCAGAGACGAATGGATGAAAAGCGGAGGTTGCTAAAAGACAAGGGCGAGCTGGTAAGATGATTCAAACCAAATAGGGTTGGCCTTTTCTCATTTCGTCCTGTACAGTTACAGAGAATTGGAGAGCGAATCACTAAACCCGATGATCGAATCCGGCTCCAATGGCGACATGTAGCCGCAGGAGGTGACAATCCCTTCAACATTTCCACAGCATAAACAAATCTATTGACCCACCCATCTTCTACACACACAGCCGGCGCCATTATTTTTACAGCATTCATCGCCCACTACATATGGCTCGTACTCGTCTTCACGCGTACAATGCGAGATTGATACCAGATTGTATATCTATTCTTGTACATGTTACAGATTCGAACCTTGCGTATATACATAGTGTTTGAAGGGATAAATAAATCTAATAGAATTGCTCAAGAGGTTTGCATCCTGGATTGCCCAAGGCTCCGCATTCGCATCTCAGCAAGCTGTTGTGCAAACGACTTTGCACTTCGCACAAGCTACAACGCCATACATGTCAATTTTGGATGAATGCAAATCTTTACATGTCTTTGGCAAAGAAGTACCTCTTCCTCTAGAGCCTTGACTCGGGCTTCTGCTCGCTCGGCTCGTGTCGACATTATGCTGAACTCGTGTCGATTCGCCTTGGATCAGATATCAGCTTCCGATCAAATGATTGTCCTGACGAGCGAAGACTACCTTTTCGGATTCAATTTCTTGTTTGGGCGCCCTGCATAGATGCCAAAATTACAATTAGATTTTAAGAATCAACAGAATGGCAGCACGATACTGTAACGTACCCTGTCTCTTCTTTTTCAGCCCGCGGTTGAGAGGCTTGTGCATCTCGCTTCCCGTTTTTCTGCTACATGGCTCTTTCAACACTTTAATCCCAAACAGCCTGTAAATTATCGAAAAATCTACCTTTTCCAATTTCAATATCCGCTCAGAAAGTGCGACATTTTCCTCTGCCAGCAGTTTACAAACTCCACTCTCAAACGTATCGGGATCACGACATGCGGACTGGACAAACGCCGATAAACGCGTTTGCCCGCCTTGCATATCGGCTTGCAAGGCCTCTTTCAATAACTCCTCCAGCTTTTTGATGACTACTTCCTGTTTTTGCATGGCGAGTTTGAACTTTGATGCTTTTTCGAGCTTGTCCTATTGAATGAATCAGTTACATTTGTTTCCTTTTGTAGCCACACAAAGGTGCAGTTCTCTACTTGTAGCTTTTGGAGGTAGGCCTGTTGGGCCGTATGTGCCTCCCGAATCTCCAAAAAGCGTTTCTCAAGCTCGTTTCTCTTTAGAAAGAAGGTAAGTACAGTTCAAATGTCCACCGTTACCAATTCAACAAGATCATATGAACCTCAATAGTGGATCGATGAGCTTCTTCCAATTCATTTTGAAGTCTCTGATTGGCATGGACCTCTTTCTGAAGCTTGTGCACAAGGAGGGGTGAGTGGCGCAAAAGAGAAGAGTCAAGGGTGTCGAATTGACCGGGTATATCCAAAAAAAAACCTAGCATAACACCACAAAGGATATAATATCGCCGTCGGAGTTCGTCAGATGACAGTACGTCTAGGTCGGATGTGTTCATGAGTCGTGCGGTTCGCATGTCTGCATCATCGAGCTTGTTTTCCAGTGTTCTAATTTTTGCCTGGTTGGATTTAGCTTTACAAGCTGTTTTCGTCCAACAGGAGTAGTGGGTAAACAAACCTCCAATCGCGCGTTAATCTCCCTGACACGCAAAAGATCCTGCCCAACTTTCTTAACCGCTTCCGTCCGCGCATCCATTTCCTTGGTCAGGCGATCAATAAGCTGCTGACGTTGTTCAATATCCCGATACGTAAATGTAAGCTGTTTCATGTCCAGCTTCTGATCCCTGGCATGACAAACGCAGTGTTACATTTTCAGTTCGAATGAATTCAATATTTGAAAGATTCAAAGTCTAACGTTTCAAAGGACGCAGATTTGACTTGTTCCGCCCCTCCGCGGTGAGCTCTGACCGTTTTCAGCAAACTGTCAAATCCCATATAGTGCAAGGGACCAGTTCCAAACTGTTTGCTTTTGAAAGACGGCACAGGTTTCTAAAAGAGTCCATCAGCATCCCAGCAAGATTGAAAACAGTTGTAAAGAAAACACTAACCCAATCTTCTGGACAGTCTATCTCCAAGCTGATCTCTGCGTTGCGTGTCCCAGGATGTTTGGAGTACGGCGAGAAAAATCGCACCTTGACAGCATCCAGAACAATAGGTTGACCTCCTTTAACCAAGTTGGATTGAAATAATTCATCCAACCGAATGATAGAGTAGCCAAAGCAATGGTCGTTGCCTTGAGTGTCGTGTGGCAGTTCCCCCACTATCTCAAAAGCCTCTTGAGCCGGTGGTGCTTCACGATAAAATTCAATGCAGAGACACGTTCGGTCGGTAACATCTTCCTTATAGAGGCGGGAATTCAATATATGCTCTCAATCTTTGTTTTGGCAAAATATCAATGACAATGGCCCATACATGATCCAATACGAAAGTAAATGGCTGTCTCCAGACTGGTTTCATGCTTGACTCGCAAGAGGGCGTTATCTGATAGTACTGATCACGCGTGCTTCGACTGCGATATTGGTTTTGATACACCGAGTGAGGAATGGACATGTCCTCCATTGGATTACCAGAGAGTAGCTGTCCATGAGAGTCAAATTCCAAATGGAGATGGGGTTGCAGTTGCTGCTGTATGATGTCTTCCTGAAAACCTAGATCAGCAAGTAGGTACATTGAAACTTTTACACGGACTGCTGTCGACTTACGCGCTCAAGCAAGTACGTAGGATCATCGACTTTCAGCACAGCATACACCCGCATTGGTGACGGTAAACCTTCGGTGACAAACTCTCTCAGCACACCACCAATAACAACTACTGGCTTGTCATACTCTCGTCGTAGATCAATGGCTCGCGTAAAGCCAAGATTCAGATTTGTCAAGCTCACTAGTAGGTGGGGCGACGGATCATTGTCTTCCATATTGGACTTTAAAAGGAGGGTCACCTGACGGTGAGATGGTAGCCATACCCGGGAGATGGGCAGAATGTAGCGTGCAAAAATGCGCTTGGTTCCTCCGTCTGCTACTGTGAGCTGAATTTCAAAGCCATGGGACACGTCGTAAGGCTCCGAAAGCTCCATAATCAGGTTCGCTCCAAAGGACGGCTGCCTGTTCCAATACAACTGTGCTTAACTCATGTTTCTCTCCGCATGTCATTGCAAACTCAACTCACCGACAAGGAGGAGCAAGAGGGGTAGCGGCTTTCTGCCTTGGTCCACTCTTTCTCGTTTTGCCCATGACGAATGCTCTTGGTAGCATCCGCTTCCCAGTCCCTGGATCCATTACGACTGGAATATTCCATACCTTGTGTACAATAATGACGAGCCGCTGTCCCCCTGGGTTCGGCGGATGGTCTTTATGTGATGGTGAACGAGACGTTGGGTGCTCGGCCTTCTTTTTTACAACTTTGGCTGGGGGTGGTGGCACCTGCTCATCTGCAATACGCTCCCACTCCTGGGAGACTTTGTAAGGGGACCCATGGGAAGGATCGCGCTGCTTTGACTCCTTTGCACTTTCATCACTTCTGGCATCCTTTGACGGTTCCGCGCTGTCTACAGGTTTGCCAGGTTCCACAAGCAGCTGAATTCGCGCCCTTCCAACCGGCTCATCATCATCTGTACGGACCATAAAACCATATGACGATACATGCCGCTCGCCGCCCAAAAGCCGTTCGAGGACGGTTTGAGCCGGTATGATAATGTCCCCAACCACCTCCACTGTCCCTTTCTCTCGATGTATCCTGCATGCTGTGCATACCAGTTCAAATGAATCTTCCTGTCCCCCAGATTTGAGCCAGCGGAAACTCTGCTTGCGTTTGTCAACAGCTGATGCCGGTAGCTCAAAATGGAAAGTGGTTTCTTTAAAATCAGGACTGGAGGAGGTAGGTGATACGTCTGTGCGGTGTGTCGCCTCACCGAATCCCTTCGGACCCCGCAAGGATATCCAGATGAAATAGTTGGCTGGACTGTAAAACGATACTTTGGATATTGTGACCACCAGATGCGTAGATTCCTTTCGCATTTTGCAAGTTTCTTTGGGCGGAAGTTGAACGGCTTACTCGATCAATTACGCCCTTTGAATTCACGTGTCAGGCCCTTGCTCTTCAACACCGCGCGTTTCTTGTTCTTGAAAGCGACCGTCGTTTTTCCTTGACGGGATTTCGTTTGGAGCGGAAACAGCAATTTACTTTCCAGATCTCGTTGTTAAAACTCTTTTGGTGATTTCATTCCTGTTGGTAAAGCCGTTACGGAAGTACCCGGAAGAGTTACCTTTCATCGCGTCACCAGAGTGAGAGGTGTGAAGTGGTGGACTGTCGCCATTCCTGCCCGCATTCGAGTTTTCCATCTCACGACTTGTATCGAAATTCCTAAAGTACGTTGGGATTATACACTTGGCGCAACATACAGGGACTTTTGTAATCCTCTGTAACGCGCATGTTCTTTGGAAAAGCAAACGAGCTGTCATCATACCCTCCGTGTTCCGTCTATCCACGCCACTGTTGGTGGCGGACTACAACCTCACACCCCCATACCCCGACCATCCGCTCGCTTCCTTGAAATATGTCGTCTTATACTGATCCCGAGGAACTATATACCAAGCAAGGTAGAACATTGTGTGCTTGTGCTTGTAGCTGAGCGCACAGATGCCAAGAGTCATCATTTTCTTTCTGGATACAACAGATCGCATTGGGAAGGGTTCTTTTGGCGAAGTGAGTATTGGGGTATATTGGAGGGTGCAGGGCAGCTCTCCGCCTTGTTGGAATAAAAATTGGGGCGGAGGCTGGTCTCCTCTGCATGAGCTCGACTGTATTCAGACAGATGTGCAACGGTTCCTGACTAATATGATGAACCCTTCTTTATATACCAGGTGTACAAGGGCATTGATAAACGAACCGGAGAACCCGTTGCGATAAAGATAATCGATCTAGAAGGTGGTGCAGCCCTCCTCGCTTCGACCCGAACGATCTCAGCACTGAATGTCTAAATTCTGCTAGATGCCGAGGATGAGATAGAGGATATTCAACAGGAGATCAGTATTCTGTCCCAATTAGATTCCTCCCATATTACGAAATACCATGGATCGTTTACAAAAGGATCAAGCTTGTGGATCGTGATGGAGTATTGTCAGGGAGGATCTTGTTTGGACTTGGTAGGTTTACTGGGATCCGGGAAACATGGACCTTGGGCAATTGCTAGAGGTCCATGCCAGTTCCACTACGTATCCATTCGTAGCGATTGCTCACAGTGCATCACGTACGTAGATGCGAGCAGGAACTTTCGAAGAGGTCTTCATCGCGATTATTTTGCGAGAATTGTTGAAGGGTTTGGAATACTTGCATGGGGAGGGAAAGCTGCATCGCGACATAAAGGCTGCAAATATACTGCTTGCGGCAGATGGAAGTGTGAAGCTTGCCGACTTTGGGGTATCGGGTCAGCTGACCGCTACAATGACCAAGAAGAATACCTTTGTCGGTACCCCGTTTTGGATGGCACCAGGTACGGCTCGAAATGAGTTCTCTTTAATTTGAGGCTGGTTATCTAAAACTTCATTTCCAGAGGTATGCAGAGGCGGCTTTTGGCAATAGTATTGCTAGGAAGATGTCTCATCTGTGGGTTTGTTTCCCTTGGCCGCAGGTGATAAAACAATCGGGTTATAACGATAAGGCGGATATCTGGAGTCTGGGGATCACAGCCATTGAGCTCGCAAAAGGAGAACCGCCATACGCAGACCTGCACCCGATGCGAGTACTGTTCCTCATCCCCAAAAACGATCCACCCCAATTGGAGGGCAACTACTCGAAGGCGTTTAAAGAGTTTGTTGCATTGTGCCTCCACAAGGAGATAGATCAGGTTGGCTGTTAAATTGTTGACGATGCTCGCCTTGCGGTTTTCTGACAATTCACCAATAACCAGCGACCACCGGCTAAGGAACTGCTTAAGCATCGATTCATCAAGGCAGCCAAAAAGACATCATTCCTCACCGAGCTAATCGAGCGCCACGAGCACTGGTTGGCGGAGGGAGGAAATGACAAGGAGGGCTCATCCGATGAAGAGGACGATGACTCTAGGTTAGTGGACGAAGTCTCATGATTCTTTTCCTCGCCCACGTCCGTTTTTAACCTGGTGCGCGTTGCATACAGTTTGGATGAGGAAGATTCCGAGGGAGGATGGAACTTTGGTACTGTTAGAGGAGGCGGGACGGTCGGCAAGGCTGCAACTAGACTACAGGCGGCCAATCTGCTACCGCCCCTTAACCGTCCGGTGGTGGCAGGAGGGGGGCCACAAGTGCAAGTGACACATGTCGAAGGAGAGGGCTCTTCCTCCCAATTACCAGGTGGCACTGTTCGATCAAAAATATCGCCCGCAGCCTCTTCCAAGGATCCAGTAAGCAAATATTTCAGCTAGTGTTGATATAGACCTATAAGCTAATGCAGCAACTGCATAGAATCGATCAAGAGACTCGAGTTTCGGCAATGGCACAGTGCGCGGAGCATCTCCAAATGTGGATTTCGTTGAGACGGTTGTGACACCTGCCATCGCAAAGGTAGCAAAAGGCTCCCAGGGAGCGTCTCTCGCCTCATTGAAGAAAGCTTTTGAACTCGCAGAACAGGTATGTTGGTAACTGTACGCATAGACATGATGAGTCGGTCTAATGCATAATTTGACCACTTTCAGGAACACCCAGGGATAGTGCAGCAATTGTTGGTGGAAATGATGAACAAATTGGAAGTACGATAAGGGGGTTTCATTTTGGGAAAAGACAAAAGAAAGATGCTTTAGGGACCTATGGGGGCTCTCCATTTTTCAATTTGCTGTTTATTTTGTAATTTACCCTCATGATATATAGTCAGTCTCAGTGGGTTTGGTTTCTACCCCATTTTCCGCCTAAATCGGTCAATCGTTTTCCCAGTCTGCTATTGGAGAGATCAGATACTCAACAAACTCAATGTCCTTCTCATTGACGTTTATCATGAACTGTTTCCAGGTAGCGACAAGAATTAGCATGCCGCGTGGACATTCTTCCAAGATGGCATTCGGGACTTACTTGCATGCTCAAAAATCCCGCTTCATTGACACGAATCGATGTCTTTGAAGAAAGGCTCAAGGCTTTCAGACATGACTGTAGTAGAGTATGCTGATAGTGGTTTTCGATAGGATGAAGACAATGAAAAGACTCTATCACATCTGTGTCTTTGGGATAATCCATTTGAGCATCACCTGCCAAACTTGAAGCAGAGAGACGGAAATAGGGTGCATCTGGAGAAATATGAAGAGTGATCGTGTCTGATGTGCCGTCCAGTTCTGAAAAGGCGTCTCTGAGCCAATCCGACTGGAAATTATTTTAATGAAGCTACGAGCATCAAAGATAGCGTGATCGAATGCAAACACACCTTCATAATCAGTTTGCTGACCATGCGTTGCTCTGCGAATGTGGCAAAAAGATCCGTGAGCGCTTCAGGATTGTATGTCGTCAGACGACATTCTGTAACTACGCCGCGCTCTTCCAGCCTATCGTAAGAGAATTGTGAGATGATGCAAAAGTGCTCCAACAATTAATGCTGGAACTTTACATGAGAGAGAGATGATCGCCATCCAACGGGCAAATTACTCGTACCGCAACTCGATCCCTATCCTTCCCCAACCCGCCGTTTTGGCTATCTTGAATTTGACTCGCGCCAAAAAATCCGCCGTGTGCGTGAGCCCTATGCCCACCGTCATTCCCACCCGTCGATAAAGAGTATGGAATAGCACTGGTACCGCCAAATATCGTTAAGCAGTCCAGTAGCGTGGGGAGCTCGATGCAAAAGCATATTTCACTATCAATGTCACCACTGTCATCATCGTTTGGCGACCCGAGGCGACTGCGTGGGAAGAGAAATTCGCGGAAATGTGACTCTCTGATCTGCGTTCGCGCTTGGGAAGCCTTTGACTCTTCAACAATGAATTGAATGCCTTGTCTATTTATAACGCAGTTGGCTTTCTACATTGTTATGAAAAAGTAATGTTGAATGTGAGCGTGCTCCTCTTGAATGAGGTCCGCACGATCAAAGAAACGTACATCCTTGAAGGAGATAGCCTTGAGGATCGTGACTAGAGACCGAACGTTTTCAAGCTTGCCCTTAAAGTGGCTCGATGCATTCGCTGTGCTTCGTCCGGATAAAAAAGCATCTTGAGCCATGCGACGGTCCGGAGGGACAATGGCACAATCAGTTAGATCACCCAAATATACGATTTTGTACAAGTTGAAAGCACAGCAGTGTAGGAGCGACACTAAAAATGCTATTGAAGGGAGGCCCAAATTTGCAGCTCTCCAATGGATGCCCAGCTAAAATGTCTAGTCGTAAATTCGAGACTCGGGTTCGAGCAGATCCTGGGAGGACTGTCACGCGTAACCAACTTGCAACCAGTGGAGGGAATGTCGTGTATCATCTACCATGTTTAAGAACTCTCAACAAAAGGATTGAAAAGAGTAAAACTCATGCACGATTTATCAGTCTATTCTTGTTCTCCATTGATGACCATACTGGATGTGATTAGGGTGAAAAAGCGACTTGAAGACAACCCAAAAGAACAGCGAAAGGGATAAGGCTCTTACTCTTCACGTATTTGAGAAGAAATAAAATGTCATACTATGAATGTCAGCAGGTCAACTACAAATCAAACTCCCTTCTGAATTGAAATGGATCGGCTTTTCTCGATCTAAGATGGATAATAGATATGAACGAAAGACAACTGCTGTTGTCACTGGCGATGGTATCGTCGCTTGGATCGTAGATTGGTCTCGTTCTCGATTTTGATGATGGGGATGCGAGAAGGAAACCTTACAAATCATGGTAGGGACGAGAAATTGGCCGACAGATCCTGAGAATTGTTGCACAATACTGGGACAAGGTTTTCTTTGTACATGGAGAAAATGATTCTGAATTCTAAAGCCCGCAAGTATGAAATGGATCATCTTCTGACGGCGGTGGCTCGCGATATCAAGGCCCTCTCCATAATCCTGTGCACAGATTTGACAGATGATCGTTGTCCAATTCCAGCAATTGCGAGAAAGAATCCGGCGCCCAACATGGGATTACGACACCCGACTTGGAGTATTTTCAATAGCTCCCAAATGCACGACTTTGCAAAAAACGTACCGCAGGTGTGAAAGAACGCTGGGTGGTGTGGCATCGATGTGGCGCGGCTCAGTTAACACTGTGCCACATGCGCGTTTCTCCGTTCGCTCTCAGATCAAAGCTTTGGGCAGACTACCGTTCTAATGTTTAGCAAAGAGCAGAAAGTGTCGTTGCACGTCATATAGTACGCTGGTAAAGTGTACCCCTCCGCGGCAAATGAATCGCCGTCTTCTAGCTGTGGCCTGCATGTTTTGCATCCTAGACAAAGAGTAATTCTAAATAGCGGTTGACGAATTGACATTCACCATTGTAGTGCGCTCCATCTTAGATCGGAACTACACGTCACTGGTTGTTTATCCTGGTATTGCGTTGGCGTCGCCCGCCTGTGAGGTGGAAATAACTCATAGGCGCCGGAAGATTCCGGTGGGTCATAGTCCAACTTACGGCCGCTATTAAAAAGGGGCCTGCTTTCCCCCCTCTTTGGAACATTAGCTACTCGGTATATACCAAATGTACTTGCTGTCCACAGAATACTTTTATCAATGGCAAGATATCTCCGCCTTGACATTTGTCCCGTCCCCGACGATTTCAGTAGAATGTCGACAATAAAGGACATGATATATCGTTAAGTGAAGACTCACGTTGTTTTTAGCATCCTGGGTATGACAGGATGGCTTCGGAACAAACTGTAGCTGAATCGATACTACCACCTAGAGACGGCTGTTCCCACCACAGCGATGGTTGAGGCACCAGCGTCCTCTGGATTCCCTCACTGAACTTGAAGCAAGAATTTCAAACCTCTCCCCACAAGTCTCGTACGCATATGAGGTATAACCTAAACAGCAAGAATGCCAAAAACGTCACCACCTGTTGAGAGATTTGATCAGATGAGGTATTTCCATTCCGCTACATTCTCCGTTAGCACACCAGCATCTTCTTTATTACAAATCATCATCCAGGTGGAGCAGTATCGTGCGAATATCCTAGGTACCCACCGATTCACCTGCTAGTCGACTTCATATGTCAATTTAAAATCAGCGAATCCTACGGCGCGGAGAATATTCGCAAAAACTTGCTCCCGCTGAAGAAAGATGTTTACGCGGTCCACCTGCGTGATATACCGGCGCACAATTGAAAACAGGCAGGCAGTGGCAATCCCGTTGAGAACATGTGATAATAAAGGGGGGGTATTGTCCCTGCCGATGTGCGTGAGGGATTGAACAATCTGCTAGACAAGAGTGGCAGATCAGGTCCCACTGACTTTTTTTCTAGAAAGCTGGCCATGTGCAGGCTTTTCTTTGCAGTAGTGGGGGATACGATGATAGGTATGGAAGCGACGGTCCTAAAGGAATAGGTAACCAAGTAAAAGGAAGATGTAGTGGGGTGAAGTCTATGTCGTCAACATTAAGAGTCCTCGTCCGTCGACTTTAATCGATTACGTAATGATCGTAGGGCTCTGAAATTTTTTTGACGAGAAAGCAGGTCCTTTAGGCTTGTTTGATCTCGTAGCAAAACACATTAACGCTCTGGACCATGGCACCAATACCAGACGAGACAATGTCGTCACAAAGCTTACACTTCACAACTTCGACTCCTGCTGCTACCGCCAAGTCCGTCTCAAAGGGTCGTGATACGGTGCTAACCCTGGTCGTCGATGCAGCCCCGCTTATTAAAGGCACTCCATTGGGCCACCTGGCTGAACGCTTCATCACAATTCCCGAAGTCCTAAAAGAAATACGGGATCGCCAAGCTCGGCAGGCACTTGCGCAGCTGCCTTTTGATTTGGAAACACGGGTGCCGTCAGAAGAAGCTATGGCCGCTGTGATTTCTTTTTCCAAAAAAACTGGAGACTTTGCGTCTCTCTCGGCGACTGACCTCAAGGTATTGGCGCTAACTTGGATGATTGAAAAGGAAGTTAGAGGAGTGGAGCATTTGAGGAATGAACCTGTGAACCCTCATGCGCGGAAGGGTGGAAAATCAAACTCAAAAGCGAACCAGCAGCCTACAGCACAAAAGAGTGAGGAAGGTGCAGCGTCTATCAATATCGCCGAGGTAACAACACGCACTGTAGAACAGGAGGATCCTAATTTGAATGTCGAGGAAGATCAGAAGCGGGAATTGGAGGAGAATAGAGAAGTGGAGGGAAGCAGTTCAGAAAAGACAGGGAAGGAACAAGAGGAACCCACGCATGATGCTGATGAGGAAGTAGAGGTGGTAGAGTCGGATGATGATGCTGATGAGGAAGTAGAAGTGGTAGAGTCGGATGATGATGAGGGGGTCGAAGGGAATGGTGGTGATCGCGAAGAGATTGAAGAGGATGATGAAGATGAGGTAGGGGACGAGGACGGCGCTGAGGACGACGGGGGCGATGCACCAACAGAAGCGGAGATACAAGCAGCACAACAGAGACTGGAGGCTTTGTCGTTAAGTCGTAAAGAGAACGAGTCAACCCCAACTCTTACCAAGGATGAAAATGAAGACGCGGATGATCAGGGAGAATGGATATCGGCATCCAGAAATGGGCGAAAGTCCAAATCCAAAGGACGAAATCTAGGAGACGAAGAGGGTTGGATCACACCCACCAATGTGCAAAAATACAAAGCCCGGCATTTGTTTGGAACTCCACAAAGCAAACAACAAAAGGCACCCGAGGTCATTCCGGTTGCTTGTATTACCTCGGATTTTGCTATGCAGGTAATGGCTTTTTTGTGTATTTCTTTCTTGCGACTCCCCGTTCTTCTAACACCATCGTCTACTACGGCTTTATTAGAACGTACTTTTGCAAATGGGCCTACGACTTCTTTCTGTTGACGGAGTCACCATCACACGTGTGAAAAACTTTGTCCTTCGCTGTCATGCTTGCTACAAGTAAGCCATCGCTTGAGTAATTTATCCCATATTCTGATGCTGATCACCTGATATGTACTCATTAGAGTTACGAAAGATATGGAAAAGAAGTTTTGCCCGTCCTGCGGCAACAATGCTCTCATCCGCACGACTGTTGGCGTCGATTCAGATGGGAAGGTTACATACTACTTGAAGAAGAACTTCCAGTATAATACGCGAGGGACAAAGGTAACATTCTGAGACGGATGCATTTGTATTTGAGGTCCTCTTTATTTATGCCGCCATATTTCTCTAGTACAACATTCCAGTCCCAAAAGGCGGTCGACAGAACGATGACTTACTTCTTCGTGAGGATCAACGAGAATATCAGCGAGCACTGAATTATCAACGACGGGCGAAAACCTCTGTGGATCCTTTTGATCTAGATTTCGTTCCATTAGATGGGAAAAGTGGTGCCCATAAGGGTGGAATACCCATTATTGGGCACGGAAGGAAGAATGTAAATGTGGCCAAGAAGAGTCGTCAGAAGCGAAGATGAGAATCTGAAGCATTGGTTGTTAGTTAGCTGTTAAATATGTGCAAGAAGTGTAGACAGCGTATATATATATAGATGTTGAGTGGTAGTCTATTACTGCTTTATTGTGTTGATTTTCTTCCTTTCAATCATCATACTATGTGAATAGCCTCCTTATTCAAGCTTTCAATCTTGTGTACGCAGATATAAACTATAATGCTTGTTTCATCTCCTGGACCTTTTGTTGGTACAACTTTTCCGCATCCGTCCAGACTCGCGCATTCTTGCGATCACGTAATTCCAAAATGCTTGGGAGTAGGTCACTGCAGAACATTTCGCTGGCCTCCCGAGGAAGAAGAGTTGGCAAGTGATCAATGGCAACGACATCCAATGGTGCAGCATTACTATGTACAAGCAAATTAGTCCGTTGCGTAAAATCCACGAATTTCCATCGCTTTCACTCACGGGACGTCGACCACAAGCACAGGCTCGTCAAATGTGGTGGCATCATGGTAAACTGGGATAGGGTTATGAGGGTTGGTTGTATCGCAGCTGACATCCACCAGCACAGAGATTGGGCGATCCTTTTCGGCCAAGAGGTCCTTGGTCAAGAATGGTGGGATGGGCTTCGAGAGATAAATGCAGTTGACAAAAACATCGTGTTGGGTGATTTCACGGAAAGGTCCACCAGCTGCCGTTTCGGCCATGTCCCACTTGATAATGTTCTCCCTACAGGGATTGGAATTTAACATCAAACATGACCGCCAGCTACGCGACAATTGCCATTGACAACATACTCGGGAATGCCAACTCGACGGGCAAAATCGGCAGCACCAGTACCACATCGGCCCAAGGCTCCCATCACCATAACTCGTGGCAATCGCCCGGCCTTCTTAGCTAATGCATGCGGGGAAGATTTGAGTCAGTCTATTCAATCATGACGGCATTACCAGCTCAATCGTACCAGCAGCGTCCAATCGTTCCTTGACAAATTTGATCAAGTCATCCTCATGCTCAAAGGGCTTGGCGGTTGGGTATTTCTCATTCCCATTCAATTGTTTATGGCTCCAGACATCAATACCAATTGCAGATCCCGCAAAACCAGCATAGTAACCGAAAGCAGCCACACGACGTCCTGAAATTGGCATGCAGGTCAATATGACCTGGCACATATGCCAATTCAAACAACGGTTTTTTGCCACACTCACCCTTATCGTCCTGAAGGAACTCAAGGTCCAAAAGCAAGCCGTTTCCACGATCGAACCTGCCAAGGACATCCTTCCAACCGCCCTGCTGTTTGTAGCAGTGGGCAAACATTATGTGCTTGTGAGGAAGGGGGGTTGTGTCATTTTCTGGGAGCTCCTTCAAGCCAACAATGTAGGCATTCGCAGGAGCCGTTCGCCATGTTCCTGTTTCCACAAGCTCACAGCCGACACTGAAAACAAAACTCGTCAGGACCGATCGTCATTGGCAAGTGCATTGGTAGCGCTACATACTCAACGTAGTCCTGGTCCTTGAATATACGTTCTGTGCATTTCTCGACAGAAATCTTAAAACCTATAGAATTCCTTGATATGAGTCTTCCAAGCAATGGATGCTCTGCCTCTCTCGAAAACAAACCTTCAGCAAGAAGCTTCTTGCACACTGTGGGTGTAAGAGCTGTCCTGCGCTCGTTCTTTTTGGTTTCAGCACGGAGCCACAAATGCACAGGTTCAGTTGACAAAGTCATTGTTAATTGAAAAAACAGATCAACGGTGGACGGGTCCCGTATTTAAGCAAACCGAACGGATCTCCAAATCGAGAGATCATGACTCATGAAGTCACTCGAATGGATTTAAATGCAATCAATCCACTCACATGACATAAGCGACCATGGCTTGCTTTCGTTTGACTTGTGGGCAAGATTGGAAGGCAATTCAGGACAACTTTGCTTCTTGGAGGAGTGAAACCTCTTTAAAATCATGCGGTCTGGTCAGGAATTATGGTATGCAGCTGATGCTTGTCAATACTCGTGTCACCACACAGCTCTCACCCTACGCTCGTAGCGTTGGCTGGGACAACGTATTCTCTGACCCGATGCTCTCGATGGACCGATTGAAGGAGAGAGGGATAGCGGGAGACATTGGGGATGATGACCTCAGAAGTCTTTACTGGAAGGTGAGCAAGAGATTGTATGAAAATGCCATCCCGGGAACCATTGAACGTATATTATACACACACTCTGCAAAACCTAGATTTTTCTCGAGTACCTTCCTAGTTTGAGCAAAGACGCATGGCCTCTGATTTTAGCCAAGGAGAGGCAGGGATATACTGATCTGAAGACCAAATTTATGTTTGATCCGAACAAAGCAGCGGAACAAGCGAATGATTGGTCTCTTAACAATCCACTAAGTTTAGCGGACGAGGTAGGGACGCAGAAAAATACCCTGAACGCAAGGCAGAGGGCTTGCTGCCGTGGATTGATCGCACTAACAATCTACTTAGAGCCCGTGGACTCAGTATTTTAAGGACGTGGATCTACAGAAAGTGATACGACAAGACGTTGAACGAACGTACGTGCGGACTATACTGAGAGCTCAACACAAACGTAGAATCGTGATCCTACAGTTTTTTCATTCATAGGTTTCCGGATCAGCCCATCTTTCGCACTCAGCAAATACAAGACATTATGACTGCAATCTTATTTATATGGTGCAAACTGAATCCCGACGTATCGTATCGACAAGGAATGCATGAGCTATTAGCTCCGATTCTCTTGGTCGTGGACCACGATAAACTAGATCCTCAAAATGATACCGCAGCGTACGAAGGCTTTTGCATCGTTTAAGACGCGAAAGCTCATTCACTCACGACGTCGGTGATACCGAATGTTCCAGATTAGATCCTGTTCTTGTGACGACGTTTGACGCCAAGTATGTGGAGCACGATGCCGCGGTGCTCTTTTATCGCCTTATGCGAGCTACAAAGCCGTGGTTCGAAGTGGGCCCCGATATAGGTCCTTCTCGGCCTTCTCGCGTGATCCAAAAGTCGAACTATGCAGAGCATAGACGAGGACAAGAGGTGCATAGTGCAATCTTATTACCCCAAATATTCTAGATATTGAGTATGAAACTTAGGATGGTGGTAAACAAGTTCCGATTGTCGCGTTTTGTCGGCGAGTCCAAAATGATCTCCTTCGAGTTCTGGACTTTGACCTGTATCAGCACCTGGAGAAGCAAGGAATCGAGCCACAGCTGTATGGAATGTACGTATCTCGTCGCGACGCGCTTGCAAATATGCTTGAGTCCTTTCTCAGACGCTCTCGTTAGACGCTGGCTACGCTTGCTCTTTGGCAGAGAGTTTCCTATTCCCGAACTCTTTGTGCTCTGGGATGGTATATTTGCGGATGATCCTAACCTAGGATTGGTCGAATGGCTCTGCATCGCACTGCTCTTGTACTTGAGGAAAGATTGTGAGTTTTTATGTCCTCTTTTAGGATGCGTTTCTCTACTGATACCTGACATGAACCAGTGGTCGGTCAAGAATATGCAATTACCATGCACCGCTTGATGAAGTTCCCATCACCCGACAAATTGAACACTACGGTTTCGGAATTTATTCGAAGCGCGCGTGGTCTACGCGATCGGTACAATCACCATGCTCTCTTCCTTGGTTCCAACTCTAGTCGTCCAAATTCCACTCCTTCTTCTCCTACCCGCCCTCAGTATGCCGAGCCAAATATACGACCCCCATCCAAAAAGCGCACCACAGTACCATGGACAAATCACACAGCCGGTCCTCTACCTGAGAAACCTGTGCGAAGCCCCTCGGCATCGCAGTTTTCGGGATCCGTTGCAACTTCCTATCCTCCAATGCGCAAAGGAAGCTACACAGAGACATTGCCTGCGTCGCCGACTCAAGTTCTGTCCTCGCCTGGTGCGGACGGAAAGCAGCAGCAGCTACAATTGCAACTTGCCCATCTCACACGACAGGTGCAGCAATTCCGAGAGCGGGACCGTGAGTTTGCCCGAAAGATTTCACGGTGGATCGACACTGTGTCTGACGTTCTGGATGATGAGACTGATACTCGATTGGGGACAAGGGCGGAGCAGCTACGGGGCGTTGTCGACGAGATGCAAGTGGTTGCGAATGAGCTGCATCCAGGAAGACCAGAGTCCGCTCGACGTGCCCCAAAAGCGGAAACAGACACCGGTCAACGAGAAGCAGGTGACAATGAAAAAAATCAGCCATCACGTATTCAGGAATCCACTCCAAATGTTGATCATGCAACACCCGAAGGACCCGCAGCGGTTAATGTAAAGCAGACCACCGTGCCCACGACCGGACCACAGGACTTGAGTGGTCCAGCGCAGCCTGTAGTCGAGGACTCACTTGCTAGTGAGACTACACGCGTCAGCCCATCACGTGCAGCTGTTTCGCATCCATCAAATCTGCAGAATATTCGCTGGGGAAGCTCGACTGATATACGCAATGCCCCAGCCAAACCCCTGACATCGTCGCAAGATGCAGCTCCCGAACTGCTGACCAAGCAAGAATCTCAAAGCACCATCCAAGGCTACACAAGCGCGCCATCCCCTATACCCTCTCCCTCACGAGCAGCCAGTACGGATCCGTGGGCTTCTGATACTACCGATATGATCGTCGGGACAGTAAAAGCTGGCGTCACAGGGATCAATAAGGTTCTCATGGGTCTTTTTGAAGATCCATGGGCAGATCACGGTGTTCTCGCTGGCAGAGGTGGAGGAGTGGGGCGTCGTCGGGGTAGTTCCAGAGATATCAGGGAAGGTCGAGAGCTCGGACCTGTAAACTATCCTAGCAATGTTGGGGATGAAGTTCACACCGAGGAGGAAGGTGGTACTGTTGTAAAGGAAGGCTCCTCAGTGAGCACAGCATCTGGTGGGCGACCAACTACAGCTGCGAAGGTTGCTTCGACGTTGGATGCTACGAAGGTTCAATCTCCGGCCCGAGATCCACTGGGAGCAGGCTTTGCTCTTGGCACTGCTGGCAGTACGACAGTCACACGGCGCCGAACAGAGTCTGCAGAGGTGGACCCTCTAGGTCTTCCATAATATAACAGCATAGTCACCGTTGATGGGCGCACGCTTTTGGACCGTATTAGGTAGTGATGCTATTTTCAATGTTATTGATCAAATGTGCAACTTACATACACCAAAGGCGGATTCCGCAGCTGATTGGTTAATGGGAAGTTTCTGCTTTTGGGCAGTAGACTCATGGAGATAGACTATAATAATCGCAGGGCAAGCTCGCTACCAGTGTTTATAGGCTCTGATTGATGGCTAACAAAAATTAGGTTGATGTGTTTCCAAATATACAATGAGTGGGACTCCACCACACACGCCCCCCTGCATACTCCCCTCCCATTCTACATGTAAAATGATCAATGTGGATTATGCAAGTCACCAGTCTTTGGATCTGGCTCTAGCAACTGCGCTAGATCTTCCTCTAGCACCTGCAGGTCTTCAAATCTACGATTCTCTAATGACGTTATTACGCCTGCGTTCCCGCTGTCAAAATACTCCGTTTGATACTGCTCTAGATATTTAGCTGTTGACCCACCGTAAGGTTCCGCATCTAGAGGTTCACCGGAGCCAATTACGAAATCCGCGTTCACTTCTGGATAAGTATAATGCGTTTCGAATTGCGTGTCTGCTTCCTGTAATACGTCCCCTTCACTGTCCAGTTGGTCAAATAATGATGGTCTTGTGTTTGTCCCGTCCTCGGGCCAGGCTACCATGTTTGGATCAATAGAGGTCACAGACGGAAATAAGGATGGAGGTTTTGATGAGTCACAGGGGCGAACAGTAGTGTGACAATCCATCATTCTTGCGAACGCTCGCTCCAGGTTGAAGGAGTTTATTGTGGACATGTCCACCACGGACAGTTGTGGATCTATAACAGCGGCATCACTAAAGAGAGGTGTGGAGGGGATTGACTGGCTTGATATCGGACGCACGGTAGCCTCATTATCCAAAATAGAACCTAGGGCTTCTCCAGGATCGAACGGCGTGGGAGGGGACGACGTTTCGTCGAAAGGCGAGGATCCCGGCGCAAAAGATGATATTGACATAGGTGGTGCACTACTCGGCCGTACAGTCATTTCATTGTCCGCAACATTGGCCAACGCCCTTACAGTCATTTCATTGTCCGCAACATTGGCCAACGCCCTTACAGTCATCTCATTGTCAGTAACGTGTGCCAGTGCTTGCATGGCTCGCATCGCCAGCTCGTTTTCGACTGTTTCTGGTAAATAATTTGGGTCCGGATGGGGTGGAAAGAGGAGGGTCTGGTCGTCAAATGTCACAGGACCAGATACAGATATCCGTGGAACATCCGCATCAGGCCACACAAACGGTGATTCTTCCCCGCTCGCACTCCCCGCAAGCGCGTCCACATCACCGAATCCTCCTGAGAAATTTCCTCCTCCAAAAGGACTTGAAAGCTGAGGGCTCAGAAGGCTTTCATAGTCACCGTCAGGAAGTGACGATGGAAGAGATATATCGGCCAAATATCGACTGAGTAGATGGACATCGACAGGATTGTACTCGTCGGGAACGCCGACGAAATGAGAGCTGTGGTCGTCCCATTGCCCTTCGGACCATTCTGAATGATTATCTTCTACAGAGGAGCCCGAGTACACAGATCCATATGACTATCATCGTATGCAGAATAGTAAGTCAACACCTCACAAGGAATATCTTCCCAAAACAAACTACACGAACCGCGGAATGATACAGGCCAAGCTTGTCCGATTCAATGTGCGGACTGCTCGCAGCATGCACGTCAGGTACAGGTTGGAGAGCCGGGGACGCCGAGACGTCGATTGACTGTGGCAGGTTGATACTTGAATGGGAAGACCGAATAGAACGTCGTCTGCTGATAGAACTTTTTCTGCTGACAGAACTCTTCCTAGAGGCAGTACGGCTCAGACTGGAAGTGTCTGACGACGCTCTGTCTCCTACGGGACCATGTCCGGTCTTCATGTAATGTTTCCGTAGATCATGCTACACGCGCACCTGTTGTCAGAATTGCCCCTTTGGCAAAGACGATCAGGCCAACATGAATACATACTGGCCACTTGAATGATTTTGTGCATGTCTAGGCAGCAGAGAACGCAACCTTGTCAAAAAAAAATTGCGTATTGCAAGACTACTTGTGTAAAACACAGTGGTACCTCACAAGGATTCGCCTTGAGCGGCACATGAGAGCGCAAACTAAACGAATAAATAGTTGATACGAAAGTTTGGTAGAAAGGCAACCAAGACTATTTGCAAACACAAAAATACATACTGTGAAGTAATGTGATCCCTCTTTGAGAATGCCGTCGAGCCTTGGGGACAACAGTGCACCCTGCAATATAAGCATAAGTTCCCTGTGGTCTTCCGCCCAACATGTTCTTCGGTAAGATGAGTATAGAGAGCTTCAGGATCCGTAAAGGGCCGACCGCATAAAGTTGAGTCGAGTAACGTCCAAGCACAGCGGTGAACCGTTACTCGCGGGTAAGGACTCGAGCGGACACTAGAGTGTTCAGACCCAATGTCAGAGACGAAAGAAGGATCGACGGTAAGTAGAGAGTGGTCGAGGTTATCAGCTGGGGTCTCCATTGTCTCTGGGGACGGGGCTGCCACCCGGAAAGCAAGTCGGGCAGACGCCAAAGGCAAGTGTCAAAAAAAACAAAAACGACAACGAAGGGCGGTTGGGACAAAAAGCGGCAGTTGAAATGCCTTGTTTTGATGTTCCAAAACTGTGCCATTAAGTGTCATGTGACCTAATATTGGTTTAGCCCATGAATAACGAACTTTATGTATTTAACAACAAGGATATCGACCGAGGATGCTACTAGCAAGCAACTAGGAGATGTCAGCATCGACTTGTGCATGATAGCTATCCTCGTATTTCTTATAGAGCAGCATTGTAAAAAAAGCTAAAGATTTTGGAACGAATGCAAGTGATTTCTGATTGAAAGATTCCAAATATAAATTTCGGTAAATCTGAGTTGGGCTTCTTCTCCGAAACGCTTCTTTGGTGACGAAATCGCGAACGAATCTCATTTGGAATGCAGAAATCACATACCCCAAGCTATCGCAAATAAACCGAACGGCTAGATAGATTTTGGTGCATGAAATCTGAACCGCTTCTCGCCTTCACCAAAAGTCAACATGAGCGATAGACAGTCAATCGTCTTTGTGCGCTCCAATCCGCGCACTGTTGTTCTCCGCCCGGCTGTGAATGTATCACAGACAGCATTGGTATTCGAATGCATAGAAGGTAGCGCTAGAACAAGGTCGACGGCCCGCTTCCAGCCGTCGGATACTCTTGATTTTTCAACCTTTGAGCTGCTCCAAGCGCGGCCCGTCTTTGGCTGCCTTGGTTTGGTGCAAGTCGGCAATGGTAAGCACTTGGAAGACCTTGTTGCCTAAAGGCAGATATTTGATCCATATTCAACTGCGAATGTATCATTTTCCTTGCACCAGACCTTTTCATTGGAATTGTTACAGAAGCCACCAAGGTGGGAGATACCTCTTGTTTGTTTACGGACGACGGCTCCTATTGATGCTGGGGTATTCAACAGGTTGGCGACCTTGAGAGTGCACCGGTATATTGCATTCAGAGAGTTGCCTTCTACTCGCTCCTCTCCGATAGATATGATCTTTCGGCTCAAACTTTAGCCATTGAAGGAAATCCAGACGAAACATCTGTGGCGACGATACATCCGTGCCAACCTCTTATCAAGCTGCTGTCTACCGGTTCGTTCTACTTTAGCCCAACATTAGATCTGACCCGGTCGGCACAGAAGCGATCGGTGGATGTTCAGCAGGGGGGATCGGCTGTGAGCATTTTTGACAATGCGGATGCTCACTTTGTCTGGAACAAGCACTTGTTGAGTGGATTGCTGCAGATAAGGGAGCAGGAACTGTCAGCTCCAGAGAGAGAAGACCTTGATGCGGGAGGTTTACTGGTCTTGGCCATTCAGGGTTATGTCGGGATGGTTGACTTCACAATCGGTAATTTACCATGTCGAATGGCTGTGATATCGCGCCTTAGCTGCAAGAGAGCTGGGACCCGTTTACTTTCGAGAGGGGTGAACGATGATGGACATGTTTCGAATTTTGTCGAGGTACGACGCAGAATTCCCCCCCCCCCCCCCCCATGATGTTGGCCCTGAAAATCTCACACACCCCATATTGTCTCTTTCCCGTTAAGACGGAGTTTCTTCTATATAGCGCGCATTCGACCTTTTCGTTCCTTCAGATTCGTGGAAGTGGTACGGGATGTTGTGTTGAGCAGTTACCTTTTACATAAATGCAATTCTCACATGCTTCTTATCACAGTGCCAGGTACAGTGGCGGCTTTACATAGCTGCCTTCAACTTTTGCTGACGGGCAATTACGTCCTATTTACACGTGCATGCAGTGTTTTGGGAGCAAACGGGGATTCAGGTTTGTGTATTGAAAGAAACCTGGGCTATGGGCATTTTTGACGATTATCCTCTAGATGACGCATAAAGTAACAATATCGAGGGGAGCAGAGTCTTCTGCTCCGGCGACAAGGAAGCACTTTGAGGTACTATCTTTCTGTAACCTACACCATGTTGACGTTGACAACCGAACTTGTCCTCACCGTATGCGATTAGGAACTGATATCGCGATATAACAAAATCCATGTAATCAACCTGTTAGGACAAAAAGATGGCTCGAGTGAGCAGATGCTCAGTGAGCTGTTCCGCCAGAGCATATCTAAGATGATTGATCTTAGCGATGCTCTTGCATATACGGAGTTTGATTTTCATGCCATTATAAAACGAGATGGCTACGAACGGGTAAATTTTGCTTCGAGTCTGAAGACCCTTACAGCATCCTAATAGCACTGTGGAATAGTTGAGCGAGCTAGTGGCTTTGCTCCGACGACCTTTAGAGGACTATTCGTACTTCCTAGCGGATGGAGATGGTGGTAGTACGATCTTCAATCAGCAGGGCGTTGTGCGTACAAACTGCCTTGATTGCCTTGACAGAACGAATGTTGTGCAAACGTATGCTTTTGACAAGAGTACGTAAGATCAAACTGCTCTCTTACCTGTCCTTTTTCCGCAGGCGATTGGCTCGACATGCTTTGGAAGGGTATTTGAGGCAGGTTGATCGCCGCTTTACCCCGATCGAAGAAGAGAACTTTGCGCTACTTTTTAATGGACTTTGGGCTGATGTACAGTGAAGTGCATAGAAGATGTAACCATTCACTCTTACCTCGTCGATTAATCTATTTCATAATAGAATGGAGATTGGCTGAGCAAGATATACGGTGAGGTCACTCTGAAATACCGGTCTTCACTTTGGGCTGGGCTCGCTTAACATAAATATTTAGCGGGCACCGGTGCATTAAAGTCATCCTACACCCGCAAGGGCAAGTCAACCGTGTTAGGCAAGTCCGCTTTCTTGGACTACAATTTGCACTGCGACCATGCAACTATAACGTAAATGTACAGGCTTTCTTGACGACGCTGCCAAATCGGTCAATCGATTCTATATTAACAACTTCCAAGACAAAACAAGGTACGTTAGGCCACCACACCGATCGTCGCACGCATAACTCAATTTTCGGCCACCTCAGACAAGAAGCGATCGATCTACTCCTTGGAAAGCTCGCAAATGCTGACACTGTCCTTCTGCGGAATCCATTGCACGATGCGGTGGCGAAGGAGATGCACAAACGGTATGCTCCAATATTCGGCGCATCCGCAGGATGAGGGCGCTAACCAGCTATTTTTGATTCCTCGCGTCTTGCAGCCTGCCAGAGGTACGTTCCGTTGTCCTCATGCTCAGGTTTTATCAGCAATACTCAAATGCATCTGCCTATAGTATTCGTCTTCCGCTCGCGTCACGATGTTCCTAGGAACGTGGAATGTTAATGGGAAGCACGGTCGTGGGGAGAACATGGATTCGTGGTTAAAATCAGATAAAGGTGACTTGATGTTCGGTCCAAAACCATCTCGGAGCTTCAGCTAAACGGTAACGCGTGGATCTTAGTCGAGTTTCCACATTTATACGCGATAGGAATTCAGGAGCTTATTGAGCTTACACCTGGTCAGGTATGACATGTCTGCTATGGAGCTACGTCAATACACCAGAGCAATTAAAATCAGTTTAGTATATATCGGCTGATACAAATAAGCTGCGACTCGACTGGGAAGCCACTTTGATGCGAGCAATAAACGGACGACCTGGAGCAAATTATGTCCTCCTGCGGTCACTGCACTTGGTAGCGCTGGGCATTTTTGTCTTTGTCCGCGCAGATTCGGTAAACATGATTCGGCATGTGGAAAGCTCTACCAAAAAGACCGGTCTGGGAGGCATGGCCGCCAATAAAGGTGGCATAGGTATCAGTTTTAGCGTCAATGATACCAGCGTCGCTCTGGTTACTGCCCATTTGGCGGCCGGTCAGAGTAATGTGGATGAACGAAACCGAGATTACTGGACAATCCATGACGGACTGAATTTCCGTGGACGGAGATTAGCAGAGCATGATATGACTTTCTGGTTCGGTGACTTCAACTACCGGATCAATGCTCCAAACGAAGAAGTTCGCAGGCGGGTGAGCCGCAAAGAGCTCGACTACTTGTACCTCAATGACCAACTCAATGAGCAACGAGCGTCTGGTGGCGCATTTGAAGCCTACCAGGAGGGCGCTATAACCTTTGATCCGACCTACAAGTATGACAATGGTACGACCATCTATGACACGAGCGAAAAGGCTCGCGCACCGGCATGGACGGACCGTATACTTTTCAAAGGTCGACATATACAATTGCGGGAGTATGCCAGGGGAGAAAGTCTCATATCCGACCACAGACCCGTGCGAGCGGTGTTTGAACTAGACAGTATCATTATTGACCGAGATCGAAGAGATGTACTTCAAAAGGAGATATATAAGGAGAAAATGGCCAGCAAAGATCTACCACCACCTTTGCCCGTCCGACCACAAGGTCCACCGCCAAAGGTCCAGCGGCCACCATCCACAGGACTCCTTATCGACCTCGCGGAGGATACAAATCCACAACCGCAGCAAGCATCCATCTTTCCCGAGATAACACGTAAGTGTTTCAGCTGATTAACGTTAATGGCTGCACGCTAACATCACAGTTCCGTAAAGCCGCACCCACGAGCGTGGGTGCTGCTCTCGGTTTCCGTGACTCTTTCCCACCAGCACGACCCGATTCCTTTCCACCAAACAAAAGCCTCGATTCTTCATTACCTCCTCCATCATCTGATACCTATAAATGGTGGGAACGACAAATTGATGATGCATGGATACCTCGGGAAGGTGACGGCAAGGTTCGTGTTGGTTATCCCTCATAAACAGTGAGAACATTAGATTCATAGCTGCTCAATGCAGAACCCGTTTTACGCATTCCCATCCCAGTCCACGTCATCCACTACCTCTCAACAACCTCTGGCCCCCCAACTGCATCCGGCTGGCCGCTCCTTCACCGTCCCTTCAAACACCTTCAACCGACCCCCGCAGTCAGCGTCTGCAACACCAAGATCATACACTGTGTCTTCATCCGTGTCGGCAAGTAAGCATAACCCTTTCTTGGATCCACCCAGGAGCACAAACCCTTCCATGGATGTCGCGACTGGCGGGTTCCCTGACTCCACGGAAAGTACTGCACAGCAGGGAACCGGGTCGAGGAAGTTGAACCCTGAGCTCGTACAGTTATTTGGACAAGGTTCATAGACAATGAAAGGATTAGTATAATGGGTTTGGCAGCTTTAAACTATTATTTATCTGATACAAGCATCTGATAATTTTCCTGTGCACAAATAGTCATCATCTAAAAATCACTCTTCCATACCAATAATTACATTGGCCACCATATTCATAGGCCAGTACACAAAACAGATGAACGGCAACAACCAAGCGCCATACAATGTCCACCCATCTACAACTTTGCCAGCAACACCTTGCGCAACGTCCAATCCCTCCCATAGTGACATAATACCTAGCAAACCAATCGGGGATGCCAAGGTAACAGCCGCCACGTTCAACAGAAAGCGGTAATGACTTTCAGTTGGCCTCGCGAGGAGAAACGCTGGTACGCTGGGAATGGCGAGGAATACCGAGAGGCTTGGATTTAACGTTGATAATGCAATTAATGCTCCGCCGAGCTCCGCACATCCCAAGCATTTTAAGATCATCCATGCGGGTGCGGTGGTTGCCGTGCTTGCACCTGAACCCTCCATCATTCGCTGCAGAGTTGGGATCATAAAGCTGTAGATAGTCGCTGTAACGACTACGACGGTTGCTGCCATATTAAATGGCTACAAAATGACGATAGACTGAATGAGCATACGCAAATAACCTTATTCAAGCAAAAAATCCTTACGTACATTAATTTCCCCAATAAGCGCCATAAACCGCACAGTAGGTGCCAGGTAAAACGCAATTGCTCCCGCCGCATGACACAGGACTAGAGTCACGACCGGTAAAAACAAAGGGCGGATACGGATATTGAATGCCGACATGTCGGCCGGGTGATCAGCAAATTCCGTTCCTTTAATCAAGTTTGGTCGTGCCGGTGGACTTTGACGGAGGTCGCCGGACGCCCACCACATCGCCAGTGACTGCCCATGAGACTACAATCAATTGTTGCGAATTCACGATTCGTCACTTTACTTCATACCTCAATAATTAACGTCACAGAGAGTAGAATGACAGGCGGGATATAGACCGATAATGGAATGAAAGACTGGGCAGTGGGCATGATATAGAACCAATACGCATGATGGAGTCTTTCAAGCAAGTTGTTCAAGCTTCTCAAAGCTGATTCAATTGCTCTAAACAAAAATCATAAGCATATGCAATTTCACGGAGCTAGAAAGTATCCCAGCCTTACCGTCCAATCTGGTGCCCAGTGATCGGGTATTGGGTCCCTTTCACATCATGTAGACCCCTTACTGTCATGGCTTCAATGTGATATCTAGAACTATATCAGGATCGGATCGGATTCTTGTATTATCCAGATGCCATACCTCGCATATAACGCATGGCTTGCAGTAGGAACGCCAAGAGCCTGGCTTTTCATGTATTCAAAAATGACGTCCGCCTTATGGACGTAGCTGGTCCAGTTATCGTCAAACTTATTCGGTGAGACAACATTGTGAATTCCAACAGGGAGTCCCTCATATTGCGCACATCGGACCACGGTGGTGACCAGATCGGCATTTGGCAGTAGGCCATTCAAACCATCTGAGATGAAAAGATAATTTTAATACGTATGGACGACTTTGATCGGCAAAACATTCTAGAGTATTTTACCTACAAGGATTCCCACCGCTGAATACTCTCCGTTACCATCGAATTCCAAATTAATAGCTTCATGAATGACACCCCCGTGTCTGTCAAGCGGATCGTATTGCAACCCTGAAGTGGCGATCGTTCTTTAGCCGATAAACCGATGGATATCATCTACCACGTTAGAGGAACTCACATGATGAAAGGTCGCTCTGGACGCCATGGTAGGCTTCGAGCCATGCTTGAGTTCCAATCGGACTGGGATGTGTCACCAAAAATATGAAGTCTTTGGCCCAATGCGAAAATCCTAGGGGTTTGCTTTAGGTAAAGTTAATTGCGCATAAAAGAATGGAATGTCTGATGCTTACTTGTCACAAACTTCGCAAACGCCAATACATAACTGACGCCTTCGGCATTTACTGAAAGAAAAAAAAGAAAACAAAGACGACTCGGTGAAATCCGTACGAGAATTAGGAATATGCATGGAGAGAAAGCGCTTACCGGCGCCATTTTCCATTAGCCACGGTGCAGATATGACAATTGCCTCTGTCCCATCACCTCGGGGAGCACGAAAAACCGCGTAAGCGTTTGCTCCGGAAACTATTTCATCATGGCGTGCATGTAGAAAGTTCTGAGTTGACGCATCCAACCCAAAGCTGCGAAATTCCTGCTCAATGAATTCTGCGTGCCTAGTTGAAAGAGATCTTGATAAGCTCAACCGTCTCCAGATGAGAATGAGATGCACAAAGTGCTAAGATCACGTTGACCAGGAACAAAGCGCCGCATTATCCCTTTCCCCACTAGTAGCAAGATCTGATACGTACCCGGACACATTCTTGGAGGGGTCTCCCATTGTTCGTATCTGATCTCGATAGCTAGTGGCCACCCATAAGTCAAGATCGCCAAAATATTTCGAAGTCTGCCGACACATATCACTTGATTATTGCCTACACTATGCAATTGAAAGCACGCTCATACAATAGCGCACTCACCTGCCCTGGTAGCAAGGCATTTTCGTCGACCCGCGCGATGTGATGGAATTCGTCTCGGGGCAAGAGAAGCAACCAAAAGAGTCCAACAACGTAAAATATCCAACTAATCATTGCAATCCATTAGTACTGTTATTTCCTTACGGTCGGAACAATCGTTCCATAGTCCTTTAGGAGCCCATAGTTGAACAGGTTGCAAGACCCCACCTGGACGAAGAAATTACTTTCTGCAGGTAATACCCGATAGCTCTGCGAAAATGGATCCTCCTCAGCTCCTTTGCCAGCTTGGGTGGCGAAGGAGCCGCTGCAGGCGCGGACCGCTTAAAACGCAGCATTTCAGTTCCTTTTAGCAGGTTCACCTTCAGCCTACCAGGAAAGTTGCCTCCATGTTGAGTGAGTCATAGCTGATGTAAGCAGTCGGAGCAAAGTGGGTAAACATTAGTAGGTTGCCCCCTAAGCGAAACCATGGAATTTAGGGTATAAGCGATCCTTCTGTAAAATATTATGTAGCCCGGTTTTCACCATATAAAAGAGTACAGCAGACGCTTTTCGAATAGTACGCAGCTCGGGACCACGTTTCCGATAGTGACTGTCGGAAGATGTCGTCCAGGAATGAGCTCACCCCCAGCATAAGCTTATCGCCTGATTCGGCCATGAATCTTCCTGGACGGTTTTCACGAAACAAGCGGCCAAGCAAGTCCAAGAAAGAAGATCTATCTCCAAAAGAAACTCACCAGAAGATCGAAAGGCTCACGAAGCGGAGTTTGTACGAACGGCTAACTTATGCTCTGGACATTCTTGTGCCAGAAGATGAGCCGGAGACCATGGTGGTCCCCGCCGGACATTTTTTGCAGCAGGTCCATTATGGAAAGTTACATCGGTGGAGGGTGGCCCAGAAAGACTTTGTGAATTTGCCGGAATATCTCATTGATCATCGAGAGAAGGAGCCCCACTACAATGTTTTCGTAAAAAGCGAAGGATTGTTCCCAATATTTGACTTAACGTCACACTTTCTGAAGCGATGGGATATGCTATCCTTAATCTTGCTTATCTTCACAGCATCGGTCACACCCTTCGAGACTGCGTAAGTAGGACTGGAGACATACTGGCTGTTTATCTTGTTTTCGAATCAAAACTTATCACTGCTTTTGGCAACAGATTCATCGCGTCCGACAACTCAATCAATATCATGTTCTTGATCAACCGCTTGGTTGACCTCGTCTTCTTCATTGATATGTTCGTCCAAATCCGGACACCCTATCGCGATTCTCAAACGGGGAGACTCGTCCGAGACGGCAAATCAATTCTGCTGCGGTACATGAAGTCGTGGTTTCTTATAGACTTGGTATCCGTAATACCGTTCGAGCTTTTGAACATGGGTCAAGGAGGGGGAAAGAAAAACTTGAGTCAATTGAGACTTTTACGATTTTTACGACTTGCGCGTCTGCTGAAACTGCTTCGAGTCCTTCGGGCCAGCCGCAAATTGAAACAATGGCAAGTATATATAAACTTACGTTATGCGACATTGAAGATCCTCCAGGTAGGTTGAATAGAGAGGTTCTGAAAATTTATAAGTTGACTGATTCAACGCATATAGTATTGCATCATCATCATGTTCGTCATCCACTGGCTTGCATGCGGGTACCGTTTGGCGGACGAACCAAACGCTCCAACGGATCCTCCAGGATGGCTATCACACTACGCGGATTACGCCAACGTAACTCTTACAGACATCTCACCCTGGGAAGCTTACGTCTTGGCAGTCTATTGGAGCTCATCTACATTCAGCTTGGTTGGTCCCCAGTGGGAGGTCATCTCACCAACGACCGTTAGAGAGACCGGCTATGCGTTCTTTGCTACGTTTGTATCCTATATAGTAGCGCTGTATTTGATCGGCTCCCTGGTCAACATATTAGGTATCGCCAATCGAGTACAGAGGGAACATGATCTACGAGTAGATAACTACCTCGAGATGTTCGACCGCCTCAAGCTAGACCAGAGACTGAAGATCAAGGTGCACGAATATCTCTCGGACCATTTCGCTGCTGCCACAACCCAGGCGTACACAAATCTTCTGAAAGACCTCCCTACCCAATTACATGGGTTTATTACAATGGAGATCTTTGTTGATTTTATTGGTCAAATACCCTACCTTGAACCATTTATCGACCGAGAGCCGTCCATGACGCAGGAACTCTGTCGCGGGATTGAGATTCGGACCATCCCAGCGAATGCGCACATTTTCACTGAAGGGTATGAGGGAATCTATTACTTGGAACATGGAATTGTGGCAATCGAAGGAAGGGTGTATCCCAGGTAAAAAAAAAAGTTTCTTTGCGACATGCTCTTTCTCATTTCTCCGCTCACTGATATATTTCTGCAGCGGAAGCGTCTTTGGGCGAACTGTTCTACGTGAAAATATTAAACAAAGCGAGTGCAGGGCATTAACCAACGTGACGATTCATGTCTTGCCCCTAGCGATCCTGAAGAGCACTTTGGAGAGGAACCCAAAGATTCGATACTACGCCAAGCGATGGATAGCATGGCAGCTACTGAGGCGATACATCTACACGTATACGAGTTTATACTACACTGCCGCGAAGAGAGGTGCACGAATGATCCCGCCGCTCATGTCGATGAGGCCGAACATGAAGGAAGGCGAATTCGACGATATTGACCTGGCGGTTCTTGAGCATATCAATGAATTCAATTATTAGTTGTATCTTAATGATGTACTGATCGTTCATAATCGAACATGTGGCAACAGTGTAAAAGATAGCCCTCCTACAGGAAAAATGCTTCAATCCATTCTGTTTTTGCAAAAGTGAGCCTTTGTAAGCGACAGTTGGGTGGATATGAAAAGTCCTTTCATGATTGTCATCCGAAGCAAGAATACAAAAGCAAAAACGGTAACCCGTAACCCCAAGCTTGGCTTTGCTTGATCGGGGTAAGCAGTAGTATTATCTTAGTCTATGTGCGATATGTTGTTCGTCAGAGAACACATGCGTTGCAGGAGTAGGACAACGGGCGGACTACTAATGAACAATTGCAGCCGTATTGACCAGTCATGGGGATTTCAAGCACAGCTTGAGTATACTACTATCAGCAAGAAAAGGAACGGCGTGCTTTTTGGATGTGGGGGTCATCTGCAGATTTCCCTAGTCTAGAGTTGACCCAAAGGACCGGAGATGCAGGCCGAGATGGATGACGTAAGCGGCAATAGTGGTCCGGTCACATGAATATCATATGACAATCTTGATCATAGCTTACGGGAAAATACAAATGTCATTTACTTGTAGCATTGCAGCCAATTGAATTAACCACA